>CM028359.1:27884763-28201968 GCA_016618105.1 Dendrobium huoshanense | reverse complement strand
AATAAACCAAAAATCAACTCTTGTCACATTTTTTTCCAAGTATCAAAACTGTTATTTCTATTTGCACCAGTTAACACAATTAATCTTTTAAACTAGTGCAACTTGCACCTATTTAAAAAAGCAAAGCCCACCCGCTGCAACTTAACTTTGTGAGGCCTATTGATTTATTTATTCTCTTTTTGATTACTTGATTCTTTATGATGCATTTAGCGACTTGAATTATAAAAACATAAATGATTCATATAATACTTATAAAAATTAAAAATTGCACTAATTGTCAACTATTATTGTTATATATATAATATATATATATATATATATATTATATATAATTATATATATATATATATGAGAGATAAGAGATAGAGAGAAGAGAGAGAGGAGAGAGAAGGAGAGAGAGAGAGAGAGAGTTCAAGGATCGATTTAAGAATAGAACTTTTTCACACATGCATCTTATATCATTTAAAAGATATAAAGTAGAATTTTATATTTTCCTTCCTTATTTATTGTGGGAGTTTTAACTATTAGTTCAAGAATACTAAGTTAAGTGTGGAACGAAAAGGATCTTTGGATGATTGGCACCTTTAGAAGAATACGAAATGAAGATATATATAAGTGAAAAAGTGAAAGTAGCTTCAAATTAATAAGATTAGAGAGAGTCGCCTTAAAAGGGTAACATAAAAAACGACGGCTTTCTGATGGACCGGTTAGGAAAGGAGAGGTATTAGATTGAATGTTAAGGGAGAGACCTAAAAAGGACTTGGTTATTAAGATTAGAAATTTCTTTCTCTATTAGATTTAAAAGAGAAATTGACAATAGGACACAATGAAAAGAAAAAAATTCATGTAGCGACCCATGTAGTGGATAATGTTGATTGTTGTTGTTGTTTTGAAGAGTATAATTTGTCTTATACATTTATAAATTAAAAGCATCTAATTCAAGAGATTGCCAAACAACTCATATATTTGATTATAAGCTGTTGGGAATTCCCACTTTGAACTTGTAACTTTTTTTTTTTTGCTTCCTCTGGCTTACTCTTAAGCTAAGACCTGAATGACCTATAATTATTAAATGGGAAGAGATCAATCTTGGAAATTTCAAAATGGATCTTGGTATTATAATACTGCTTGGAAGGAACAAGTAATTAGGCTTCCTTTGGAATAGCTTTTGGCCACTACTTTTTCGCTGCTTTTAAGAACTTTTTATACTAAAAAGTGTTGTAAAAAACTATCCCAAAAGAAGCCTTAGATTTGCCCAAGCAGTTTGAATTCTATGACACCGAGGTTTTGATGTGTATGCAAGATCAACTTGGACTGATTATTATTTAAGAAAAAAGGACCAAAAAACTAGTCACTAACACTATATATAGGTACAAAAATGCATCAGTTGAAGGTTATTTGTCAATTATAAAATGAGATATCATTTTGAATGGCATAACTAGCAAAGATAGCATCAATATCTTTACAAAATATAAAGAGAGAAAATAATTGATTATTTTGAAATCATTGTCTAGAGAGACTATGTAATTTTTTTGTTAAAGGGGTTCCTGCTATTTTGTTTTCTGAAGATGATGTCGTTCGACTAGCTGCTCCTTATCAGTTCACGCTTGTGGGTAAATTTACTTTACGTCGTCCGAATTTGGATTTTATTCGTGGTTTCTTTCGCAACCTCAAACTTTCTGGTAATTTTTCTATTGGATTGTTAGATCCACGGCATGTTGCGATTCAGTTGTCTAATGATTTAGATATAGTCGTATATTTTCCGTAGATCGTATTATATTGCGAACTGTCAAATGCGATTGTTGAAATGGACTCCTTATTTCGATATTAAGGAGGAGTCGCCGATCGTGCCGATTTGGTTATCATTTCCAAACATTCGTTTGCATTTTTTTTAATCAGCATGTTTTGCATGCTATTGGCTCGATTTTTGGGAGACCTCTGCAGTCTGATCAGGCTACGGCTGCGAGATCTCGGCCATCTTTTGCTAGGATTCTTGTTGAAATAGATATTACTAAAAATCATCCTAAAGAGGTTTGGTTAGGATCGGAAAATCAGGGTTATTTACAACAAGTTGAGTTTGAAAAGGTTCCAGATTATTGTAATCACTGTCGTATTCATGGGCATTCTTTCAGTGAATGTTATGTTGTGCATCCTCAGTTAAAAATTAAAAAAAGCATTGAAAAAACCGAGATGATAAAAATATGAAAGGTCCTAATAAGAAGATGGAGGTTTCTGAAAATGGGGAAGATAGTGAATCTATTCCTAATCAGGTGGGAAAGAATACGGATAGGGAGGAAGCTATTAACATTTATGATAGGGAGGAACCTATTAAGGGGGTTGAGAATGTTGGTAAGGAAATAGGAAGTTTGAGTAATGAGCCGGTTAGTGACGGGTTGGGTGATAAGGTGATTTTTTATGTGGATGAGGCTTTGGGGGACTCCATGGCTAACCAGAATATCATTAAGGATGCGGAACTAGTATTCCTACTGTTAATTTGGGGGATGATGATTTGACTAGGGAGGGTGGGGAGCAAGGCTGTATCTTATTGGTGAGGGATAAAAGTGTAGGTACTAAGAGTTTCGACGAGAATTTTAATGTTGATGTGGAGCATAATGTGATTGTTAATGGAGGTTGTAGAAATGAGGAGGTGGAAGAAGGAGAGCTTGTTCAGTCTAGTAATGGTATGGGTATATCTGAAGAGGAATGTCAAGAGAAAGTGTCTAAATCTTTTTGCTGACATTGTTGGGGGCCCTTCTAATGGGAATAATGGTCTAGCTATTATTAATTCTAAAAAGAAAAGTAAAAATATTAAAGCTATTTTGGCAGCAGCTCCTCGAGTTGCTGTTTCTCCTAATCTTAATAAGAAATTTTCTAATTTTTAGTACGCTTATTTGGAATATTAGAGGGGTGGGGGGTTCCCCTTCCAGGAATAGAGTGAGGAATTTGTGCAGGAGTCATAATATTTCTATTTTAGTTTTATTAGAACCTCTTATTGATGCTAGTAAATTGGAAGCTACTCGTAAGTTTCTTGGTTTTAACAAGGCTTTTGTAATTGTAATAATAAAATTTGGATTTTTTGGGTATAATTCTATTAATTTGGATATCATTCAAGATAGTCAACAAATTGTTCATACTATGATTGAGTATCAAAATTTTTCCTGTTTTGGTTCTTTTGTTTATGCTGCTTGTAATCGTCATTGTAGATTGGCGCTTTGGGATAACCTGAGAATTTTTGCTGGGTCTATTGGGGATCCGTGGGTGATTGGGGGGACTTTAATATTATTGCTAATTTGTCTGAAAGAATAGGTGGTGCTAACCCTAATTTTCAAGCTATGTGTGACTTAATAGCATGTCTTCTGATTGTAATTTACATGATATTGGTTTCACTGGTAATTTATTTACTTGGAATAGAGGTACTATGTGGCAACGTCTGGATAGGTTGCTCTTTAATGATAAGTGGCTTTCCAAGTTTCCTCTTACTCATGTTGAGCATCTTTCTAAAACTTTATCTGATCATTCCCCTATTTTATTAAACATTAACTTAGCTAGTAATATCTTGCATGGTAATTTTAGGTTCCAAAACATGTGGTTATTGCATAACGATTTTCTTAATGTTGTTAGCTCTAATTGGTCTAGCCCGTTACATCCTTATGATGGTATTAGGGGTATGCATAGGCTTTGTATGAAGCTTAAGAGGTGAAGCAAGTGTTGAGATGGTGGAACAAAGCTGTTTTTAAAAATATTTGTAACAATATTCAGAAAGCCGAGAATTATTTGAATGGTTTTGAATTGGACTATATTGCTAATCACTCTAATGATAATCTGTTGAAGGCTTAATGAAGCGAAAGTTAATCTTTTTAAGCTTCAAGAGATGGAGGAGATTTATTGGAGGCAAAAAGCGGCTATTAAATTTACGTGTGAAGGTGACAGAAATACTAAGTACTTTCATGCTTTGGTTAATCATAAAAGATGGCTAGCCATATTCATAAAATGACTAAACCGAATGGTGAGATTTACACTCTCCTAATCTTATTTATGAATCTGGCATTGAGTACTTTTATAAGCATTTTAATAAAAGTTTTGATTCTCATTTATGCTTTGATACTGATATCGTCCTTGTATTGTTAATACTGATGACAATAATATGTTAACTTCTTTGCCTACTGAAAAAGAGATATGGGATACGATGTGTAGTATGAACTCCGATTCGGTGGCGGGGGTGGACGGTTTCAATACCAAGTTTTTTCAGAAAACTTGGGGCATTATTAAGGAGGACTTGGTTGATGCTGTTATTGACTTCTTTAAGGGTAACCCTTATCCTAAGTTCTTTTCCTCGACTTCTATAGTTTTAATTCCTAAAAAAGATGGCATTAATTTTTGGGATGATTTTAGGCCTATCAGTCTTTGTTCTTTCTTTAATAAGCTTAATGCTAAGATTATTATGGGTAGATTGTCGTTATTGTTACATAAAATTATTTCCCGGCTCAAACTGGTTTTGTTAAAGTCAGGCGATTTTTGATAATATTTTGTTGGCCCAAGAATTAGTTCATGATATTCATAGGCCTATTACTGGAGGTAACATGATTATTAAAATTGATATTACTAAAGCCTACGATAATATTAATTGGGAATTCTTGTATAAAATGCTGAATTGTTTGGGTTTTAGTGAGAATTTTATCAAGCTTATCAAGAATAGTATTAATAATTGTTTTTTTTTTTCTGTTGTTATTAATGGTAGTTCTCACGGGTACTTCAAATCGTCTCACGGTTTGAGACAAGGTGATCCCATTTCTACTGCTTTGTTTTATCATTTCTATGGAGTATTTATCTAGAGCTTTGAATAAGATGTATGTGACGTACCCTTCTCTTAATTATGGTACTTATGGGGGTTTTTCTATTTCCCATCTGAGTTTTGCGGATGACTTTATCATCTTTACTAATGGTTCTATTAAGAAGTTGAAATTGCTTTTTAAATGTCTGGATAAGTTTCAGCTGTTAAGTGGTTTAACTATTAACAATAATAAGAGTGGTTTCATTACTAGTAAGTTAATTAGTGCTAATCGTATTGCTAGAATTCATAAGATTTTGGGATTTCTCATATGTCCTTACCTTTCACTTATTTGGGTACTCCCTTGTATAAAGGGAAGAAGAAGTCTTTTTTATTTGAAAATATTATGATAAATTAGATAAAAAATTGAATAATTAGGCTTTTAATTTACTTTCTTATGGTGGTAGACTTATCCTTATTAAAAGTGTGCTTGCTGCTTTGCCTATCTATCTTCTTCATACTCTTAATCCCTCTATTGCTGTTTGTGATAAGATTGACAAAAGGTTGAATAAATTTTTTTGGGGTTCCAATCATGGTAAAGGTGTTATTCTTGGGTTCTTGGAACAAGTGTTGTGGCTCTCTTATGGAAGGGGGTTTGGGCTGCAAGTCCATGGTCGATATGAGTAAGGTGTTTTCTTATAAGCTGTGGTTTAATTTTAGAACTAATAAAAGCCTGTGGGCTAAATTCTTACACAGTAAGTACTGTGGGGGTTTGCATCCTTCCACTCGGTTTCTTAAAAGGGGTGACTCCCCTATTTGGAAGAGATTATGTAAAATGCAAGGGGATATGGAGAGTTTAATTCAGTGGGGTGTTGGCAAGGGGACGTTTTTTTTCTGGCAAGATCAATGGTTGGGTAAGTTTTCTATTGACATGTTGCTTAATACTAGATCCATTTCAACTCTGCAAGTTAATCATTTTATTTATGATGGTTGTGGAATATTAATCTTCTGAAAGAGCATGTTCTGGATTTTATTATTAATATGATTATTAAAATTCCTATTCAATGTGAGAATCCTGATACTATTCTCTTTACTAACTCTCACAATGGTTTTTTGAGGCTAAAGCAGCGTGGTTTTGCATTAAGAAGGAAAAACCTCATAACCCATTTTTTTCTGTTCTTTGGAATAAATCAATCCCTATCACATATGCTATTTTGGTGTGGCGTGTGGTTTATAATTTTATCCCTGTGGATATGAACCTGATGAAAAAAGGCATTCAATTAGTTTCTAAATGTCATTGCTGTCACATATTGAAACGGTGAACCATGTCTTCGCTAATGGGCCTATTGCTGTTTCTGTTTGGCTGTATTTTGAAGAGCTGTTTAAATTTAAATTTTACCACAGTTTTAAGTCCATTATTGATATTTTTAAATGCTGGTTCTCTACTAGTAAAGGTCATGTTAGGAATTGCTTGGTTAGTATTATCATTTGGTTTCTGTGGAAGAGTAGAAATGAAGCGAAGCATGACGGTATTAGGATGACCGTCTCTCGTATCATTCATTCTGTTTGTGATAAAATTCAGCTGCTCTTTGAGTCTGGTATGCTCAATTATAGTAATTTTAAAGGGTGCCGGCATGTGCTTCATGCTTTTAATATTATGAGTATTTCGGGTGTGCAGGAGAATAGGGTCTGCATTATTAGATGGGTTATGCTGTTATTGGTTGGATTAAGCTTAACACTGATGGTTCTTATAATGGTAAGGTGGCTGGGTGTGGGGGCATTGTTAGGAATCACCTGGGTCAGGTGATTAAGGCTTTTGCGGGTCCGGTTTTTGGTATTTCTGCTTCTGTTGCTGAGCTTAATGGGGTTATTTATGGTATCAAAATGTGTATTAATATGGGTTATGATAGAGTCTGGATAGAAGTTGATGCCATGAATATTTTGCATTATATTAATAGTAATTCTTTGTTTAATGCTGAGAATTATTATTTGATTAGGGAGCTAAAGCAGAATTTGGCTAACATCAATTTTAAGATTTCTCATATCCATCGTGAGGGTAATGGGTGTGCTGATGCTTTGGCGACTCTTGGTTGCCATTTACGGGAGTTTGTGGAATTTAACAGTAACGATATTCCTAGAATTGTCAATGGCTTGGTTAGATTGGATCGTTTTGGCTTGCCTTATATTAAGAAGTATCAAGGGCTTAAGTGATGTTTTTCTGTGGGAGTTTGTTTGTTGGATGTTTAGGCTGGGCTGTGTTGGGGTTTCTGGTTGCTGCGGGAGTTGTTTTTTGTATGTTGTTTTGGTCTCTGGGTTTGCCTCTAGTTGGTGGTTGGCTGCTCACCGTGCTGTTTTCTGGAGATTTTGTTATATGGGTTGTGTGGTGGCTATTGTTGCCTGTTTTTTCATTTAGTAAACTGGGTGGATGGAAGAGTTTTTAATGGTAAAAAAAGTTATAAAGTTTACCTAAATTGGATTAATTGTATTTGCTGTTCTTGGAGCTATTTTTTGTTACAGTTTGGAGACAATTGTTATTGGAATTTTGGTGGAAGGGGGGAGACCAGAGGTAAGATGCTGATGTCTCAGATGGTTGGGAGTATGTCTTGCAAGTTTCTTTCAATTTTGAAGTACAAGATCTTCTTTGATATCAAGGTACTTTCTATTGTTTTCTTTTTTGGGTTTTGCTTTCTGTTTCTCCTTTTTTGCAGGAAGATGGTGCTGAACGTCTATTTGAAGATCTTCCTTTTTGGGTGGCGTTTACTTTCAGCCGTAGTATTTTATTTTACATCTATTGTATTATTAGGATGAGGAACCACAGGCTCGTAGGTTTTTTTTCTTTCCTTTTGTTTGTAGCTCGTTCGAGCAGTAGTGAGCTAGTGGTTCCTTTTAAGGACCATGTAACTGCATTTTTTGATAGTAACTCGTAGGCCCCTTTGTGGGTTTTAATTAAAAAAAAAATATATGTATACCATCAGGCCACTACTCTTTATATATTTCTTTTTAATAATGGACGATAAAATCTAGACTTTAATATATAAACTATTTTTATTTTGCCAAAGTGTCCTGCCATTTCTCCCTAATATAGCTTTAAGATTAGAATTGTCCTCATTGAAGTCCAAAGAATGCATAGTATATTTCCTTTATAACGATAACCATCAATAATGAAATAGTCACCACTTAAACTAATTGATGATAAATATTTCTAAACCTGAACTTGATATATCAAATGAAAATCAAGATAAACTTGAAAATCATCTTTAAGTCTTTCAAATTAAAGAATTTAAAATTTTAAAGATGAAACTATCAAAGTCATCCTAGAAAGTGTTTGAACGGGTTTATTTTCTGTCGCATACTTATATTTTAGAATAAAGAAAATCCTTAAGGTATTTTACTCATTTTACATGCTTGCAAGTTCACTTTCTTTGCGTATTTACAAATTTTAGAGCATTATGGCAATACTAAGGATGAACTCCTTATGCAATAGATAATGTCTCTAATGACTTAGAGTCTAAACAATGGCATAAAATTCTCTACTATAAGTAGAGTAAGTTTACTTGACATTATTCAGTTTGTCGGTATATAAGGCCATAACTTGGTTCTCTTAATTGAGAAATCTGCTTGTACCCACACCAAAAGGCATCACATGTGACATGAAATGTCTTATTAAAGTCTAGAGGCTTATAAAGAAAAAGAGACGAGGACTTTGATTTGTTTCATGGCTTTTCGTGCACTAGTCCAAATAAACTTATCTTTTTAATGATCTTTATTATTGAGGCTACAATCATGTGAAGATTTAAGAAAAATTTCCTGTAGAAAGTTGATAAACCCTGAAAATTATATATATATCTTAGGAGCTGGCCAAGCATGCATGGCTTTGATTTTGGTAGGCTTTGCCTTCAAGACATCAAGAGTAACAATGAACCTTAGAAAAGTGAATTTAGATTATAAATAGAAGCATTTCCATATATTTATATAAAGCTCAACTTCCTTAAGCTAAGTTTAATCATGATGAGGCTTAAGTGGTCTAGGTGCACTTTCTTTCTAGGGATAAAAATTAAAATATCATTGAAATAGCCGACTGGGAAATTTCCTATGTAATGCTTTACGGCAGTGTTCATCAATCTCATAAATGTGTTTGGTATTTTTGATAATTTGACAGGCATAACTAGCCATTATAAATTCTACCATGGGTCTTAAAAGTAGTCTTTCATTTACACCCTTCACTAATCCTGATTTGATGATACCCATTTTTGAAAGCTATCTTTAAGAATTAGTAACATTTCCAAGGTTTAACATATTATACAACTTGGGGAATCTATAATTAACAGTTAATAGTGATCTTATTGACTATTTTACTATCAAGGCACATTTTCCAGGTATCATCTTCTTAGGTGGTAATAGTGTTGGAACTGCATAAGGATTAAAACTTTTTGAATGTAGCATTTCTTAAGCAGCACATCCACTCATCTTTCATGTTCAACATATATATTTAGTGGAGTCCATTCTATAATTGGGCAACTTCAATAACTATTAGTCCAAAATGAACCTTTTAAATGGCAAACCATGAGGTAGGTCTTCGAGATAAGAGTGGGATGCAATATGAGGAACCTAATATTTAGGTGGGATCTCATTAACTTCTATCACTTGAAAAAAATAAATAAAAACAAGATGAAGAATCAAAATATTCCTTAAGTAATGTATCAAATCCTACTTTTTGATCCTTAATCTTGTTATTTTAATAAATATTTAGTTGGCCTCATTTCAATGGGAAAAATCTTATGTGGAGGTGTGGTAGACCTCTTTTCAATGAGCTTTACTGATATTATTTTTTATAATCTTATCATTTTAATTGAACATATAAGTGTTCTCTTGAACATAATGAATGACATTTAAATCATAAAGCCAAGGCCTTCTTAATTAGATATGTGTGATCTCCGTAGGGAGGATAACTCACTAAATTTGGTTAATATAACTACCTATCTTGAAAGGAACAAGAAAATTGGATGTGATAGACAAAGATGTGTAGTTTGCCCAACTCACATGGAAATATTTTAGATGGGGTTCAACCTTTAGATTTTCTCTAGTAATGGCCACTACAGGAAAACAGCTCATTTTCGACTGAAGTAAATTTGTTACAAGTTCCAACGGATTTCCAACTAATTTCTGACATATTTTTTAACTGGATTTCCAATGGATTTTTTTGACGGAATTTTAGGCGGATTTCTGACAGAAAATAAAGATTTTTAAATTTAAAAAAATATTTTAAATTACTTATTTTCAAATTAAATATTTTTTATATTAAAATTAAAAAATAACTTAAATTATAATTTAATTATTTAATAACAAAAAATTAAATGATTTAAATTAAAACTTAAATTATAATAAATTTTTATAGTTATTTATTTTGTTAAATTAAGTTAAAGAATTTAATAATTTATTGTTAAATTAAATTAACTAATTTAATAATTCATTATTAAATTAAATTATTTATTTTTATCTTCAAAAAAAATATTTTTACTTTTAAAATAATAATTATTTTTAATATTTATAAGGTAATTTAAATAAAATTAAGTAGCAAATTTAAGAGGTTTTGTTTAATGGCCAGATGGTTGAAGGCACAAAAGGCTTGAGACCCGCCAAAGGCATTTTAAGCGGGCAGGCTCGATTCGGGAGTATAGGCTAACGATCCGCGAGGGTGGGTTCAATGCGGGCGCGACTAAGATGGCGATCCATGTGGGCAGGCCTATATGCGGGCAGGGTGGCTAGGCGGGTTGATCGGGTTGAATTGCTTTGGATTTGCTTTTATTTTTTTTAACCTTCCGGCCAAAAAAAAAAAATCATTCGAAAATATTTTTCCATCGAAAAATCCGTCGAAAATACACCGGAAATGTTTTACCACTAAAATCATTTCCATCGAAAATCCATCGGAAATGCTAATTTCCAATGGATTTTGGCCATTTTTTCGGCGTAAATGGCAGTCGAAAAATGACATTTTTCCTGTAGTGGGCATGTTTATGTATAATGTCATGACACTACCTCCATTGATTACTAGCTTACATCTCTTCTACTTATACAAAAAATACATGGAGAAAATATTCCTCCTTTTCTAATCCTCATACTCCCTAGACACAGTCACGCTTCTCATGACACTTAAAGGATCTCCCACATTCTCCGTATACTCTTCAGAAAGAGGTGTTTCTTCATTAATCTCTTCCACCTCATCATTAACTCTCTCCTCTTCTGCTTCTTTATTAGTCTCATCTAGGAACATAATTTAGTTTAGCATTGATGCTACATATGTCCCTTCTCATGACATTTGAAGGTGTAGGAGCAGGTTTAACAAAAGACCTTTGGGTAGAGTAAGAGGATGATTGAAAGGATGAGTTTGAACCTCTGGATATAGATGAAGATGCTACCTTTTTATGCTTTTATAAGAGAAAATCATAACGACAGCATCCTCAAAGGTTTGAGGGTCATATAACTCAACCTCATATTAAATATCACTCCTAAGACCAATAAAAAATTTATTGGCTAACTAGCAGTCATGATCTATATAATTGCTCCTAGCTAATAAATCCTCAAATATGTTCATATATTATACCACTTGGGTATTTCCTTATCTAATGGTTATCAATTATGTATGTTTTTGTCATGATTTCTTGGATAGTACTTAGCCCTTACCATTTTATTTATCTCTACCTAAGTAAGATGGTGTCATAATAACCTTTTTTCTTAATTAAAATATTAGTTAAATTATCTATTTTTGTATGGACTATAAGTTTCATTTTAGTAAACGTGATTCTTTGATAGTCATCTATTTGATATCAATTAAAGAATTCATCTATTTGTGCAATCCAATCTAAGAATTTGTTAGGGTTATAGAATCCATCATATGTGAGAGCACATAGCTTAACCTTCTTTTGGGGTTCAATCAATATTTCATGATTCTTAGGTTGATCATTCTTATAGATATTTCTAAAAGGTTATCTTCTATGTGAAAACTAGGATTTTTCAAGTACTCTTCTCTTATGGTTTCAATTTCAATGGGGTTTCAAGTAAAATGACATGTTCGAACCATAACACTTAAATTTTGAACTTGAGTAGTTAAGATTAAAATGAGAAGTTAGATTTTGTTAAATTTTCATTAGTTTAAAAAACTAAATCATATATCTTCCTATTGGTATTTTCTAATTGATATTGACTAGTTTGGTGGCATGATGAAATCACGATAGCTATAAAATTAAATATGCATTTGTAATATTATAATTGCATTTAAGTGGAGATATTTATGGTATTTTTTTGAGAATATGTTTTTAGAACAATCTAGAGATTTAGACTAACAAAATCATAATAAAAGATTTTAACAAAACACTAAAAAATAAAATCACTACAGGAAAATAGCTCACCTGCACGGGTTGCGGACCCGAATGCGGGAGCGGGCTCACCTGGGAGCTGCTGGCCGCTGGGTGCGGGTTGCGAACCTGCGGAGCAGCTCAAACTGGGTGCCTGGGACAAATTTTTTTTAACTGTTTTATTTATTCCGACTATTCTTTTCCGCCGAAAAAATATTACGGCAAAATTTTTAGTCGGAAAAAAATTTTTGGTGAATTTTTTGCGACGAAAAAGTTTTCCGAAGCTTGAGTTATCGTCGAACACGTTTTCGTCGGAAATCCACCAAAAAATTTTGAAATCCGCTGGAAACCTGAAATTTTTTCGCCGGAAATACATAACTTTCCTGTAGTGAATCAATCAACTCACCAAAGATAATTGGGTGAAAAAAATCACCAAACCCCTCTCCTTTGGACGACCACCAAGCCAAGCCACTAGTTGAATTCACTTCAAATTTAGTCATAAAATGAATTAAACACTTTATTCCATAAAAAAAGTTTAAATACAAATAATAATAAGGATAATTGAAATTTTAAGAAAATTGGGAAAGGAGGAGGAGCGCCAATATTAAGTAACCACCATAACTATTCCCTCCTTCATGCTTCGCCGGCCACTCCAACCATGCCTAACTACTTGTTGTAAGTAATCTTACACTAGGGTGGAAAAGTATGAAAATGTATGTGTTGAGTGTGTTCATCCACTATACATTGTCAAAAGATGGTTTTAAAAGTACTAGTAATTTTACCTTAGTTAGTGATCAAGATGATGGATGGAAACTTCTATCAACCTTGTAAGAGTAATAAAATTTGAGTACATCACACACTCAAGCATTCTACTCAATATCAGAATTATCAAGTTAAGGTAAGTCATCGACTATGAAGTCAAGGGGTTGTAAGTTGTTAGTGGAAAGTCACAAATAACTCACCAACAACATATCAAGGTAGTTGATTGATGGGTAAGGAGAAGGCCAAAGACTACTCCCCCATAAAAAACACCTCATGTAGAATTAAATTTGATGAAGATATAGGCCATCAACTATAAAGTTAATTTCATATTAGATGTTGACATGCGGTTAACTAGGAGAATTTATCAAATTGAGAGAATTAAATAAGTTGCATCATGAAATGCAATGAATCATCCCGTTAAAAGAGAATCCCATTATTTCTTTAATAGTAACCTATTTCAATAGATATAATGATTAATCCTAAGGATTTTAAACGGAATATTTATTTGGATAATGAATTGATGATGGAGGCATTGGTAGGTCCTTAGTTGAAGACAAAGAGTTGACATATAATTGTTAGCCTCTAAGGAACAAGAGTGGTTATGAAGGGTGTTATTCCTTCTTTATTAATCCCATTAAGGGATGGAAGGAAAATGCTCACCAAGTTACATATGAGGAAGCGAATTAAAGAGTGTTTTTTTTTTTTAGTAAAACTCTAGGATGAAGAGGAAATTTAGGATATTTTTTTCCTCATACAGACCCTTGATTGTAAGGTAAATGAATATTCCAAGAGTCTTTTTATGGCAAAAAAGAGAAGGCATAAGGAATGAGGTCTGACTTAGGCGACAGAGGAGATAACAATGAATGACTAATTCCATTAGGTTAAGAAGCTAAAATTAAAGAACCAATGATCATGAAAATATATTAACAACTAAGGAAAAGAATTCGATAACTAATCTCATTTGCTTATGAAGCCAATATGAAAGTACGTTGTTATACAATCATCGACTATGAGAAATTCAGGTAGAGAAGGCTATGATGACTTGGGAGATTCTTCATGTATGTGGTGCCTCTAACTTGAAAGCGAACTCAAAGACTTCAAAAATAGCCACCAGCTATATGATTTTGATGTTTTATCGAGAAGGCTAAAGGGTAATTGGTGTTGGTTACTCGGCAAAGTCTTCAATAACTATAGGATTTAATGGATAGATGAAGTCTTTATGCCACAACTTATGTTGACCAAGTTTTTAGAATGCCTAAGGTGGGTGTAAGAAGGATAAATCGCATAGGTTTTGTGGATGAATCTAAATTGAGTTATGCTCACCTTATATATAGGTCTAAATTGATTTAGATGAAGAAGACTTGAGTTGAGCTATAGTTACACCAAATAAGTTCAATTAAGTGAGACTAAAATTGAAATACTAAATACAAAATTGACCCAAACATGACAATGAACAACCTTTAATTCTAACTTAAAATTATATGTCCAATGTCGAACGATTTTAGATGCTTAGGAATTTCTATACAATGAGGGCAGTTAATTAGAAATAAACACCATTATCTTCTTTATTGAAGTAACTCCTTCAACTTAATCTTATTATAGACAATAATAGCCTGCGCACCTCCACCTCCCTCCTATTGATTATCCTATCTCAAACTTTAAGCTAGGGTTTTTGTTGATTGTAACATATAGATTTCCTAATATGGGAGATTTTTGAATCCTAAGTATCCTTCTTCTAGTGCAAACATTTCTTCAAAAGTTATTATTCTCTCTCTTAAGTCATCTCTCCCACAAGTTTTTTATAGCTAATCACTTGTTTATAGAATGTTATCCTCCACTTGAAAAGTTCTAAAAGCTTCACTTGTTAATTATGGAATATAGAGGAGCTTCCTTAGAGGAGCATATTTTTAAAATATTATTATGTGCCTAATTCAATATCTCCTCTAAAAGCCAATAGATAGTGCCAAGAAACAACTTCTCCTTTTCAATATCTATAAAATTTTGGATTCGACAATCTTATATTTCCTTACTCTTATATTGTTAAAGGATCCTATAATTAGGTATTAGTATTTATCTTTTGGGAGCACAAACTTTTATGTTTGCTTTAATTTTTTAATAATGTATGGTTAGATCCTTGCAAGTGCTTAGGCAATAAATAAAATAAAAATTTTAGATTACGGATGGTTAGATTTTTTTTTAATTTTTAATTTTATATAATTAATATTACTTTATTTTAAAAAGGTTCTTATGGTTGGATCGCGGAACCACACATGAATGAAGTTGCAATTTTTTTTCCTTCCATGATCAATGCTCTCAAAATCCATAAATTTAAAACATTAAAGACATAATGGCATATAAAATATACTATCACGTAAATTCAAATTTTATAAAGGCAAACTCATAACTTAATTCAAAATATAACTATCAAGCTCAAATAAGAAACTCCCCTTAAAAGCTTTGCTTCATTTCATATTTCTTTCTTCTCTCTTAGAGGTTTTGCTTCTCACTTAATATATAAATTTTTAAGGGAAGAGATTTTTATATAAATTGAGAACTCATCCACACCACACAATGTTAAACTACCTAAGATAATCTCAATTATTCATTTTCCACCTATCGCATCTACCATGCGCTTCTTACTTATCACATCATCAACCATACATTTCTTATATATCTTACCATACATCCCACCCAACCATGACACAAAATACTTTTGTTTCTTACACGTCGCCAAAATTTATACTTCATGACAACGGTAACAAATTCGTGTGACGAGCCACCGGGATGCACAACAAAGGTGTAGCCCTCCTCAATGTCAATCCAGGTGATTCTGTCATGTCCACTCTCTTGCCACCTCCAGCAGCCTTCCACTCGAAGCACTGTATTAATGACGCAAGGGCACAATAGACAACTTGAAGTGCTGCTGTTATTCCGGGGCATCCCCTTCTTCCACTTCCAAATGGTATTAGATGGAAATGTTGCCCCCTTATATCAATGTTCTCCTCATGATCCATGAATCTCTCTGGCATGAATTTGAGAGAGTCCGTCCAATGTTTAGCCTCACGACCAATGGCCCAAACATTGATGAAGAGCCTAGTCTTAGCCGGGATGTTGAAACCATCAACCGTGCAATCTTTATCTGACTCACGAGGTATTAGAGGGGTTGGCGGGTGGAGACGAAGTGTTTCCATTACTATGGCTTTTAGGTAAGGGAGATTGGGAATATCAGTCTCATGCACTAATCGATGATTTCCAATAACTGTATCGAGTTCGGCTCTAGCTTTTTCCATATATGTTGGGTTATTGATGAGTTCGGCCATCGCCCATTGCACCGTCAATGATGTGTTGTCCGTGCCCCCGGTGAAGATGTCCTGTGAATTAAAAAAATATTTGAGCATAAAATATAAATAAAAAGAAAGATTAAAACAAATTTCATATATATATATATATATATATATATATATATATATATATATATGAGAGAGAGAGAGATTAAGAAATAATAATAATAATAAAAAGCCTAACCCGAATGAAAGCTTTAACGTTGTTCCTTGTGAGCTTAATCTCAGCTCCTTCATCCTCAGATATATCCATCAATATATCAAGCAAGTCCTTTACCACTTTGAAGTTTTCCCCGTCCTTCTGATTAGCCAATCTTCTCTTCCTCCTCTCCTCCTCCTTCTCCACCATAATTCTCTCCATCAACCCATCAAACCTCCGGTGCAGGTCCTGCAACCTCTTATCAAACCCTTGCAAATCCAAATTCCTACAAAACCATAAATAATCCGCAACGTTAAACTTCCCTAACAACTCCGTCGTCTCCATCACCAACCTTGTTGCCTCCGCAGCCTCCGCATTCGTCCCAGAGCATCGTCGGCTCACTGCCATGCGGCTGGTTACATTGTTAGTCATCCTCGTCATCTCCGCGCCTATGTCCACAATCTCACCTTCCCTGGCTTTTCGATGAAACTCCTCTAGCATTTCTCTCAGCTCCTCTCGACGAATCGGGCGGAATTGCTCTAGTGTTCGACTGCTGAAGAGCTCTAGCATATAGAGACGCTTTGTGAAGCGCCAAAAGCTTCCATAAGGAGCGAAGGAGAAGTTAGAGGAACCATATGTTAGAATGGAGACAGCCTTGGTGAAGGGTCTGTTGGGGAACGAAGAGTCATGCGTCTTGAGAAACTCACGTGCCGCCGAAGCAGAACATGCGATTATGCAAGGTATGGAGCCGAGGCTGAGGGAGAAGATGGGACCGAGGCGCTGTGAAAGGCGGTAAAATGATTGATGTGGAAGGGAGGAGAGGAGGTGAAGGTGTCCTATGATTGGTAAGCGGCGAGGGGTTGGTAGGTGGCCAAGACGACGAGGGTAGTGGCGGAACAGCTGGTAACACAAAGGTAGGAGGAGGAGGAGGGGGAAGAGGAGGAGAAGAACAGGGAAGGGCAGGAGTGTTGCATGGGGGGTGGTCTCAATGATGCTTTGGTTGTGCAAAGCCTGCATGTTATGGGATTTAATTGATTTACCGATTAAGGCTGTCGATCAAGTCTCTGCATGCATCCAACAATGCCTATCTCTCTTTCTCTCTCGCTATAGATTTATATAAGCTTTAACCATTTGTCGTAGATTGCGTTGGAATTTTTGTGTGGATATTCTGAAGCTGTAGATTATCATCATATAATTAATTACTTATGCTGCTTTTGATTCGGCGTTAGATTCCTGATCCGAATAGTCCATTCATGAAGTTGCAAATATATATTGTTTGATGCATTTATCATTAAAATTTCAATATTTGTTCAAATTAATTTATCGTTAAAATTCGGTCAAACAACAGTTCAATTTTATTTCTATTTTTTTACAGTTTTTTGCTTTTAGAAAACTTTTTTTTTTTTTCAAATGAAAGGAAAGATTGAAAATTTGAATTTTCTTAATTACCAATCTGTTAACGTTTATTATAATTTAACTTATTTAGGTTGGAGAACTACTAAAGGAGTAGGAGAAATATTTAAATTAGGATTATGAAATTTTTTTATTTAATTATTTTGGGAAGGAAGTAGCCCAAACTTTGGGCAACTTGCAAGGCGGAGCAGAGTTTTGAGAAATGTATGTTATTTTATTCTATGTTTGTTCATTTTGCTATATAGTAGATTTTTTTGCAGGAGAGTGGAGCTGAAAGTTATAAAGATTAATTGGTCTCTCCTTTTTTGGGTGATATTGCTGAATAGCCCGACTATTTTAAGTTCTTTTTGTAATCGTAGTTTAAGGATCTGCCGGCTCGTAGGATTTCTATTTTCTTTTTGGATTGTAGCTCTTATGAGCAATAGAGAGTTGGTGGAGCCTTTTAAGGATACTGTAACCGATGTTTTAAATGAACACGTAGGCCCCATAAGAGGGTTTTAACAAAAAAAAAAAAAAGTAGCCCAAACTTTGGGCAACTTGCAAGGCGGAGCCAGAAAGTTTTTTTCTGGCGGGGCCTAAATTATTATTATTATTTTAATCTCTATCATATATTTTTTGAATTTATTATTTAAAAAAAATATTAAATATAAGATGATAAAAATCTTACAATTTATCAACGTCCGCTTCTCATATTTTCACATGCAAATATGTAATGGCTAACGTCATTTGCTTGATTTTCATATTTCAAAGTTTCAACCTTACAAGGATGCTCTTACGGTATATATGCTATTACATGAATAATTTCTTATATCAAATTCAATTTCATTAATTAAAATTTGGGCAATTACTGAAAAATCAAAGAAAACTAGATTAATAATTCATTAATTATTTCTTTGGGCTAATTATTTTGTATTTTTCAGTGTATTTTTGTGTTGCACTCTGTATGATGTTTGGTGCTATTTGTAATCTCAGGCATTTCTTCTTTTCTGATTTTAGCTCCACTATTTTTTATCCTTTTATGATGTGTGCCTTTTCCTTTTATCTTGGGAAAATAATTGCATCCGGTCACCGGACACAGAGATAGGTCAGAATATTAATAAAATATTATTTTGAATTAAGCGCATCAAAAGCGGAGTCAAAACACAGTCAAAAGCGCAGTCAAAAGTAGAGGCAAAGCGCAGTTAAAGCACACCTAAAGGCTAAAGCGCATTCAAAGCGTAGTCAAAAGCGCGGGTGACGTGCCATGCTTTTATTGGATGTCCGAACCTATTCTGCGCGTCCGGTGACCGGATGCAATGATTTGCCTTTATCTTGGGGGAGGATTCCAAATTAATTTTTCCTTCATGTCTCTGTTAGCTTTATTTGTCTATCCAGGTGTTAGTTTTTCTCTTCCTTGTGTTGTGCCTTTTGTAGCTATGGAGAGTAGTGTAGCTGGTAGAGTATTCTTTTCAGCTTTTGATGGAGCTATAATTGGACTATTCTTGGTATAACTGCTTTGGTTTTGTTGATTTTTTTGGCCTCTATTATTTTTTGCAGGTATCTTTTGGTTGTTACATGGTTGATCTTAAAATATGTCAAGCGTGGGCTTATTTTTGGGTTTGACTTCTTGCTTATCTTTGCATTTTATTTACCCTTTCGTAATTAGATAGGGATCTTTTATTCTTTAGGTTTTGTTCTCGTTCTTTTACTTTTAGCTCTTTGAGTACTTACGGGGTGTTTGATCCCTCTAAAGACTTGTAACTCTTTTTTTTATGAAATAAAATTAACCCCTTAAGAACAAGATTAATAGTTTAAACCCGGCCACTCCGACTTGGTGGAGAGAGAGGCTTGTTGGGGGATGGTTTAATTAAAATTTTTATTTAGAATATTTTTAAATATATTCCAAATATTATTTTTTATTTGTAAAATAATTTTTAGTATTTTAAATTAATATGTTTTTTAATTTATTTAAAATTTTTAATTTATATTTTAATATAATTTGAGTTTAAAAGTTTATTTATTTATTTATTTATTTGAAACTTAAATTTGTCAACTTACTTTTTAGTGAATTGCAAAATATTAGTTATAATTTATTTATAATTATATTTATTTAATTAGTATTTTTTTATATTTATATAATTTTTTTTGCTAAATTAGTTTTTAAAATAGCAACAAAATCATACAATCATATACTAAAATTTTTGACAAATAAAACATAATTCTATTAAACTATGAAAATATTTAAACATTCATTTAATACAATAATTTTATATCACTCATCACCTTCTACCGTAATATTGAATTATTTATAAGCCCTACAAATATAACACATCAATTGGATAAAAAATATGAAGCTCAAAGTCTAATCATAGAGCCCAAGAAGATGCTAAAGTAAGAGCTCAATCAAGGCCTATTATAAAAGCCCACTCATGAAGAAAGAATTAATAATATTTAAATATTAAACTTAACATCTAAAAGGTTTGACTTTTCTTAGGGAATATATATATATATATATATATATATATATATATATATATATATATATATATATATATATATATATATATATATATATATATATATATATATATATATATATATATATATATATATATATATATATATATATATATATGCTAGCAATTTAATGGATATAAGATGAATTATGAAGGGGCACCTTCCTTATTATCATTGGAACTTTATAATTAATGTTGGTCAGTAATCAACTCTTTTTTCGCCCTATCCGCCTTTGCTCTGGCAATTTTCTTTGCGACTTCAGGTCTCAGATCTCTCCGGCAGGTTCCTTTGATCGGTAGTTCGTTTGAGTTTATTTGGCTATTTTGATCCCTTTTTTCCCGTCTTCTGCCTTCGGGCTGCTGGGCTTCATCTTCTCCGATGGAGACGAACTCACCATCTGCTCTTGCTAATGTCTGGGGTGTTCCTCCCCAAGGGATGCATGGATCTACTACATGTATGATAGATAATGGTAAATCTGTGGCTTCTTCGTGATCTTTTCGTGATGTTTTGGCTAGTCCGAGCCAATCGAAAGATGTCGTGTTCTCTTTTACGAAATCTACAGTTAAAGGTTTTCCTGCGATATTAATGTCCGATGATGATATTATCAAACTTGCATCTCCTTTTCAGTTTACTCTTGTTGGTAAATTTACGGTTCGTAGACCTAACCTAGATGCAATTCGTAAATTTTTTGGCAAACTAAAACTTTCTGGTAATTTTTTTATAGGTTTACTTAATCCTAGGCATGTTTCTATCCAGTTATCCAATGATTTGGATTACAGCAGGGTGTTTGCTAGAAGGTCTTACTATATTCTGAATTGTTAGATGAGATTATTAAAATGGACTCCTTATTTTGATGTCAAAGAAGAATCTCCTATAGTTCATATATGGATTTCTTTTCCTAATTTGTGTTTACATTTTTTCAATGCTCACATTCTTCATGCTCTCGGCTCTGTTTTCGGTAGACCTCTCCAGACCGACCAGGCCACTGCTTCACGATCAAGGCCGTCAGTGGCTAGAATATTGGTTGAGCTTGACATTACTAAGAAACATCACAAAGTGGTTTGGATTGGTTCGAAAAAAACTGGTTATCTTCAAAAAGTTGAATTCGAAAATGTTCTAGATTTTTGTTTACATAGCAAAATACATGGTCATGGTATTTCAGATTGTTTTGTTGCGCATCCTCAACTGAAAAAAAAATTCTAAGATTACTAAGTCGATTGTTGGACATGAATATTCATAGCAAGTGTTGGTGGTTGAACATCCCATAAATAATGATACGAAAATTGAAACTATTTTAGAGGAACCGAAACCCGACGGTGATGATCCTAATCAATGTGGAGATGACATAGAAACAGAGTCTTTAGATTCTTCTTTAAGGAGTGAAGAGGGTGATAAGATGGACAATAGAGAGGAAATATTAGGAGATACTTTGGAAGTAGGTGAAAAGAAAGAGCTGTTAGTTGAAAAGAAGAAGCAAAATGTTAATTCCTTTAGGGAGGCCGATGCTAATGTGAATTCTTCTTCCCTTAAGGTGGTGGAAAATATTGCTGGTTCTAGCCTTGGTCGTGTTGGGCAAGAGGGTTCTCAATCTGAGAGCAACTTGTCCAAGTTTAAACTAGGGGAAAAAGATGTGGAATTGGAAGAAGGGGAAGTTGGTACTATTGAAATTTGTATTCCTTTGGAAGAAGTTAAAGACTCTTCTATTTCTTTGGCATCTCCCTCTGGTAAGGATAAAGTTGTTGAAGATGGTGATTCTTACATTTCTAAGAAGAAGGGGAAAAATAAGAAAAATAATATTACCAATACCCCTAGGGTCACTAGAGCTAATAACTCTTCTATTAATGGTTAAAGCCATTCTTTGGAACATTAGAGATGTGGGTGGTTCTCTATCGAAAGATAGAGTGAAAAATATTTGTAGGATTCATGGCATAAATTTACTTGTTTTAATTGAACCTTTAGTTCGTATGGATAAATTTGTTTCTGTTAAGAGAAAGCTTGGTTTTGATTTTTGCTTTGGTAATTGTTCTAACAAGATTTGGCTTTTTTGGAATCGGTCCATTTCCTTGGATGTTATATTAGATTTCCCTCAAGTGATTCACACTAGTATTAATTTTAATTCTGTTTCTTCTTATGCATCTTTTATATATGCTGCTTGTACTAGAATTGGGAGAATTAATCTGTGGGAGCAGCTTGGTGATTTTTCCTCTAATATTAATGCTCCGTGGTTAGTAGGGGGTGACTTTAATTGCATTACTAATGTTTCTGAACGTCTAGGTGGCAGGCATCCTGATTTAAAAGCCATGAAGGAATTCAATGATTTGATTAGGATTTGCAATTTGCATGACATTGGTTTTTCTGGTAATAGTTTCACTTAGAACAGAGGTTCTATGTGGCAAAGGCTTGATCGCATTCTTTTCAACAATTATTGGGTAACTGTTTTTCCTAATACTCATACTACTCACCTATCATGTACCTTATCTGATCACTCTCCTTTACTTTTAAGCATTAACAATATGAATGTTTCTAGCTTTAAACCATTTAGATTTCAAAATATGTGGCTTTTGGATGATACTTTTATGCATACGGTGAAAGAGAACTGGGAAGCTCCTCTGTTTCTTACTGATGAGATTCAGGGTATGAACAGGCTTTGGTTCAAACTCAAGAGGCTTAAGCAAAAATTATCTTGGTGGAACAAATGTATTTTTAAAAATCTGTTTACTAATATTCTAAAAGCTGAAGAACTTGTTGATAATGCTAATATGACTTATATGCTTAATTCTTCCATTAAAAATTTATCTTGTCTTAAGGAAGCTAAGATCCATCTGACTAATTATCTGCAGGAGAAAGAAGAAGCTTTTTGGCACCAAAAGGCTTCTTCTAAATTTCTTGTTGAAGGTGATCGTAATACTGCTTATTTTCATAATATTGCCAATCATAATTTGATTAGGAGGCAAATCCATAAGATTACCTCTCCTGAGGGGAATATTATTGAGGAGCCCAACCTAATTGTGTCATCTGGCATTGATTATTTTTCTAAATTTTTTAATTCTAATTTTTCTCCTACTCTTGATGTTGATCTTGGTTATATCCCGTCCCTGGTTACTGTTGCCAAGAATGACATGCTTACTAAATTCCTTCTGAAGAGGAAATTTGGAATAATTTAAAGTCTATGAATACAGATTATGTTGCGGGGCCTGATGGCTTTACTAACAAATTTTTTCATAATTGTTGGGGTATCATTAAGGAGGATTTAATTAATGCGGTGGTGGATTGCTTTAAGGGTTCTCATATTCCTAAGTTTTTTAACGCTACTTCTATTACACTGATTCCTAAGTCTCAGAATATAAACTTTTGGAATGACTTTCGGCCTATTAGTTTATGCTCCGTGTTTTACAAACTTATTGCTAAAATTATTATGAGTAGGCTGACTTTAATTTTACCTAAGATTATTGTTGACCTCGATTTTGCCCAGACCCTTGGTCAAAGGGTTGACTTGGTCAAATTGACCAAGTCAAACCCCAAGACCCTCTCCAATAGATTCAGTGGGTCGAACTGAGTCTGTCGAGCCCAGACTCGGGTCCTGGGTCAACCGGGTTAACTAAGTCAACCAGGGTTGACCCAAATTGATCCGAATGCCTTTTAATTGATTTCAAGCCGATTTCATGCCTTCGAGGCTCGACCCATGGGCTCCCTTGACCCTCTTGACTGATTTGACCAAGTCAATCGTTGACTTGGTCAAACCAGGTCTTAAATAGGTTATTTTAACCTATTTAGAGCCTAATTAATACCTATTTAACTCCCTAATCAATGCCCAACGTTTTGAAATTGAAAATCCCGCCTAAACCACTCCCTTCCTCTGGGAATTCGACCCTTGATCTCATCTCCACCGTCCAAGAGAGGAGAGGGGATTTAAATAGTGAAATTTAGATTTTGGGATGGACTTTTTGCTCTTGCTCTCTCCCTAAACCTCCATAAGCTCTGAGATTTTATGAGAGAACTCCCACACCCTTTCCCCACCTTCCTCGACCAAAACCCGACCGCCTCGAGTTGACGTCGGCCAGATCCCGGCGAGGTCGAGCATATTTTCGTTCCTGGAGGAATCCCATTCGATCCAGGCCGTTTCAGAGTCAGAGTTCAAGAGAAGAATTGTTCTTTCAGAGGTCCACATGTTTCTGGAGACCACGGTGGGACCAGTTTCTCTCTCCATCTTTGGATTATATATTATCTTTTCTGGTGTGTACTCCGGGATTGGTACTTCTTAGATTAGGTCTATCCCACTCTTAGTTAGGGTCTTTTCTTAGTTAAGGTTCCTTTCCCTTAGCTGGGGTTTTCTTACCTACTCTACTTCTTTCCAGCCTAGCAGGCTATTCCATTCCTTATCAATTCCTATCTATATTTATCAAATCCTTCATTCTTTTGTGATTTCAATTATAACTAACTCTTTTCACTTTCTTTTCTTGGCAGCAGTGCCATGGCTTCCTTTGCTCCTTCCGTTACTTTTGCTTTTAGTTCGGACGCTCGGGTGACTCTCCCTTAGTCCCTGCTCACTAGTCCGCTAGTTGGAGGGATCATTTTTGATTCATTCACTGACTCGGCCTTTGTCACTCTTGGCGGGCCGACCCCGGTAGAGGCTGCCGCATTCTCTCCTCCTCAGAGGAAAGGACGCGCAGCCATGCGCCCTTTCGGACGACCAGCTGCTCGGCGGACAGCCCGGGCGCCTGCTCGTCCCGTTCCTGTACTTGCGCAGCCAGTGCGCGCTGTGGCTAGGCTACCAGTGCCTATGCCACATCCGGTTCCAGTTCGTCCTGCGGTTAGGCATCCAGTGTCTGCCGCTCCTGCTGCTCAGGTTGCCCCGGCCCCTCAGCGCTAGTAGCCTGCTGCAGTTGTTCCACCTGTTCGTGCAGCAAACAGGCGACCTGCGCCTGTCGCTCCTGTTGCACAGGCTGCCTCGGCTCCTCAGCACCGACAGCCTGCTGCTGTTGTTACTCCCGTTGTTCCGGCGGAAGTACCTCGTGTTCGGGTTCCCCCTCCCGCTTCCACTAGGAAGAGGGGTGCCCAGGCCGAGGTGCCTTCGCCCTCTTCTAATCAGGTTTTTGTTTTTGCTCAGCTTTCTCACCCCAAGACTGTCGGGCAGACCCCGGCACTTCCAGTCGTTCCTGTTCCTCCTGCCACCCAGGCAGTGGGTTCAGATGTCCCTTCCACCTCCACCTTCGGCTTTGGGAGAAGGTCCCGGAGGAATAGGAATAGGAGGTTGCGTCTAGCTGCGTCAGAGGCAGAGAGGCAGCGGATGGCCGATGCCATCGTTCACGATGAGTTAGTTCAGAGGAAGAGGAGAGTGGCTCCCAGGCAGCGGAGGCCACGTCCAGTTGTTGTTGCACCTGCTCCAGAGGTGATGGTAGCCCCCGAGTTGAAGGAAGTTCAAGGAGGACGCTTCTCCTCACTGACACATAATGGAGATGAGGAGGAAGTTACCCGTATAATGGCGGCTCCTCCTGTCGCCACTACTCTACCCCGAGCTAGGGTACCCAGGGACGCTGGTGTCCGAGCCCTCACTCAGAGGATTCAGAACATCGTCCGTATAGCTCATGGCAGAGGGCCCTTCAGTCGGGAGGGCTTACTTCGTCAGATTTCTCGGGCTACCTTCCAGTTACGACGATAGACTACGAGGAGACTTTACAGTTGGCAGAGGGGGCAGACACTGCAGCAACCAGCACAGACAGTTCCAGCAGTTAGGCTGCCAGCAGTTGCTCCTGTGGTAGGACGACGCCCACGTCGTCGAGGATGAAGACAGTAGCAGGAGCCTGCCCGGCCTCAGGTCAGTTCAGAGGTGGTAGTCCCAGAGCAGCCAGTTGATAGTACAGTTCCCCATTGTACCAGATGGGTTTGGAGACGTCGGCAGGCGGACACCCCTGTCGACCCTATTCAGTTAGTTGAGTAAGCGCCACTAGCAGAGAAAGAGCAGCTAGATGAGACAGTTGGTCAGATGGATTTGGTAGTTTCTTCCGGGTCTGAGGCAGTCCCGATGGCAGTCGATGATGGTTCAGTTTCTACCCCAGACAGATCGCCAGTATGGATTGAGACAGAGTTAGCCCCTGACACTCATAGGATCACCTCTCCTATGAGTCCGTACATAGAGGTGATGAGACGAGCCTTTTTAGACGATGATGATACACTAGTGGATACTGATGAGGATGTGCCGGTACACTGGGTTTGTGTGGTTACCCGTAGAGGTCACTCGGATGAGAGAGAGCTCAAGGACCAGGATGAATAGGGAGAGCCCGAGGTGGGTGGATCTCCCAGGTCAGTTGACACGGATGCTACGGTCCTGAACCTCCAGGCGTAGATGGAAGAGATGGCCAGAGCCATGACAGCCATGACAGCACAGTTGACAGCCTTGGGGGTGATGCCCCAAGTGGCAGGGGTTGCCGCTGGCAGTACTTCCATAGATCAGCCAGTTATGCCGCCAGTTACACTAGACCCCCTGAGAGTGGACAGGGTCCAGAAAGCAGTGCCTGTAGCACCTTCAGTTATTCAGAGTCAGCCAGCTCAGTTGTCAGCGGGTCAGCTTCAGGATCTGATTGCCCAGAACGTAGAGCAGGTCATTTCCTCTAGGAAGACTGGAGAGTCAGTTAGCAGAAGGCGGCCTTACCCGGTAGAGTAAGAGTAGGAACCCTACCCTTCTGGTTTCATCCCTCTTAGGTTCAGAGTGTTCGACGGGTTTGGGAACCCTAGGCAGTATGTGGCTCAGTACCGGGCCATATATTGCAATATATGAGGGAGTGAGCCGTTGATATTAAGGTTGTTCGTTAGCAGCTTGGCGGGTGTGGCGTTTGCTTGGTACGCCTGTTGACCTCGATTTTGCCCAGACCCTTGGTCAAAGGGTTGACTTGGTCAAATTGACCAAGTCAAACCCCAAGACCCTCTCCAATAGATTCAGTGGGTCGAACTGAGTCTGTCGAGCCCAGACTCGAGTCTTGGGTCAACCAGGTTGACTAAGTCAACCAGGGTTGACCCAAATTGACCCGAATGCCTTTTAATTGATTTCAAGTCGATTTCATGCCTTCGAGGCTCGACCCATGGGCTCCCTTGACCCTCTTGACTGATTTGACCAAGTTAATCGTTGACTTGATCAAACCAGGTCTTAAATAGGTTATTTTAACCTATTTAGAGCCTAATTAATGCCTATTTAACTCCCTAATCAATGCTCAACGTTTTGAAATTGAAAATCCCGCCTAAACCACTTCCTCCCTCTGGGAATTCGACCCTTGATCTCATCTCCACCGTCCAAGAGAGGAGAGGGGATTTAAATAGTGAAATTTAGGTTTTGGGATGGACTTTTTGCTCTTGCTCTCTCCCTAAACCTCCATAAGCTCTGAGATTTTGTGAGAGAACTCCCACACCCTTTCCCCACCTTCCTCGACCAAAACCCGACCGCCTCGAGTCGCCGCCGGCCAGATCCCGGCGAGGTCGAGCATATTTTCGTTCCTGGAGGAATCCCGTTCGATCCAGGCCGTTTCAGAGTCAGAGTTTAAGAGAAGAATTGTTCTTTCGGAGGTCCACAATTATTTCTCCTGAACAATCTGATTTTGTGAAAGGTAGATCCATATTTGATAATGTATTGCTTGCTCAAGAGTTAGTCAATGACTTAAACAAGAAGGTGGTTGGAGGTAATATTATTTTTAAATTGTATATCACTAAAGCTTATGACAATCTTAATTGGAATTTTCTCTATCGTATGCTTCATCTTTTTGGTTTTAGCTTAAAATTTTCTAATCTTATTAAGAATTGTATAGAGAATAATTATTTTTCTGTTATCATTAACGGTAATTCTCATGGCTTTTTTCGTTCTTCTCACGGGCTTAGGTAGGGAGATCCTTTATCTCCTGCTCTTTTTATTATAGCTGTGGAATTTTTTTCTCGTGGTATGAATCACCTTTTCAGAATGAATTCTAATTTAAATTTTAGAACTGGTGGTGTTTTGTCTTTATCCCATTTGAGTTTTGCGGATGACTTCATTATTTTTACTAATGGGTCTATTAAATCGTTGGATATCCTTTTTAAGGTTTTTGAGGTTTTCCAGCAAGCTAGTGGGCTTATTTTTAATATGTCTAAAAGTTGCTTTATCCCTTCCAATTCTATTAATGCGGTGCATGTTCAAAGGATTGAAAGGAAATTTGGCTTAAGCAAAAGAGCCTTGCATCTTAAGTATTTAGGTACTCCTCTTTATAAGGGCAAGACGAAAACTCATTTATTTGATGATATTTTTGATAACATTCAAAACAAGCTTAATATTTGGGCTTATAACTATCTTTCCTATGGTGGTAGGCATGTTCTGATTAAGCATGTGCTTAGTTCTATTCCTATTTATTTGCTTCATACTTTATATCCTACTTTAACTGTTTGTAGAAGACTGAAAGTTTTATTTAATAAATTTTTATGGGGAACTAAGGGTGATAAAAAGGCTATTATTTGGGGGTCTTGGCATAAGTGTGCTGGTAAGCTGGAGGAAGGGAAATTAGGTTTCAAAACTTTGGAAGATATGGTGGTGACGTTTTCTCATAAACTTTGGTATTCTTTTAGAGCTAAGAAAAGTTTATGGGCGAAGTTTATGTACTCTAAGTATTGTGTTGGCAAGCATCCGATTAATTGTTCTTTTAAACAAGGGGTCTCTTTAAATTGGAAAAGATTATGTAAAATCAAATTGGAGGCTAAAAAATTCATTCAATGGGGTTTGGGAGTTGGTGAATTTTATTTTTGGCAAGACAAATGGTTGGGTAATTACTCCATTGATAATTTGTTAAATACTCGTTCCATTTTGAATTATAAGGTGAAGGATTTCTTTGGTCATGACGGTTGGAACATTATTTTATTAGAGCACACAGTTCCTCACTCAATTATTAATCTTATTTCTAAAGTTCCTATTAATTTGGAGGTTGAGGATTGCATTCTGTTTAACTGTTCTAATGATGACAATTTTAATTCTAAACTGCTTTGGAATTCCATTAAAACTCAATTACCCTGCAACCCGTTATTTACTGCCTTTTGGAACCGTAGCATTCCTCCTACCTATTCCTTTCTTATGTAGAGGATTTTAAATAAGTATGTTCCTGTTGATTCTACTCTTATTAGAAAAGGATTTTACATTGTCTTGAAATGCCAATGCTGTTGTCATATTGAGAATATTAATCATGTTTTTTATCATGGGCCTATTGCTATGAAAGTTTGGCTTTATTTTGATAAATTTTTTAACTTTAGTACTCAGACCCATATCTCTTTGATGGCCGACGTTGTTAAAAATTGGTTTATTTCTACTAAAGGTCACATCCATAATATTATTCATGTTTTAATTTGTTGGTTTATTTGGAGTAGTAAGAATGAGTCCAAGCACGAGAATATCAAAATGGAAGCCAATATTACTATTTATAAAGTTAAGTTTAAGGTGGCTCATCTGTTTACTGCTAATTTGATATCCTCTAATTCTTTTAATGGCTATCACAGCCTTGCCTTTGAGTTTGGGATTACCTTAACTCCTTTCTCTAAGTATTTTTGTGATAGGATTATTTATTGGAAGAAACCGGATAGGGGTTGGTTTAAGCTTAATACTGATGGATCTAAAACGAATCATGCTGCGGGTTGTGGTGGCATCATTCGTGATTTTGAGGGAAAGGTTATTATTGCTTTTGCGGGTCCTTCCAATGTTAATTATGATGTTATTGCTGAGTTAGAAAGTTTATGTTATGATGTCCACTTAGCTATATCTCGTAGTATTTTTCATATCTGGATTGAGATTGATGCTATGCTTATTATTCATTATATCAATAGCAATACTATCTCTAGTTCGGATAGCTTTTATATTATCAGGAATATTAAACAGGAGCTGGCCCGGATTCAGTTTAAAATGACTCATATTTTTAGGGAGGGGAATGCTGTTGCGGATTCTTTAGCTAAATTGGGTTTTTCTCTCACCCAGTTCATTGATTATGATGTCAGAACTATTCCTAAAGAGGCTAAAGGATTAATTAGGCTTGATTGTGTGGGTCTTCCCTATATTTGTAAGAATTAATTTGTTTGCGGCTAGCATCGCTTCTCTTCTTTTTTTGTTTCTCTGTCTGGATTTCTTGTTATGTTATTTGATTATGGGTTTATTTTGGGGTTTTGTCCTAGTTTTTTGGGTTCTGGGGGCTGTCTATTGTGATATGCAGGAGTTTTTTGGCCAGCTGGTTAATTGGGCTTATTTCTTTAATACTTTGTTTAATTTTGTTACTACTTGGATTTTTATTCTTATTTTGCTTCAAACCTCTATTAATGAGTATTTCAAGTTTAACGACTAGAGATATTTTGATTTTAGTATTCTTTTATGGAATATTGGTACGATCAGAGATATTTGACGTTATTTGTTTTCCGTGACTCTTGTTTGGGAGTTTTGCTGGAATCCTTTTTGGATTTAGCTGATTATCACTTGCTAGGTCTTTGTGAGGGATACTATTGAAAGCTGGGTTGGCTTGCTCCAGGTGGTCAGGTATAACATTTTCTTAATTTTTTTTTATTACCTGGAGTGTAATGTTGGCTGTAACGGGACAGTAGGTAGAAGCATGGTTTGTTCGAAGAGGAATTCTGCTATCCTGTTAATCATGGATATGCATCTTATTTTGACTAAGTTTTATTATTGCACTTATTTTCATTGCTATATATTGTGGATGAATTCAGGCATTCAAAATCTTCATGTGAGCAATAAGGCTTTACAATTTGGCTACTGGAAGGATTATAACAAAGCAAATATGAATGTTTGGATTGCGCTTTTCATTGTGGTTTATGGGATTTTCTCTGGTCTAAGGCCATTTACACTAGTTTTATTTGTATTTTTGGTTCTCTTGACGATTTAGGGGACTTCTTTGAGTACTTTTTGACGTATAGTGGTGTCTAGAGGTTTTTTTGCAGGTGTACCTTCACTAATTTTGGGAGGATGAAGTTTGCCAAGGTTACTAAGTTTTATTTGTTTTTTATTTTTTGGGTATTTTTTTTGCAATTTTTGCAGGAGGATTGTGCAGAATGAGTTCATCTTGATCTTCCTTTTTTGGGTGCTGATTGCCCGCAGCTCTAGAGTCCTTTCTTATTGGTTTTGTAATCGTAGAAAAAGGGACCACCAGCTTTTAGGTTTTATTTTAACTTTTTTTTGTAGCTCTTCTGAGCATTAGACAGCTGGAGGTCTCTTCTAAGGACTTTGTAATCGCTTTTTTTGAATTAACGCGTAGGCCTGTCAGTGGGTTTTAACTAAAAAAAATGTTGGTCAGTAATGAAAAAGTCATAGCTTTTGAATGAGAAGAAAATTTTAAAGGAATTTATTCTTTTTGATTAGTGCTTGGTATTCTATTATTATTATTATTATTATTATTATTAAATCTTTGTATTATCTTCTCATACACTCTAGCCGTCTTTCTAGAATATCCATCCATAACTCAAGCCTTAAAAAGGTCAATCAAACCCACTTCAAATCCATTGACCTAGTTTAGGCTCCCTTAAATCTAGTCTCATTCTCCGTACCACTGAAAGGCCTTGAATCTCACAAAACTCTACCATCTACTCCATCTTAATCTAATCATCTACCATTACTTTTCAGCTATTTACCCCACTAAAAACTTATTATCTAAAGTGAACTTACAAAACTTTGCCCAAACTAGACCAATGATGTAGAGCTAATTCATAAGAAGATGTATTGGACTGAGAAGATAGATATTAATCTCTTGTATTTTTATTCTTTCACCAGCTTAATGAAAATGAGTTTGCTTGTTATTTATTCTATGTCTAGTTAATTATCTTATTAAGGATTGGTGATGTAAAGTATATGTTAAGCGCTAATGAAAACACTTATTTTATAATGTTAAATGATGTTTTCAATAGTATCTCATTCTTAATTTAGTGCCCATAATGGGCATATTTGTAGTTAAAATATAATGTGATGTATAGCCTTGATGGAGGAATGCAAGAACAACCTGGAATATTGAGATATGATATTTGCATGCCTAAACATAGGATACAAAATATTTTAGATTCTTAAGAAGATATTGTATCTGTAGGAGGTCAGCAAATATCCTTTCACCCCTACAAGCTTGACAGAGATCTAGGGATGCATATACTTTGAATCGCATCTACAATTAAGTGTTTCAATATGAAATATATGAAATTTTCACTCATCATTCCAAAACATTTAAATTAAATATTATATCCAATATTGTATTATTTTATTCAGTGATAGAATCTTCATAATTATTATTTTTATTTCACTATAATAATTATTATAATTAGAATAAATAGTAATAATTTGTTACAAGTAAGCATACTTCCTCATGGTTTGACACTTTACTCGATTACTTCATTACTTGATTTGGCATGTATACTTGTGTATACTAAGTTGAGTTTTGTTAATTTTATATCAAAGAAAATTTAAGCATTGTTTACTGGTTATAGATCCCTAGACTTTTCTACAATTCAAAAATTCACTCCACAACCCTCAACAAGGACCTAAGTCCACTATCCTTCTAGCTATGTTATATTAGGTTCCTGATAGGGTGTTCAAAATGTGATTTACACAGCTAACATAAACGAGATGGAAAATGGATATGTTCTAGCACTCTTTTTATCAATATATATGGAGGGAGCCACTCTAATTTTTGAGCTACAATTATTGGATTCAAAATTATAAGGGTTTGATGTATTGTTCATATATAAGTGATTTTTCAAATAAAAAAAAACCGTCCTAAAAATGCTAAATCTTAAAAAAAGCATGTTAAATTTGAAAATTTTAAAATAATTTTAAAACACTCCAATAGTCACTGAGAAAAGAAAGGTAATTATTTTTAAATCAAAATAAAATCACTTTATCTACTTTAACACTATAACTTCAAAAATGTTTCTAAAATTTAAATTTAAATAATTTTTGGAACTGTTTAATCAACCTTCAAATGGCAGCAGAATTCGAAGATTTGAAGACATCTAGATGTCTTACGCAGCAGCCACTACGATTGTCAGCAGTTCCTGGGCTAAACCAGTGAAAGGTAATGACATGGAAGCTCTAAACAAGAGGATGAATAGAGTTTTAAAAGCTTTATTTTTTTGGATCAAGGCAAAACACCAAAAGCTTGAAGTATTAAAGAAGAAATTGAAGTTGGAAATCGAAGAATTACAACTAGAAGAAGCTTCAGAGAAGATTTTTCCAGTCAGCAAAGGTTTGATTCTTAGAAACAAAATTTCCGAATTTAATTCTACACTTGCTAGATTAAATACATGGTGGAGACAAAGAGCCAAAGCTAAATGGTTGAAAGAAGGTGATTTGAATTCTTCTTTCTTTCATGCTTATGCAAATGATAGGAGAAATGCCAACTTTATAACACAACTAAAGAATGAGGATGGTGAAATGATTAAAAATCTGGCCAATATTAGAGACTGTTTTGCTCAGTTTTTTAAGGAGAAATGGAAGCATAGAGAATGCATATTAACCAATTGGCCTGATTTTGAAAACATTTTGAACCAAGAAGATCAGGATTTACTTGAAGCTGATTTTTCTCAAGAAGAATTAGAGATAGTTATAAGGGATCTTGGCAACAACATTGCACCTGGTATTGATGGAATATCCTATTCTTTTTTTAAAGCTTACTGGGACATTATTGGAAATGATGTGTGGAAAGCCATTCTTTTTTGCTTCTCTTCAGAGAAGATGTCTTCTTATTGGAAGGAAACTTTGGTAATTCTCATATCCAAAGTAAGCAACCCTCTTTCTCCTTCCAATTTTAGGCCTATTAGCCTTTGTATGTCCATCTACAAGATTGTGGCTAAAAGCCTTTTAAATATACTGATGAAAGCCATTCATAGCCTGGTTTCAGTAGAATAAATAGCTTTCATTAAAGGAAGGGCTATTTCTGATCATATGCTCCTAGCTCAAGAAATTTTCCATAAATTTAGGTTTTTTAAATCTAAAAGAGGAATGGTACTGGCTGCAAAACTTGATATGGAACAAGCATACGACAGTATGGCTTGGGATACTCTTAAGAAAATCTTGGAATTCTTTGGCTTTCCCATCAAATTTTCTAATCTAATAATGGATTGTGTCATTGATCCTATTTTTTTTTATTCAAGTAAATGGTGTGATCTTGGAAAGAATTTTAGCGAAAAGTGGCTTTAGATAGGGGTGCCCTTTATCCCCATATCTTTTTATTCTATGCTCTCAATTGCTCACGATAGCTTTTAGTTCTAAAGGTAGAAATTTGGGTTTAAAGGTTGCTCCCTTGGCTCCCAGGATTTCACACTTACTCTATGACGACGACATCTTAATTTTCTCAAATGCTAAAGAAGAAAATGAAAGTTCGATGGGGATGTTAAGCCCTATGAACTTAGTCCCAAACTAACCAAGAGGGGGGGGGGTGAATTGGTATTTTAAAAACTTCGTTTTTTTAAACAAAGAAATAAAGTCACATAAAACCAAATCACACCACGAAAATAATGCGGAATTAAATGTGCGGAAGCAAGAAAAGAAACACAGAGATTTATAGTGGTTCGGTCGACTCGACCTACGTCCACTCCTTGGAGGCACCCTCCAAGTATTGCACTAAACAAAAAGTGACTCTCCTTTAGCCCCCACGGCTAGGTGGAGAAACCCTCACAAGAATCTCCTTTTTGCCACCCCGGCAAGGCAGAGAACCTATCTCCTTTTGCTTCCTCCTGAAGCTGGCAGAGAACCAGAACCAAAAGCACAACTCCTTACCTCTACCGACCCTTCCACGGACGAGAAACTCTAGACGAAGACGACGCAGAGAGATCCTTGAAGCAACCCTTGTGAAACCCCTCACAAGCTCCCCCTCACAAGATCCTCTCTCTCTCTCTTCTCTCTCTCTCTCTCTCCTCAAGGTCTTCTCATGTCAAGGCAGCAGCCAAAGGTCTTGAAAAACGTTGAACAAGAGCTCTTTAAATAGAAGAGTTTCAAAAGAGCTCATTAATTGCAAGTTGCCGACTTTATCGTCCAGGCCGATCTGGACATCGGCTTGGCCGATCAGTACAAATCAATGAAGATCGGCCAGAGCATAGCCCTGGATGCAAGATTGGACGATTGAAAATTAGCTTGATCGTCCAGGCCGATCTCACGATCGTCCTGGCCGATCAGTTCAAATCAGACGAAAATCGTCCTGACAATAGCCCTGAATATGGGCTGGTCGATATTGATCGTCCTGAAGTAACTTAAGGTTTTTGACTAGATCGGCCTGGCCGATCCTGCGATCGTCCAGGACGATATGATCGTATCAATCATCCTTAATTACTTTCTTAATTTCCTGAACAATTATGGTATAATTTGTTAATATCGTCCAGGCCGATCCGAGGATCGTCCTGGCCGATAATTTAAAGATATGCTATACCATACTTGTCTATGGCGGCTACTTCTTTCTGTTTTGAGCTTATCGTCCTGGCCGATACACGTATCGTCCAGGACGATCGGTTAACGTTGGCTGCCTTAATCAAGAATCCTTAATTAGACTTTCTGTTTTAAGCTAATCGTCCAGGTCGATCAAAGATATCGTCCTGGCCGATATGAGTAAAAACAGAATTTCTAATTCTCTCAAGTGTGTGTGTGAAGGGTTACAAAGTATCAGTCTTTTTGACTATTACAAGTGGACTCAAAAGGTAAAAAACAAAAAGTACAGACTGACTCAACCCTAAACCTACGCATTCCTGAACTTGGCTCCTTTTTTATTGTCCGATCGTCGATTCCTGAAAAGTTAGAAGCAACAAGCTGTCCAAGAAAAGCATTGTTTGTCAATCATCAAAACATAAGCCATGAAAAATAGATTTGCAACAATCTCCCCCTTTTTGATGATGGCAAAACATATTAAAGGGATTTAATCACAACCATGAAAAAATAACCTCATAAACTTCTCCCCCTTTTGACATATCAAAAAGGAGGGTACATGAAAGCATAGTAAAAGAAATTCCCCCCCCTTTTTTTTTTTTTTTATTTTTTTTTAAGCACATCAATGATATAGTATTCCATGTGATTGTTTTAAAAATTTGTGAGTTAATGTGTTACCAATCTCATTTAATCCATAGAATAGGAGAATATCCGTTCATGTTTTACCCTTAGCCAAAACGTTGTCTTAGGGTAGAATCGTCTTTTGAAATCAATAACCTAACTCAAATAATTAATTGGATATGAGAAAAAGAATCTACCCACCACTTGGCATAAGGAAAATATCTCCATAAAACAATGAGGTAGATTTGTCATAATCGAATGATAATCGAGATCAAGCCTTTGAGAATCAAAACTTCTAAGTTCTAAAAGATAAAAAGAGAGAATAGCTTGCTTTTGAGTGGGCTCATTTTATGCCTCTTGTCAATGTTGTGGCGCTTTGCGCATCCTTTTATAGATTATTTTCAATTTTTTGGCGTCTTTGCGCTTCTTTTGTTGGCATCATTGGCCAAATTTTTTTTTATTTTTGCAAGCTAGATTCCCTTTTAGACTCTTTTAAAAAACTTAGTTGTGAATATATCTTCTCAGATATTAGAGAATAGGAGCTCTCTCTCTAACATAGGGAAGAATTACCACAAGCAGGATTAATAATTGAAGACAAGAGTAACGAGGGATCATGAGGTGACAAAAAAACTTTTAATCATTGTAAATATAAGATAGATTTGCTTAAGCAAGCTTTAGAAAGAATCTTAGTTTCATAAGCAATCTTTTATTTTGAGATAGACTTTTGATTAGAAAAGAAAATTATGCCACTAATACTAAGTTAGGTAAAGAGACACAATCACAAGATATTCATACTATCTAGGGATTAAGTGGATGAAAACATATTAACTACAAATTGTTAAAAACAAGACAAGAGATATCATATCAGTGAAGATCTAAAACTATGAAAAGAAAAAAAAGAAGACAACAAAAAGAATAAAAGAAAAAAAAAAGTTTTCATGCATTTATGTCAATCACACCCAATCTGGTCCTTAAAGAGCTGAAAGTGTCGAAGGCCAGTGGTTTAGTAAAGATGTCTGCCAGTTGGTTTTCAGTTGTCACATGGTGTAACTCAATGTCTCCCTTAGTCACATGATCTCTAATAAAGTGATGCCTAATGTCAATGTGTTTAGTTCTTGAATGTTGGATAGGATTTTTAGAGATGCATATGGCACTAGTGTTGTCACAAAAAATTGAGATGGTGCTTACATGTACTCCTAGATCCAATACCTGTTGTTTCAACCAAAGAACTTGAGCCACACAACTTCCAAGAGCAATGTATTCAGCTTCAGCAGTGGAAAGTGCAACAGAATTTTGCTTTCTACTAGACCAAGAGACCAAGGATTGTCCAATGAATTGACAAGTTCCAGAGGTGCTCTTTCTATCCACCTTGCATCCTGCAAAATCAGAGTCAGAAAAACCAATAATCTCAAAAGAAGTGCTATGTCTAGGGTACCAAATCCCTAATCCTTGTGTCCCCAAAAGGTATCTAAAAATCCTTTTAATAGCAGTCATGTGGGATTCCTTAGGGTCGGCTTGAAACCTAGCACAAAGACAAACACTAAACATAATGTCAGGTCGGCTTGCAGTCAAGTAAAGTAAAGATCCAATCATGCCTCTATACTTCTTCTGATCAACAGACTTACCACTTGGGTCCTTATCCAACGGAGCACTAGAAGTCATGGGAGTGTTAATTGGCTTGGCTTTGTCCATCTCATATTTCTTCAAAATGTCTTTTATGTATTTTGTTTGATTTAGAAAAGTGCCATCTTCCAATTGTTTTATGCTAAACCCCAAAAAGTAAGACAATTCTCCCATTAAACTCATTTCAAACTCTCTACTCATTGTTTTAGAAAAGTCATCACACAAATTTTTATTTGAAGATCCAAAGAGTATATCATCAACATAAATCTGAACAATGAGTAAATCATCTCCAACTTTTTTAAGAAAAAGGGTGGTGTCTACGCTCCCCTTGACAAACTCCCTCTCTAGTAAGAATGTGCTAAGCCTCTCATACCAAGCTCTAGGTGCTTGTTTTAAACCATACAAAGCCTTTTTTAATTTAAACACATGATTTGGAAATTGAGAACTCTCAAAACCTGGAGGTTGTTCTACAAACACATCTTCTTTTATCTCCCCATTTAAAAAGGCACTCTTGACATCCATTTGAAAAAGCTTAAATCCTTTATAACAAGCAAAGGCTAATAGCACTCTAATGGCTTCCAATCTAGCTACAGGGGCAAAAGTCTCCTCAAAGTCTATCCCTTCTATTTGATTGTACCCCTTAGCCACTAATCTTGCTTTATTCCTCACCACCACTCCTGAATCATTCACTTTGTTCTTAAATACCCACTTTGTTCCAACTACACTTTGTCCCTTAGGTCTTTCCACAAGTTCCCAAACATCATTCCTAACAAATTGATTCAACTCTTCTTGCATTGCTATCATCCAAAACTCATCAGAGAGGGCTTGGTTAATGGTGGTGGGTTCAGTCATAGAGATAAAGGCAGAGTGGTTCACCTCCTTCCTAAGTCCATGTCTAGTCTTAACTCCACTAGAAAGGTCTCCTAAGATCAAATCCTTGGGGTGACTAGTAGAGTATCTCCAATCTTTAGGCAAAGTGTATGAAGTTTCTCCCCTTTCATCAAAAGTTTCTATTCCTTGGGTGACTCCTTCTACTCCTCCATTGCTTAGGTGCTCATTCCCCTTCCCCAAATTTTCTACTCCACTTGTAATCTCTCCAACATCATCATAATCTACTCCATGCTTCTTATGATCAGACTCATCAAAAACTACATGGGTTGTCTCTTCCACCATCAAGGTTCTCTTGTTAAACACTCTAAAAGATTTTCCAACACTAGAATATCCTACGAATACTCCTTCATCAGATTTAGGATCAAATTTTCCCAAGTGAGACTTTCCATTATTGTGAATGAAAACTTTACAACCAAAGACATGAAGGTGGGAAAGATTTGGTGTTCTACCCTTAAGGATCTCATAGGGTGTCTTTTCTAATTTGACTCTAACATTCACCCTATTCAACACATAACATGCTGTGTTAACCGCTTCAGCCCAAAAGTATTTTGGAAGTGAATACTCAGCAAGCATGGCTCTAGCGGCTTCCACCAAGGTCCGGTTCTTCCTTTCAGCTACTCCATTCTGCTGAGGAGTCCTAGGAGCTGAAAAATTGTGGCTAATCCCTTTCTCCTCACAAAAATCTCTAAATCTTTCATTTTCAAACTCTCCCCCATGATCACTATGGATGGTCAAAATCTCACATCCTAGCTTCTTCTGAATCCAAGTAGAAAAAGTTTTAAACTCCTCAAAAGACTCATTTTTATGAGAAAGAAATCTAGTCCAAGTGAACCTCGAGTAGTCATCAACAATCACAAAACCATAGACTTTCCCTCCCAAACTTGCTATGCTAATGGGTCCAAACAAATCCATGTGAAGGACTTCTAAAGGTCTAGAGGTGCTAATGTCCTTTATGGGGTGAAAAGAGGAGTGAATTTGCTTTCCTAGTTGACAGGCATCACAAAGGTGGTCTTTTGTAAACTTAAGTTTGGGGACACCTCTAACTAGGTCCTTTTGGGTCACTTTCCTAAGGGTTTTCATACTTGCATGACAAAGCCTCCTGTGCCACAACCAAGAATCATCAATGACAGTTTTTAAGCAAAAAGAAGCAGCACATTCAATGCTATTTAAATCAAGCATATAGACGTTGTTTACCCTCTTTCCCTGCAAAATGGTGTTGTTGCTTAAACTTACAATGCATGAATTCGTGAAGAATTGTACGATGAAGCCTTTGTCACAGAATTGACTGATGCTGAGCAAGTTGTGCTTCAATCCATCTACAAGCAAAACATTTTCAATCATAAGGTTCTTGGAATTACCAATTATACCTGCTCCTACCACCTTCCTGGTGGTGTTGTCTCCAAGAGTAACCTTGCCTCCAGTCCTGGATTCTAGTACAACAAACTGGCTAGCATCACCAGTCATATGTCGAGAGCATCCACTGTCCAGGTACCACATACTCTCACAAGGTCTTTTGTGAGAGGCTTCCTGCAAAATTATCAAATGTTAGTTTTAGGAACCCAAGCAGGTTTGGGTTCCTTCTTATGAAGAGAAGAATGCAATGCATGTGTGGTATGCTGTGGATCTTGTACCTTAGGTCTCCATACCCAATGTGAACTATGATGAATTGTACAAGTATGTGAGATATGTCCTAGCATGCCACAAGAAAAACATCTAACTCCAGGAAAGGGATTTCTTAAGTGATTTGAGTTATAATGCCTCTCTCTAGGTTTTGGCAATTGATTAATAGTAGAATTCATCCTAGATTTCTTACATGCTTCTAAATCACTTTGAATCTTCAAGTTTGTGTTTTCTAAAATTTCATTTTCAATCCTCAAATTTTTTTCTATTTCTTTTGACTTCTTAAAATCAGATTCAAGAGATATGTGTGATATTTTCAATGCATCATGCTCTTCAACTAACTTACCATGATTTTTATTTAATTCATCAAATTCATCAAGTAAAGTCATGTGATTTGAATCAATTGTTTGATGGTCCTTAATCAAAATTTCATGCTCTTTTTGTAGATTTAAAAGTTCTAATTTCAAGCTAGCATGAGTTTTCTTTAATTTTCTATATGATGCATGAATGTTTTCTGAAACTTCAAGAAGTTGATCATATGAAAGTTCACATACCTCTTCTTGATCAATTTGATCTTTTCCCATGAAACACAAGTTTGTAGTTTCTTCCTCTGGTTCAGTCTCAGAAGAATCAGTACCAGACTCTGCCCAAAAGCTCCTTTGGTTTTTCTTTTTGTCCTTCCTAGACTTTGCTTTCTCATCACCTTTTCCTTTGCTCGATTGATCTTGAAGTGTAGGACAATCAGATCTTACATGACCAGGTTTCCTACATTCAAAACAAACAACATCAGAAGATCCTTTAGTATGTTTATGATCCTTACCTTTTCTCCAACTTTGATGATGCTTTTGTTTCTTCCTTAGAAAGCTTTTGAATTGCCTTGTGATGAAGGCAACTCCATCCCTTTCAGACCCAGAAGATTCAGAATCCGATTTGTGTGCCTTCAATGCAATTATTTTCTCCTTTTTCTTCTCACCTGTATCAAGATTTCTTTGATTCACCCCTTGCTCGTAAGCAATGAGTGAGCCAAGCAAGTTATCAATAGAGTAGGTGTTTAAATCTTTAGATTCAGTAATTGCAGTAATTTTTGCATCATAGGATGAAGGCAAGCATCTCAAAATCTTGTTAACTTTTTCATAGTTCGAGAGTTCTTTTCCTAGTGCATGCAATGAGGTAGCAATCTGAGTAAACCTAGTGTACATGTCAGAAATTGATTCATGAGGTTTCATACGAAAAAGTTCGTAGTCATGCAAGAGAATGTTTAAACGGGATTGTTTAACTTCATTAATGCCTTCATAAGTAACGCACAATTTATCCCAAATTTCTTTACCAGTTTTGCAAGTTGAAACACGCATGTAATCCTCAGATTTTAAAGCACAGAAAAAACAATTCAAACATTTCGCATTTAGTTGAGCTAAATCTCGTTCATCAAAAGTCCATTCGGTAAAAGCAACTTCAGTTTTAAAACCGTTAATTTCACGAGAAGGTGGAGAATAACCTTCTTGAATAAGCATCCACATGCGATAATCAGTAGATTGTAAAAAAGTTGACATGCGAGTTTTCCAGAAATCAAAAGGTAGGTTATCGAACAGAGGAGGTCGGGTAATAGAATACCCTTCCGTAGGGAAGCAAGAAAAGAAACACAGAGATTTATAGTGGTTCGGTCGACTCGACCTACGTCCACTCCTTGGAGGCACCCTCCAAGTATTGCACTAAACAAAAAGTGACTCTCCTTTAGCCCCCACGGCTAGGTGGAGAAACCCTCACAAGAATCTCCTTTTTGCCACCCCGGCAAGGCAGAGAACCTATCTCCTTTTGCTTCCTCCTGAAGCTGGCAGAGAACCAGAACCAAAAGCACAACTCCTTACCTCTACCGACCCTTCCACGGACGAGAAACTCTAGACGAAGACGACGCAGAGAGATCCTTGAAGCAACCCTTGTGAAACTCCTCACAAGCTCCCCCTCACAAGATCCTCTCTCTCTCTCTTCTCTCTCTCTCTCTCTCCTCAAGGTCTTCTCAGGTCAAGGCAGCAGCCAAAGGTCTTGAAAAACGTTGAACAAGAGCTCTTTAAATAGAAGAGCTTCAAAAGAGCTCATTAATTGCAAGTTGCCGACTTTATCGTCCAGGCCGATCTGGACATCGGCCTGGCCGATCAGTACAAATCAATGAAGATCGGCCAGAGCATAGCCCTGGATGCAAGATTGGACGATTGAAAATTAGCTTGATCGTCCAGGCCGATCTCACGATCGTTCTGGCCGATCAGTTCAAATCAGACGAAAATCGTCCTGACAATAGCCCTGAATATGGGCTGGTCGATATTGATCGTCCTGAAGTAACTTAAGGTTTTTGACTAGATCGGCCTGGCCGATCCTGCGATCGTCCAGGACGATATGATCGTATCAATCATCCTTAATTACTTCCTTAATTTCCTGAACAATTATGGTATAATTTGTTAATATCGTCCAGGCCGATCCGAGGATCGTCCTGGCCGATAATTTAAAGATATGCTATACCATACTTGTCTATGGCGGCTACTTCTTTCTGTTTTGAGCTTATCGTCCTGGCCGATACACGTATCGTCCAGGACGATCGGTTAACGTTGGCTGCCTTAATCAAGAATCCTTAATTAGACTTTCTGTTTTAAGCTAATCGTCCAGGCCGATCAAAGATATCGTCCTGGCCGATATGAGTAAAAACAGAATTTCTAATTCTCTCAAGTGTGTGTGTGAAGGGTTACAAAGTATCAGTCTTTTTGACTATTACAAGTGGACTCAAAAGGTAAAAAACAAAAGTACAGACTGACTCAACCCTAAACCTACGCATTCCTGAACTTGGCTCCTTTTTGATTGTCCGATCGTCGATTCCTGAAAAGTTAGAAGCAACAAGCTGTCCAAGAAAAGCATTGTTTGTCAATCATCAAAACATAAGCCATGAAAAATAGATTTGCAACAGAAAATATAAAGAAAATAAAGAAGATAACGTCAGATTATTGCTGCTGGACAGGGCAAGTCATCAACGGTAATAAATCTTCCATCATATTCAGCAAAAATATGAACAGAAGAAATAAAAGGAGTATCTCTTTGCTTTTGGGAATCAAAGAAGCCAAAGATATCAATTATCTGGGGATTAAATTAACTCAAAGACGGCTGGTAGCATCAGATTTTTCAAATATCTTGGAGAAAGTTGCTAATAAAATGGATGTTTGGGGTAAGAAATTCATTTCTACAGATAGTAGAAATACCCTCATCAAATCAGTTATTCAATCTTCACATGTCTACTACTCCACATTAACTTTGATACCGCAGTCAGTTTTGAAAAATCTAGACAAATTATGCAGAGATTTTCTTTGGAACAAAAGTGATGGAAATAATGGTTTGCACTTTGTAGCTTGAAAAGAAATATGCAAACCGAAAAACCTTGGAGGAATCGGCATACATTCTGCAGTTGATTATGTAGAACCTCTTAGAGCTAAGTTGGTTTGAAATTTCTTAAATGAACCAAACTCTTTACTGAGCAGGTCTATCACTGCTAAATACAGTAGGATTGTCTGTGATGAGATAAAAAGACAAAACCCATCTTCTACTTGGAAATTATATCTTAGTGGAGCTAAAGCTTTGAAACATATAGTAAGATGGAATATTAAAGATGGAGTATCCATAAATATCATGAAGGACATCTGGTTATTTGATAGAAGATTGGAATGTTGGCCTACCTTTATTTCTATTGACATCGACAACATTTCCAATCTTTCTAGCTTCATCACGGAAGGAATATGGAATGTAGAAGAACTAAGAAAATACTTTGGGATGAATTAATCAAGCTTATTTGCAACCTGAAGATTGATAAGGAGATTATTGAAGACAAGTTGGAATTACTAAACTTACATTCCGGTAAAACAATCTCAACATTGGTTAAAAATGCTAAATTAGATAAGGCTGAGAATGATATTCCATTTATAAATATTTGGAGCTTCTTCAAGAAGCTTAAATTAAATCCCCGTGTAGCACATTTCTGGTGGAGACTTCTGAAAAATGATCTACCCACCATGGACTTCTTGCTTCATAGAAGGTTGATTGATTGCAACCATTGTCCTAGAGGCTGTTCTTCAATAGAAGATGGTAATCATTTAGCTGCTAATTGCTTAAAACTGAAATTGCTTATAAAAAAAGCTAATAGTTGAGGTTTTATGGTACCTATTCTAAATGATTTGAATGATGTTATCTCCTTTTTGAAAGAACAAAGAGGGATTAATCCTTTTTTACTTAATCTCTATTATTCTTTAGTCTTTAACTCTTGGAAGAGTAGAAATGTTTTTATACATGAAGGTAAAGAGATGGAAGAAGGTATCATTGTGACTAATGCCATTACTTATGCATCTACTTCTTTTTCTTATATTCATTCGGACCACTGGAATGCTAACCAGCATATGCTGATTAATTCTTCTTGGCATCCCCCTCCACCCGGATGGATCAAAATAAACATAAATGCATCTCTGCAATGCTCTAACAAAGCTGGAATTGGTGGTATCTTTAGAGGTCATAAAGGTAGAATGCTTCTTTCCTTCAGTTTTTCTCTGTTGCATTGGGATATTGGAACACTTGAATGGATGGTTGTTCGATCATTCGGAAAGTTCATTGAAGATTGGATGCTCAATGCAAAAGGCATAATAGTGGAAGGAGACAATGCCAATGTTATGTCTCATTTCAGAAATTGACAAAGGTGGACAAACAGATATTGGATAAATCTTCAAGAGAGGACTTGGATTTCCTTAATAGCTTTGAGGTAATTCTTTTCCAACTTGTGAATAGAAACTATAATAAGTTAGCACATTGGTGTGCTAACCATGCTTTAGAAGGTAACTTTATTTGGGTTATTCTAGAAGTTAATAAGGTTCCTCCTCCCTTTTTTTCTTTGTTAAAGGAGGAAAGTGATAGATCCTCTATCACTTAGCTTTTGTACTTTTTTTTTTTTCCTTTTTTAATGCAATTATGCAACTCTTCAAAAAAAATTTTTGTGAAGTATTTCTTGGTAATCTATTTAGAAAATTTCTTAAACCTTAATTCATATGGAGCCTTTTGAAATTCTTAATGGAGCTAAGGTTTTAAGAAAATCATAAATAATTTAAATAAAATCATAAATATACCAAAGAAATTCTTATGGAGCCTTTTGAAATTAAAAAAAAAAAAATGTTTACTTTTTTCTTAAAATAATCTAACTTTAAAATCAATAAATCATTACAAATTAAGGATAATTTTAAATGAGCTCTATGACTTAAGTTTCATGAAGATTTGAGTTTTTTTATGGGGTTAAAAATTAAACCTAATTTTAATAGAAGAAAAATCTCATAAAAAATCTTGATATGTATAAAGCTTATAATCAATTTTAGAAAATTTTTAAATCTTGATATGCTTTGAACTCATAATTAACATAAATAAATTTAAATAGATTTGAAAGTATTAAACATACTTTATCATAAATGACTTCAAAATTTTAAAGATATTTTTGCCTTTGGAATTAATAAGTTTGATTTCATTTGGAGGTCTATAACTTAAACCATAATATCTATGAAAATGGAATCCATTAATTGGCCTATAATTTAGGAAAATAATAAAAAATCTAATTAAATTTCTAGAAATATTCAATCAATCTTCTTCGGGTGTTGATAATCTCTAGAGAAGGATATAGTCGAATTCCTAATATTTAAAAGTTAAAATAATTCCTTTTATAAATTAAATATTTAAGTTAATTAACTCATTATATATATATATATATATATATATATATATATATATATATATATATATATATATATATATATATATATTATATATATATATATATATATATATATATATATATATATATATATATATATAATTAACTTCAAATTTTTATGAGATAATCATAGGACAAAATTCAGCTCTTGTGATAAATTTCATCAAATTTATAGTTTTTTAAAGCAGAAAATAAAAAATAAGGCCATTAAATGATTTAAAAATTCTAAAAAAACTTAAGTTTATTAAATTTGAGCTCAAATTTTTATGGTAGTTGTCTTCAGCTACCATTAACCCATGAAAAATTTTCCAAAAAATTTTACAGCTCATCTTCATAATAAACTAAATTTTAATTAATAAATAATTAAAAACTAATGCATATATATATATTCAATTTACTTGAAATTTGTGTGAAATTTTTTTGAGTTTTCCCCCAACTATAAGCATTTATTTCATAATTTTGGATATCAGCTAAACTTAAAATAACATTAATAAACTCTAGATTTAATTAAAGAATGATTAATATACCTAGAAAATTAAAATTTTAATAAATTAAATAAATTTTTTTAATAACAAATAATTTTTTATGAACCCATAAAATTATAGAAATAATTTATGAAATCATCAAACATAAATATATTTTTGTCTTCCATATGGCCTAAATAAAAAATTTAATAATAAAAAAATCTGAAAAGAAAATTAGTGCCTCTAACACGCTTTTATTTGGTTAGGTCACAAGACGTTGGTCTACGTTCGGCCGCCAATAGAATCGCGCCACACGTCCTCACTATTTACCGCACCCCCCGACAACCCGACCCAGAACGGACCTAGGATGGCTCGGTATTTCTCAATTTTGCTAGGTATTGCTCGGTATTGCTAGGTATTGGTCGATTTTGCTCGGCAATAACCAATACTGAGCAATATTGAGTTGTACCGATTTTTTCTAGAAAAACTCGATACAACTCGGTATTGCTCGGTATTGGTCTTCACAGAGCAGTATTTCTCGTTATTGTCAAGCAATACATAGTAATACCGATCAATACGGAGCAAATACCGAGTAATACCTTGCAATACGCGAACATAGCATTCCCGGGTTCCGGTCCGGGTCAAGTCGTCAGGCCGCGCGGTAAAGAGTAAGAGCACGTGACGACATTTTATTGGCGGCTGAACGTAGCTCTACTTCTGGTCAGAGGACGTAATAATTGTTCCTCTGACACACTGTGAAGTGACACTTCTCCGCTTGGAGAAGTATAAACCGTACTATTTATAGGATGTTTAAATGACAAAACTCTCCTTAGGGTGAATGTTGTATGTTTATAGTATTCTTTAAAATCTTAAAATAATAGTGAATCCCCAAATCTTAAAATTCATATAAAAAATTAATAATTTAATAAAAACTTAAATAGAAATCACCCCTAGAATAAATTGAATAATTTAAAATTTGATATAGCACATTATGTGATGGATAAGATGCAAGCCTTAGACTTTCTAAGGTACGTTTTTCTTTTCTGCATTTATTTTGAGGTGTGTTCTATTCTTATATTTCAACATACTTTATTCAACATCTCATTTCATTTGAGTATTTATTTAAAGCAACTACATAATTTCATTTTGGCAAAATTAACTCATTGGTAGTCATTCATCTTATACAAATCAAAGAAGTTATCCATTTGGACTAACCAATCTTAGAACCTATTAGGGCCATGGGTGTCATCATAAGTGGGAGCTTCAACTTTAACTCTCCTAGAGGGATCAACAAAATCATCAACATTCATATGAAGATGGTCTAAAGGTATAATATACTTTTGGGTAGGACATGAGACATTATTTCTATTATTTTATAAATGACTTAAGATGACTGCATTTGATCTTTAATATTTTTTTCATCTAGGTTCTGTTCTCTTCAAGAAATTCTTTATTCTTAGTTACACTTTCATGAATCACAAGGTCATGAGATATTGTGAAATTGATTTAGGTGTCATGAGATTTTTTTTTTTAATATGAAGAAAAAGACGAGGGGTTAAGGTCTATATATGAGAGAGATTGAAATTTAAAATTTAGATTTAAAAGTAAAATGTATTCTAAGTTTAAAGAACTACCAAGTGAGGTGGGGGCATGCCTCTTAACTCCCCTTAGGTACTTTAGACCTTTTTGATTAATTTTTTTGTAAAGTGTAAACACACTGAATGTTTTACACACATATTCTTATGCATGCAATTTTGAATGCAAAAAAAAAAAAAAAAAGGCTCATATCTATAAGCCTAAGCCTTCAAGATGATAAACTATTCAAATTTTGGCAAATAAATAACTAATTTTATCATAAACAATTAACACAAAGATTAAAAAAAGGTTATATAAAGTTTTTCATGCATCAAGGTAGTGTTATAGTTTTCTTGAGGTGGAGTGCACCCTTAAAAAGAGTTTCACACAAGACAAAAGTTTATGGGTATATTCACACAAGGATATTGTTTAGGTTTTATGTGGAGTTCACAAAAATGACTTACAAAATAATATATTATATATCAACCCAATTAGCAAGAAATAAATCTATTATAAAAATGATTTTATAATCTCATACTTGGTGCAACTCTCAAGCTTTTGGAGGCAAGTCAACTATAAGAAAATTTTTCTTTGTCCAAAAGTTTTGGCCAACGAGCTTCTTCCATATTTACTCTAATTATAAATATGATGGTTGTGGGTAGCCTTTTGGTGAGATTAATAGATAAATAGTGATATGTATCTTTAGTTTGATATTTAGAAAAGTTTTCTGAAGTTTATGATGGAATGGTATATTAGCAAAAATGCTAAGACTATTCTAGTTTGGGATGATTTGAAAGATCACTTTAGAGAGTGACTCTTATGCGGGATAAATTATTGTAAAAGATGGTGATGGTTAGCTTAGGATGTGAACTTCTAATATGGAGTTGATGGTAGGGTTTGTTGGAGTTTAAAAGAATGTTGAAGTATAGGGAACAAGTTTAGGTCCAAGTATTTCCAATTTGGGTTTATGGCTATGTAGAAATGTTTAGAAGGGTTTTATGATTTAGGTTGTTGGTTCATTGGTCTTATATGATGCTTATAAAGTTATTGAAGAGTGGTGAATTATTTAAAGAAGATGTTTAGGAGGATATAAGAATAATAATAAAAAAAAACAACCCAATCTCACCAAAGAAAATGCACACACTTGAAGCCACCAAATATTAAGCAAATGAAAAGAACTCCATAAATTATTTTATCCCAAAAACTAAAAATTAAAATTCATATCAGCCCATACTTATAGACATTACAAGATACATATTGAAAAAAAATAAAGAAAAAAATGGAGCTTGTTGGTGGACGTTTAAGAGGAGTTCCACCTACCCAATCTTTTATTGCCTTATGTCTATGTAACCATTTTGTGGTTGACCATACAATCTTCTAGATGGTAAATAAAATAGAAATTATATTAAAAAAAAAGTAAAACGATGGGCTCAATATTGGGCTCTTATAATTGGACCTTTTCTTTAATCTTTTTCTTAGGCTTTAGTATTAACCTTGTAATTGGGCTTTTAGCTTTATTATATTCAACAATTTGATGGGCTACATACATCATTGCTTATCACAATTACAACACACCTGTATTTAAACCAAAATATAAAAATAATAAAAATAGAAGCATGTTTCATGTAATGCCCTAAGATCTAATGAAAGGATTGGACTTTCTTTATTTTAAAAGTAATTAAATCATCTCCCAATAATAATAATAACATAAGTTATAAATTATCCAAAATATAATAACAGTATAAATAAAGTTCACTTCATCAAAATTTTACATAATCTAATCAACTTGCAATTCTATACATCAGAATAAATAAAATTGAATTTCAAAGAATTAGTATCTTAGTACTATAACTCATAAGCCAGCTTATGTAGTCAACTAGGCTTTCTTACTTTGCTTAAAATATTTCAAAAGAACAAAGTGAGCTCAACTAGCTCAGTAGACTCTCTCCTACACCCTTCACATGTATCAATACCCAATTTAAATATTTAAAAGTAATATAAATAAAAAGAAGTTAATAAAAAAAAACATGAAGGCTTTCAAAATACATAAAGCATAAGAAAAATAGGGATTTACCAGATTTTTAGTGTGTATATCAGATTTCAGAACTAGGACTTATACTTTCATAAGTTTCTTGAAGCTATATATAATACTTATTTTTTAGAGTTTCACATGCATTTCACTTTCACTTTCTCATCTGAATTCATATAAAAATTCAAAGTTTACAAAACATCACTCAAAACATTTCTTAAACTTAATTCATTAGACTATTAACATATGAAATGTAATGCTTAATATGCACATGTCTCGATGTTAACTTATATATCCACTTCTACTTATGTCTCCCTTTTATTACCCACACCTGCATCTAGCAAGTGGGGAAAAAAGAGTCACTTTTAGTGCTACTTAGCCTCTCACAGCTATTTTCAATAAGTGGGGTTAGAATTTCTGCCACATCTGCATCAGACAAATGGGGCCAAAAGAGTATATATAGGACCCTTGTAACATAGTATAAAGTGCACTTTTCTTATTTCAAAATAGAATGTCTTTAATGCCACATAATATAGAATAAAAATGTGAATACAATGCATCAATAATTAAATTAAACGACATTAAATGCAATATTTAGATGATGCAATTACTAGTAAAAGTCTCAATACTTGTAAAATGGGTTAATCACATAACTTTTTCTTTTTAATTTCTAATTTCAAAGGAATATTCACTTGAAAATTTTAAGCTTTCTATATAATAATGTATTTACCAAAAATCCTCCATTTGATAATATACTCAAAAATTCAAACTAGAAAAAACCAACCATCGAAAACTTAAATTCATATTGTCAAAATATTCATTATAAGGAAAAAAATTACATACTAAAAATCACATAGTTAAAACTTCAAAAAATCTTTTAAAAAATACATTTTTGTCCATAATTCATTATAATATTACTAAAATTAAAACCAAAGATAATAGTATAGGCCCAAAAGATAAATCCCATACCTTGGCCTCCCAATTCCTTCCCTCTCCTTCTCTTTCTTATTTTCGTTCCTCCTTTCTTCTCCAACAAGCGTGATAGTGAATAAGATAAATGACAATGATTTTGGATATTTTAATATTAAATTCCTACAATTTTAAAATAGCATCGTTGCACCCAGTATCCCCAGCACTGTAGCACTCAAAGAATATGCTCACATGAGACTTACCATTGAGGCAGTGCTTACTGGGCATCACAACTTTCTCCTATTTTGCCCAAAAACCAAAGAGATCAGCATTGGGGAGTTGTATCCTTAGGAGACGTGGCACTCACAGAAAAAAAAAATACAAAACTTAAATTTTCACATTTTCTATAACAAGTTAGTTTTTCTTCCAGGTTCGTCCGGACGATGTGGAGATCGTCCGGGACAATCAGTTCAAAAGCTGGTGGCAGAGAGGTTCGTCCCAATACGAAGTCAGGTTCATAAGAATGAAATTTCTCCATAGCCCATCGTACTGTGAAAATAATTAATTTTCATATGAACAAATTTTGTCCAGAGGCGATCGTCCCAGGACGATCGGGAAAATCGTCCTGTACGATCCGACTTTATAAATATCCAAACATATATTTTTTTAAGAAAGAGAAAAAGGAGGAGAGAGAAAAATGAGGGAAAAAAATAAGAAAAGTGGATTTTGGGCGACTTCGGTCTGTTTTCGTCCGTCGTCATAGTTGTAAAAGTTGATCGACTCGAGGTAAGGCACATTATGCCATTCTCAATTTTCAGAAATGTGGATTTTGACAACTTTTCTGTTTCAAATTCCGTTTCCATTAGCAAAAATTTGGTATTATTTTGTACTGATAAATATTTTACCACGTAACTTTTGGTATGTTTCTGAAATGATATTTTTGCACGTTTGAGTATTTTCTGGAAGATTTTCACCAAGTATTTTGAATTCTACGAAGTTTTAATCGAATAACAAATTATCTGGATGTTGAAAATATTTGCTTCAGTACAATGAAAGTCTTGAAATGGTGTTTTGCACTATCTATGGTAATTTAGTAATTTTCTGAAGCTGTGATTTGATATGTGAAAATTTCTGTAGACTGCCGTTATGCCGCTGACGATTTTCCTAAAGTAATCCGATTTTTTCTGAATTTGAATGAATTGATGTGTTTGAATGATCAGAAGAGAGTTATAAGGGGCCTGAATCCTTTGAGATTTTGTCAGGGTCCGAGAATCTGAACATAAGTTCTGATCTGATAATTCTGTATATCTGATATATTCTTGTGCTATAAGCACAAGGGAGGCATAAGGGACCAGAATCCTTTGAGATTCTGTCTGTGTCCGGGAATGTGATATCTGATATGTGATCTTATCTACTTTGACAATGTACTTTATGATTTGTATGATTCTGATTAGAAATCTGATTTGAATTATTTTATTATATGAAATAAATTCAGTTCTTCTATATCAGTTGTTTGATTAGCTGTTTTATACAAGTATCTGTATTCTGTCTGATTATATGATTTTCTGTTTGATTATCTGAATTCTGTACGGCTACTATTATGATGTATTTTTTTATGTGAGTTTCTGGAGATTTTGATTGGCTAGTGTAGTCTTGCTGAGCTGTTAGCTCATTCTTGTTATCTGCATGGTTTTCAGGTTCTGGAAAAGGGAAGGAGGTCTTGGACTAGCCATTCAGTGTCTGCTCTAAGATTAGGTATTTGTGTACTTTTTGATTTTTGTACAGTCATGACTCTTCTGTTCTGTTCTTTCTGTTGGTAGCCATGCACTGTAATGTACATGATTATTTTGATTTAAGAAAGAAGAAAATCATGGATGAACTTTTATGTATATTTGGATGTTTATAGTAGCTCTGTGTTTTCTGTATGTCTATTTATTGGAAGAAAGTCTAAAAGCAAATTCCAAAGCTAGATCCTGGATTCAGTCGTCGCGACTCGACGCGATGGGATTCATTCCGGTCGGGTTGGGTCGTGACATTTTCAACCCTATACCTTGATTATTCTACACCCATTCTACATTATAAAATTCATAATAACCAATTAACTTAAAATTAATGATTAATTACATAAAATTATATAGATTTGATGACAGGCATTACATTTTATTTAGCTGGTTATTTTATTTATCCATCATTCCAAGGTTGTACTGTTTATATGTATCCATGAGCTCCGTTGTAAACATGTGATGACATCACAAATATTTTTTCCAACCAGGTTCTAACTCATCCTTCAACTGTTGAGGCCTAGAAGCACTTAGACCAAACACATCCTACCTTTGCTAAAAATCCATGAAATGTAAGGTTGGGCTTATGTGCAGATAGTTTTAATCCTTTAAGATAGATGACCTCCCCTTACTAGCAACTCAATTCAATACATTGAGCATAGACGATGTTTGACATGAATTTATAAGTTGTGCATTTTTTGGGCATATATGTTTTAATTTTTTTGCTAACTTATCATATTCTATTACATAAAGAAGTGCTTGGTAGAGAGCTCCATGTTATGGAGTTGTTTACTCATACCCACCAGCACCAAGAGGATCACCAGTGGGTAGAACAATGAGTAAGTAAAGCCTATGAGAGTATTTGCACTTACAAATTATTATGAATGTAGGAAACATGGATACAATCGTTACATATGCATTTCATATATTTCAAGATGATTATACACGACTTTGAGAAAGCTAGGCTATAGTTGGAGAATGTTTTTATGTGGGATCGACTCAGTATTCAGACTACATAGTCACATTCAATAGGCATGATGCAGAAGGGGAGAGTTTTTTGGTTAGGCTTGCAAGCCTATGCGTTTGAGGCACATATGTCCAACACATCAAGCTATCCAAGTAGTGGCCGGCTAGGAGGATTTAACGAGTCATAAGGTAGTCGTTGTGACAAAAGAACTAGAGCAAATGCAAAAAATACAAGATAAAGTGCATATGCAACAAAGCCAAATACTGGAAGAGCTGCACAGATTCAATGAGTAGTTTTGAGATGAACATGCTATATAGAGGTTGAGGACAGTGAGCACACGGAGGAGGATTAATGTTAGTTTTAGGAATGCGACTTCTATACGCTTGTATCTTATTGAATTTAAAAGCTATTTTAAAACATATTTACTTTATTTATTTGTTATTGAAGTATTGTGCTTTTTTAGCTTCTATGCATATCATATTTATTGAATTTATGATTATTTTATTAGATTTTGTGGGGGTAATTAATTATAATTAATTAACTGTGTTATTATATGATGTTCCTCTGTGGGTTTGAAAGAGAATCCAAATAGTAAATGAGTGATTTATTTTTTTCAAAATGATATAGATTTCTAGCAGTTAATCCATAAAAAATACCTCATCAATAGATTTACGATGGAAAATTTTTGTTGAAAATTATCAACGTAATTTTCAATGAACATATCCGCTAGCATTTCCGGCAAGCATATCCATCAGAAAATAACACTTAGTTTTGGATTCCTGAGAAGAATATTCTGCCAATTGCTAAGAAAACCCATCAGAATTTTGCCGTACTTTCACAGGAAGCATTTTTGTCAAAATATTTTTTGATGGAAGTAGATTTCCTATGCGCTTATTAGACTACCACCATCTGAGGCCCTCGCCTTTGCTAGATCATCACCTAAGGCCCGGAGTTCTGCCAGACCACCACCTGAAGCCCGAAGTTCTGTCGGAACATGACATGATACCCGGATTTCTATCGTACAGTTGTTACTTATAATCTGATCGCCCTTGGAGGCGAGTTAGCCCATTATAACCAACTCAAGTTCTAGTGAAAACTTTTTAACTAGGCTAGGCCCCGTGGTTTTTCCCCTTTCAAGAGTTTTCCACGTAAAAAATTTTGTGTTCCTTGTGTGTGAGCTAGATATCCGTACAACATTAAGACGTAAAATTACAACTCTATCGTCATGTATATTCTAGCTCGTAATAGTTTATTCTTATTTAATATATCAGAATTTATTAAATTTCTAATGGATAGGGCGGCTCGAAATTAGTGTATTTACAGTAGTGAAACCTATCCAGGTTTTTTCATAATTTTTTAGATCAACTTTGGGAAGACCTTATGTGATTTCTACTTTGTTCCCCGGAACAAAGAGATATATAAAGATAGATTCTGTAAGTCCTGGTTGTTTATGATAAGAAAGATAATAATAACTCTCAAAATGAAATAACTAGTGAGTAGATTTCTATGAGCCATTTGATTTTTGTTAATATACTTCTCACATTCAGTGGAGCGTATCTTAACTTTATTAATTCTTTGCTTTACCATCTCTTAACTCCATGGTTTTAATTTAGTGTTGATAAATTTGAGATTATTTTCTTACTTATTGTTACTCATATCACAACGTCTATATTCTCTCTCCTCTCTGCTGGTGCGCTCTGGCGATCGGGCTTTCCCTTGTCCTGCTCGATCGATTTACTGTTGATTCTTGTGCCCTTTTTTGTGGTTTTGTTTTTGCTGATCATTTCTGTGGATCTGTAACCTAAGGCTTCGGCCTTTGGTTTTTCGTTTCATTTTTCTCTCCATGGCGGCTGGTCCGTCATTGCCCTCGCCATTGGGTAATTCACCTGTAGATTCAGTTGCGAATAATAAAGGCTTCATTAGCGATGCTGGTAATGATTCCAACCCTAAATCTCTCTCATTTTATGACGTTCTCATTGGTGGTGTTTCGTCGAAAGATTCTGACATTGGTTTTATGCATTCCACGGTTAAATGTTTTTCGGCTTTACTGCTTTCTGAGGATGACATTGTAAAACTTGCATCTCCTTATCAGTATACTTTGGTAGGGAAGTTCGCACTAAAACGCCCTAATCTTGATTCAATTCGAACTTGTTTTGGTAATATGAAATTATCCGATTTTTACTTGATTGGTTTACTTGACCCTCGACATGTTGCTATCCAACTTACGAATGATTTAGATTATAGTCAGATTTTTTCTAGAAGAGCTTACTATATTAACAATTTTTAAATGAGGCTTTTAAAATGGACTCCTTACTTTGATATTAAAGAGGAATCTCTGATCATTCCTATTTGTGTTTCATTTCTGAATCTGCGATTGCATTTCTTTAATCCGCATGTTCTCCATGCTTTGGGATCAATTTTTAGTAGACCCCTTCAATCTGACCAAGCCACGGCTTCAAGGTCGCATCCTTCTGTTGACCTCATTTTTGTATGAGGTCTCTAATAGACTCTAAAATCAATTCAGAATCAAGTCAATCCAATTCTAGACCCAGATCTCAGGTCCTAAGGCACTGTCCTAAAGACCTTTTCCAGTGAATTTTTGAATACTTCAGAACCCAGTCGAATGGACTCTGATTCAAGCTCTGCCAGTTTCATACTGATGGGACATGTCTTTAGAGAAAACCCTCCAAATTTGAGTCCATTCTGAGGTCTCTAACCCCAGAATCTCTATTAAAAACCCAAATGCTGTAAAACCTTCAAATATTTACAGCCTATGCCACTAGACCTGCCATCTAGTGGATCCTGACCCTGGAGTCTTCACCAAAGCCTGCAATCACTTCTAGACCATCAATCCTGATATGTTGATCAATAAACTGCATTTTTCTAGACTCATTTCAGCCCCCAGTGGTCATGAGCCCAAAATGACCAAAATACCCCTACGGGGCTCAAAAAGTGATTTCAAACCAAATAAGCTCCAAACTGAATGCAACCACCTCCAGCAGATTTCAAATGCCAAACCAAACATGTTAGACCTATTCCCACACTCTGGGTCAACCTGGTTGACCAAGTCAACTTGGTTGACCTAAGAGACCCTTTAAGGGTCCAAATGGGTAATTTGATTGAAATGACATATCTAGACCCTAGGACCACACTCAACAGCCTCTAAGTGTCATTTCAAGTTGATCAAAATCATTTTCAGACTCTGAACCCACTTGGTTGACCTTGTCAACCTAGGTTGACCTAAGAGACCCTTTAAGGGTTCAAACAGGTGTTTTGACCCAAATGACCCATTTAAACCCTGAAATCACTTTTATAAGACTCCAAATACCTAATCAAACCTATTTAGTCTAGATTCACACCCTGGGTCAATCTAGTTGATCCAGTCAACCTAATTGACCCAATTCTCCCTTAAGGCTCTTAATGGGTCATTTCAACACATTTGATCTGCCTAACTCATTCAAACCCTCAAACCAGCATCAAAACTTGAGTCAGGTCCATTCAACTTATTTGGAGTCAAATTACACCAAGTTTGACTTGGTCAAACCTCAATCCTTGGTCAAATCTCCTTATATACAAAGCTCATCACTCATATAATACATCTAGTCATTTAAACACTTTGCAAATCACTCAACCAGCACCCATGACATTCTAGCTCCTAGTCTACATCATTCACCTCATTGACTGGTTGACTGGTCAACATAGTAAACACAGTCTCCTAAGGGCTTTAGGAATACTTAAAAACTTAAGCAAATTTAAATCCTCTCAATCCTTTTGAACCCAGCTCACTCAACCAGCTCAAGACCTTTTCCCTTGCCACCTCAGCAAGGCTTGACATTTTGACTGGTCAAACTAGTCAACAAATGGTCAAGAGACTGTTGACCTCATTTTTGTATGAGGTCACTTGGACTAACCCCAACCATCAATCACTTTTGAATCGAATTTCAATCATCTAAGGTTTAACCTCAAGTCTTTAATCAATCGATCATTATCAAATCAGTCAGTCATTCAATCTAGTCTATAATTTAGCCCGCGATCGATCTTGTCGATCTTTCTTTACATCTACATTGAACCATATGCAAATTGATTGATTTTAATATTTTCACATAAATCGTGTTGAAAGATGTCGACCTCAATTCGACTCATTTTGAATTTGGTTCTCCTAGACGCCGTCGTCAATTGTGAAGTTGAGTTAATTTATTATTATTTTGAGTTGAGCGAAATCTAGATTAATCAAAACCCTTTGAATCTTCTTCAAATAAATTTAATCAAATGCATTCAAGATAATTTGATTTAATTTTGATGAAAGTTTATTTTCTACGGCTTCGATTGAGTTGATTTTAACATGTCTTGACCTAATCTATATCAAATTGACATCATTTATCTCTAAACAAACTTTGAATAATTGATTTAAAATACAAATCTATCAAAAACTTCATTGCTTTATCTATTCTTTTAATTCCAATTCTCCTCAAAGTTTTAGATAAATTTCAGCCCCTGATTTATTTAAAAAAAAAACAAATTTAATTAAGCATTTGATAGCAGCCATATGATCAACTTTTAAAGGGGATAATGGTCTCTTGATTTTGAGATAGCATTAGGGCAAGGCATGACACAGATGGGATACGACTCCAAGCCCTAGACTTGAGAGGATCTCCCCATTCTACACAAGCAGCCGCCCCTCTGAGACTTCCTTCTACATTTTTGGAGCTGCTAGGGCTGGCTGAAGGGAAAGAGAGGCACGGCTAGGGTTGGCGACACTCCAACAGATCCACAGGCAAGCAGCCCTCTCACTCTCTTCCCAACGTCTCTCTCAACCCACACTTCTAATGCTTGCTCCATTCGGCCAAGGAAGAAGAAGAGAAGAGGGTTGCTGCTAGGGCCAGCCACTGGAAGTGAATCTCTTTCACTCTCACGTGAAACTGCTGGCACTTCACGCCTCCAGGAAGTTTATACAGCTCCAGCTGCTATCTCTCTTTCTCTCTCATTTTAAGAACATTCAAGAGATGAAGTCAACCGTCCAAGCAAAAGCAACCAGTTTCCTTACTTCTTTGTATACGATTAACAACTGTTCTTGAGAGACAGAGAAGAGTGGATCGGCTACAACTCTCATCTCTCTATTTGATTCCTGTTTTTCTTTGAGTCTCAGCCCCAAGAGGCACCTCACGCCTCCATTTCAAGAAGCAGCCGCCCCTTGCTACTAGGGCCGGCCAAGAGACAAAGGGAGCCATACACCTCACGGTCCAGCCTCCTGTTGATGTCTCCAAGCAGCTCACACACCATCTGATGATGGATCCAATGAAATCCTCGCTTGGGAGAGTACTATTGGAAGAAATAACCTGTTGTCATGGCTCCTTCTACTCCTCTTGCTGAAGAAGCAAAATGGTCTAAATTTTATTGAAATGCTGCTCCCATTCTCTGTTTCCAACAAATAGACGTACCTATTTCAACCACTAAATGAAGACCGAGCCAAGCAAGGGAATAGAGAGCTGCTCCTATTCTACCTCTTCCGAGAGCTCATGGAATTTCTCAATAATCAATCAAACGGTAAATATTTCCTTATATAAATATATAAAGAATGATCATCTAATATTGCATACAATTTCTTTTAATGTCTGTAATCTTGTTCATTTCATCCATATGTATATTGATTTCAAACATTCAAGTCTTATTCATTTTCAGAAATTAATATTGGATGACGCGTTTGAATCTATTGCTCTAAGAGTGAATTTATGGCATGAGGATCATTCTCTACTTCCTTTTCTTTATTTCCTTGGTTTGAATGTTATTAAACTGGGCTTAATTTAACTTGGTTGAACCGCTTAACATGGATAAACAATCAGATTGTTTATATACCATTGCAAATCATGATAGGAATGTGCTGATTTTCCTCTCCTTGATTTCATTTGAACAGAACTTTTTATTTCTATTTTTTTTTAATCACTTTTGGAAGCATGTTATTTATATTCTTTCACGTTATCCTCTCATCTTATTTAACTATGGAACCATTTGGTTTATGATTATAGTCATGTGTTCATTTAAAAAGCTTATAAATATGGAGTTATAGAAGTTCTTAGTCCAAGAAAACCTTGAGTAAATGGCCATTCAATATTCTGATTTTATTGGTTTCCACGCCTTTACTAACAGAGAGAAGCATTTTTTTTTATGGTGGCTTTTTGTCCATAGTTGAGAACTTTAAGATAATGGTGATGATGTGATATCTTAATGCAGCATGTATCTCTTTAAGCAACCATAGATTGTATTACTAAATGATTTTATCATGCGATGTGGTTAAACCTTTTTACATATGTTATTTTAAGGATTTAATTTTTTTTAATAGAGCCATCATCCTCTCATGATTTTTCATTATACATCTTTCTGCTGCAATACCTTCATATATAATAACTATTCTAGATCTCAACAATTGAGCTTTGAGTTTAAACAGGTGATTTCTTGAGTTTATCTAGATGATGATCACTAAGTAGATTTTGTTGACACATTTATACTTGCTCATTTACATGTATCTATCCTCAAGTGTTATATGATACTATAAGTAGTTTCATTCTCCAAAGCTTTTAATTGTTTACACTTATTTGAGTTCGATGATGATTATATTCATCAAAATGTTGATAAATCTACAGTTGTGATAATTTACTCGATTCATTTTAATATGAATGTGTGACATTATTTATCTTAATAAGACTTGATCTAATTAATCACGTACACACCAAATTTTTAGTAGAGATTAGATTCCCTATCTCTGTTTTATATTTATGGTTATGATTTCCATACATGTTGATTTCTTTTTGTGAGATAATATATGAGCAAAAATTCTCTCTTGCATATAATAATACATGATTAATTTATTCTTGTGATATACTACAAGTGTTGGAATTCCTTTCTATATAAGAAGTATATGTATTGAGATAATTTCTTGTAAGATAACATATATTCTGAAACTGCTTCAATACAAATCTCATTCTACATCTCTAATTCTTTGAAATGACATTTGATTTGATTTCATTTTATTTTACATATTCACTTATATGTCAATTTATAATAGCTTTTATATTTTCATACATGATATTCTGACACCGCCCTCTCTCTTCACCTTTTTGCGAGGTACTGATGGAGCTGATTGGAGGATGAGCCAAGGAGCTTCAGTCGCCCTGTTTCTCCTAAATGGGGTGCTACGGCCGGAGTCACCGTTGACTAGCTCCGGTGACCAGATAAGTTTTCTTAAGACTTAGAAAAGCATAGATCTTCTAGATTTACTTGTTGAGTTATTTCTGGCAGCATTAAATTCTGGCAATAATTCTTGCATTTAGCTAATATCTGCTTTCTTCTTTTTACAAATTCAAAATTCATCGACATAGCTTTGTTTACATTCTTAGGCATGTCCAAAGGGTTAGTAACATTGATTCAAACCTATTAAACCTAGTGACATCTTTAAGGACAATAATTAAGGACACTTCTAGAGAACTTAGAAAATTTCTAGAGATTAGGAGATATTTCCTACTAACCTAAGACTTGAACAACTTGAACCTAGTGACACCTTAAACCTTAAAAAAATATCTTTTCTTTTAATCATTAAACCAATTAATTGATCTAATTAAAATTAAATCCTTAATTAAGCAAATCAAATTTAAACCCCTTAAGTTTAGTGATCTTCCCTGCTCTAGGGAAAATTATCACTAAAATTCAAACCCTTTGAACCCCTTAAGTTTAAGCCTTAATTAAACTTAAAAACCTTCAAGAAAGTTTCAATATAACTTCAAAACCAGCAATCAATCTTAAAATCAATTTTAAATCATTAAGACTTAAACTTTAATTAAAATCTCCCCTTAAGCCTTTCAACCAACCAGAACATTAAAACAACTTTAACCAATTACCCGATTTAGGATATATCCAAACCACACGTCCTGCCACACACACCTAGATTGACCTATTAGGACACGGACTCTAGCTTTAGGTTAGGCTGTTGTTTCTTTTTATTTTTGAAATAGATTGATATGCATACAAAATGAGAGTGACATCCTAGGTTAGATAACATAGACATAGGTTCACTGTCCATAGACCTGTGCACTTCCTGTTTGTCAACCTAGGATTAGGTCCCCAACCACTTAGCTTACGAGGTCCCCTTGAATGAGGTAACCCATGGTTGCTAACAAGGATCCTCTGGTCGGCACTCGACTAAGTAGGCTAAGGATATCGACGAACTCGGGACGATGGAAAACCATGGGATCTTGACCGGGGATGTCATACCCACTTGGTAGGTTAGTCTTCACCCTCACCTCCTGGGCATTCTCTCGATCTGGTGATCGAGAATATAAGTCCCAACCTTCTAATAAAATCAACCATTCAAACTTAAATCATTTTCAATCAAATTCAAGCCCAACACTTAGGATAGGCTGAGGTGTTTCTGAAGTAATTCAAAATCTCAAAACACCTCTTACCCTTCTTCCTTTGATTCCAAAAATAAGTCTTCAATTTTGATCCAATCCCGCTTAAACTTCCAACATTTACCTCCTTTGACATCCAGCTTTGAAAATCTAAATAAAATTTACACCGCTATTTTAATCGAGAGTTTTCGTAGGAAATTTCGATTTCCTACGATGTAATTAACTATGAGGGCTTGCGCTCGTAGGAGATTTAGAAACCCAGAATTGATTTTCAAAACTAATTTTTCAAAAACTCTAATTAATTCTCTTTGGGAAATTTAAATTCAACGATCATTTTTGTCATTTTCAAACGATCAATAGTGATTGATAATTTCTTTCCTCAGATTGATATATCAATTACTATCATGATTTTGATTATGAAATTAATGATCTTTTTATCCAAATTAGCGTAGTCAAATGTGATTCTCCCTTTGAGTTTGACTACGATAATCCGGATAAATTTGAGATTCTGAAATTTGAACCCATTAGGAAACGATATGATCATCTCCTGAGGTGATATATTGTTCATAATGACGCGTTCAATTTTAAAATTCAAAATTAAATATTCCCAAAGAAAATTAATACTTTTTCAAAAAAACTTATATTTTTCAATCAAAACAGAGACCATTAAACATTTCAAGAATTAATTCCATAGCATTCAAACTCCATTCATTAGCTCCAAACCCAGCATCCTAATAATCAAGAGATCCTTGCATGCCACCTCATCAGTCAACATCCCAAGTTGACTGGTCAAACTATCAAATCAAGCTTTGAATGGATTAAACATGGCTAAATAAATCCCTTTTGCTAATCCATTTCAATTAAAATCATTCCAGCAGTTTGAGAGGGCTCTAGAACCTTCCTAAATAACATCCCATCCCTTTGATCAAAATCAGATGGCCCCTATTACTCCCATGTGCTTACCAAAGACAAAATCACCTTTCCACATAGATGTCCTTGCTTGTCCGGTGACATGGCAACATCTCAGCAACCTTCCAAGGAAATCAAGACCGTCTAAATCACCTGGGGACGTTTGAATAGGGAAAACCTTAGGAAAAGTGGGGATTCTAATTTTCTCCATTCTCTCTCTACACTCAAGCTTTCCAAAGGAGTTCTCAGTTTGTTTTAGCTCCTCAGGGCCTTCTCTATCTTCCCACTACAAAATCTAAGTGGTTGCATGTCACCGGCGGCGAGTTCTCCGGCGAGCCCACCACCTAGTCCGTCCCAACCTTATAGCAGTCGATCCAGATGTTCTCGGGCTCAACTTTGTGCTAGGGACCTACACTTGGACAATCTACAAGCTCAACCATCCATTAAACGGTCCAAACCGTCCACTAAACCAAGGTAAATCCTAAACCCTAGATCTAGGTACACTACATTAAATAGCCTCTCGTAAAGCTCGTTTTAAGCCCAGTAAAATACTCCCCATAATTTATGTTCATAATATCAATTTGGATTTAAAATTTCAAACCAATTGATCGAGCCAATTTCGAGAACGGATCAGAAAATGTTTCCTAGGGCGTTTTCCTAGCCTGGCTCGGTTGAACGTTTTTTGGACCGTTGATTACTCGATCAACGATCCAGATCGAGCCGTCCCGTGGTCTGGTCTGTTGTTTATTTGATTTTCTGATCGATCAGTCGTTCGACGAAATCTGAGCCGTCCGCTCGGAATCGCGGGATCAACTCTCCACCGTCTGATCTTCCCCCATGGAGATCAAATGACGGGATCTGATCTCCGCCGTTAGATCAAACCCGTGGCGATCCAACGACGCAGACGGTTTGCTAACGTGGTTAAGTAAACCGCGTTGAGCGATCGGCGGGCGACACGTGGCTGATCGCCGCCGCGGTTTGGTTCCGCCAACCAAAGTGCGCCACGCAGCCGCCTTCGCCTCCATTTCTTATATAATTAAAATAATTAATTTTAAATACAATTAAATTACAGTAACTTCAAAAAATCATCATAAATAAAATATAAGTCCAAAAAATGCATATAATATATCAATCTGCTCATTCTTTTATCTATTTTATTTTAAAAATAAAATAATACTATGTTTATTATTATTTTACTAATAATTTTAAAAATACCCAAAATCATATTTTATTTTTAATTAATTGTATATAAGTTATCTTTATCCAAAATTTTGCATGAATTATTCCAAGCATGTTTCTGACATCCAATAATTTTCCTATAACTATTTAAACTATATTTTAATGGTTATTAATTTTCAAACTACAAGGGTATATATATATATATATATATATATATATATATATATATATATATATATATATATATATATATATATATATATATATATATATATATATATATATTGTGTATTTTAAAATTAATTTTAAATCATAGATATAGTATAGTTCATTTGCATTCTTTTCATCTTTCTTTGAAATTTTAAATGTAGATAAGAGCATATGAATAGAAATAGTGGGAAATTTTCAATGGTTTGGAAGGGTAATAACATTATAATTGCCCTTTGGTTGAATGTTCAAATAATAGGATTATTATTTAATCCTAATATTTGAAAATTCATCAACCCTTCATTCATTTCATTCCTTTAGAATTAGTGCACTATTGTTCATGCTTGTTAGGGTTTTGATTGTAATTAGTGTCCAAGGGTTAGTGTACTTTGATTCCTATCCTACAACTTAGTGACATTAAGGATAATAATTAAGGACTTGGTTTTACTCAACTTAGATCAATTTAGGGATAACTACACACAACCCTTTTGGGATGAAACTCAAACATAGAAAACTAGTGTCATATACCTTTTGATCTAACACATATTGATTTGACAGTAATTAATCTCATAACAACTAGTAGATTAAGGATTTTTTCTCTTTTGTTTTAATAAACTCTAAATAAATCAAGTACAATTCATCAAAATCTATAATCAATTCCTAATCAACCCCAATAAATCATAAAGCAAACTTACAATCATTCGAGATAAAAACTCAAGGCCTAAATACCATTATAATTAGATCAACCCTTAATTAACCCTCAAAACTTTCAAAAAATATAATAAATCCATTTTAAATCTAAAAAATATAAATAATACCTCTAATTAACCAGAATTAAACTCTTAATCAATGAAAATTAAAACTATATTGATTTGACAGCAAATTAAAGTTTAATTTAGTTTTAATTGGAATTAAATATTTAATTAATATAATTAATTAATAATAATTAAAAATTCCAATAAATTCCCAAACACTTGAGAATCTCTCCTTAGGTCATTAGTGACCTTTGGAGCTGATTTTAAGAATTTTGGAATTCATTTGGAGCAAAATAAAAAAAAATCCCTCTAATTTAACAATATTAAAAAATTCAATAAATACTTAAAACTTCTAAAATTCATAACTAATTCAAGAAAATCCAAATTGAACAAACTCACTTGCATTCAACTCCAAATAATGTCTAATATTTGTTAAAAATATCAAAACTTCATAAATATTTTAAAATCAAAAAGTCAACTTTTTGGTCAAACCTAGTTCAAAATTAGTTCAAAATTTCAAACCTTTGTAATAAAATGTAGAAATATCTGATTTCAGTGTACTTATAGTCTAACAACTCGTCTTAAGGTCTAATATTTTAATAAAATGCTAAATTTCTAGAAAATACCCTTAAATAAAAAGTCAATTTTGACCCTTTAATTAAATGATTAAAATATTCCAAAAACTCCTAAAAATTCAAAAATTGTTTTAAAACTTCAGAAATGTTAAACTAACTCCTAAAATCAACAATCAAACTTCTTTTGAATAAAATTCATTAACTTTTAATTCTTAACCAATTTAAGCTACTTAATTATACTGGGTACCACTAGGTAACCCAGGCCTACGAGATTATTAGCTTAGCACCAAGGAAGGTGAAATAAACTTCACGGCTTTGGTGTGAAACAAAGGTGGTATTCAACCAACAATTAAAATCAATCTCTAAATGAATTTCAAATCAATAATAAAGCAATAAACCCCCAATTCTTAATAATTTCTTAATATTATTAATTAAAATCCATTAATTATTCAATTAAATTCTAAATTCCTTTAATCCAAATTAGTTTGATAATTTGATTGGTTAAGATCTACCTTAATCAGTCAGATTTGATAACTAATTTAGATTAAATGAATTCGAGTCTTCCATGCCTAAAGTTTGATTCCTTTCGGAGGACTTTGGGCATTGTGATTTCAAAAGACTCTTAAAACATTTAAATAACAAAAAGATCTCCTATGGATTGTGCACGGCTCCTTTTAGGAAGGCACTAACCCATTTGGATTTGGAGATCTTCAAATAAATATAATAATACACTGACCTTATACGACGTGCTAGATTCCTTCGGGAGGGCATGTGCTATTCCATTTATAAGGTCCCTTTCTCCCTCTCTAATAAAACTTTAGGGACTCTCAGAATGAACACTTATCTTCTTTATAAGACGAGTGTGCATTTTGAAAGTTCTAGAACTTATAAATTGATAATTTCCTGCACTTAGGAAATTATCAATCTATAAGTTCTTTATAACTAAATAAAATAATTTTAACATCTAAAATTAGAATAATTCAAAATTCAAATACACTCTACTTAAATTCTAATTAAATTCCCTTTTAGCTTTTAATAAATAAACCCTAATAATACATGAAATTCAAACAATAATTCCTATAGGACCTATCCAAGCCACACGACCTCTTTCACACACTTAGATGCTTGCTAGGACTACCAACTTTAACCTAGGCTAGGCCGGTGGTTTGTTGTGGTTTGTTTGTGAATGTCTTGCCTAGAGGGCACCTATGTGTGATTGCTTACTTTTCTGTACTGCATAAGCTTGCATATCTACTTTTCTGTCTGTACACCAGAGTGCGGAGTGAATAAAGCGAGGGTCATGTACTTTACTTTTATGTTTTTACTTTCCTGCATTTATAACTGTACACAACGCACTCATAATATGCATAATTATATAACTATATTTCATACCTTTTATATTACTGTAAAAGTAGAATGTTCTTAGGCTCTGATGTACTTATAAAAGAAATGTAAAGCTTTTTATTTTCTAGATTTGTTGTATATAGATTGAGTCTGTAAAGTGTCTGGAGTTTGTAAAAGAATTAGAAACAACTGCTTATATATATATATATATATATATATATATATATATATATATATATATATATATATATATATATGTATATATATATATATATATATATATATATATATATGTATATATATATATATATATATATATATGTATATATATATATATATATATATATATATATATATATATATATATATATATATATATATATATATATATATGTATATATATATGTATATATATATATATATATATATGTATATATATATATATATATATATGTATATATATATATATATATATATATACAAATGGGACTCCAAAAAGTAATATCCTCCCTCGAGAGGACGTTCCTTTTTGGAATTCCATAGAAGACCTGGAGCCTGAAGACCATAAGCAGTTGTATTTAATTCTACTTTCTCGTAGGCTTAGAATCCAGGTTTGTTGTCGGTGGGACCTGGCCACCTTTACTTTCCTACAGACCCTGGGATGTACTTTATAAATTTTATATTAATAAAATCAGCTCTTTTATATATAATTGCTTCATACATCATTCACATACTAGTATATTTTTTATTTTCGTAAGCATATTCCATTGCATTTGTTTTAGATTCCTTAGTAATTCCTTGATTCCTAGGATAGAGCCATCTTAAAATCTTGCATCATCGGCAAATTGTTGTGATTAGGATTGTTAGCTGGCAGCCCACTCTTGGCAGGTGGTAAGTCCAGATCGTATACACTTCTCTCTGCACATTCTTCTTTCTAATCAACTCTAATTCTCCCAAATTCAGTGTCAAAAACTCTATAATCTAAAGCATGATCGTGAAAATTTAAATTAGCCCAAATATTTAATTAAATTTGTATATAATTTTAGATATTATTTAGTCTTCATTTAAATCGAGAGTATTCTCTTAGGAGATGTAATTAACTATGGGGACTTGCCCTTATAGGGAGTCTAGATCCCAGAATAATCTAAACCCTACTTTAGTTCCTTTCTGGGGTAGGGGAAAGATCTGTGGACATAGATTAAACTTTATTCATATTCAGGAAGTTATTTCTATAATTAAAGAATAGATAGATATTTGAATTGCTTCCACAAGCAGATCAAATGTCTTATATATTTAATTATAGAAATAAATTCACATTTCATTGATCTAATAAGGTCGATTAGGGAATATACCTGTCATCCCTTTAGGATGATTTGAATATTCCCTATACATTACCTGATTAGAAAAATGAAATGTATGCTTCTTCCTTTAAAATCAATAGAAGGATATTAGTCTGCCCCTCGGGGCGATATAATATCCGACTATGTGGATTTAGTAAGAAGAAGATAGTCTAAATATAAGTAAAGCGAATCATGTGAGGAAATAAAGATCTTATTTTAAAGAAAAATTCTGCTTTATCTAAATTTTATTTAAATACATTCTTATAATCAAGAGATAAATAGATATTTGATTTGTTTTCGCGAACAAGTCAAATATCGTCTGTATACTTGATTCTAGGAATGAATTAACAATTCATTAGTCGAATTAGGTAAATAGGAAAGATATTAATCATTCTTTAGGATGATTCATATACTCCCTACACCATACCTGATTAGGAAAATGAATCGTCGTTCCCTTTCTTTAGAATCGATAGAAGAATATTAGCCCGGTCTTCGGAACGGTCTAATATCCGACTATACGGATTTAATTGAAAGAGAATATTCAAAATATAAATAAAGTAAATTATTTTCAATATTTTTTTAAATTAAAATATTTTACATTTTAAAATTAAAATAAATAAATGAATTATCAAAAATCCTTTTCTCTCTCCCTGATTTTCTTTATTTAAATAAAATATATTTATTTTGTTATAAATTTTTATTAAATTAATAAATCATTCATAATTCGTATTTTAAAATAAAAAGTTATATTTTAAAGAAAGTTTGAGATTTTATTTTCTCACACCTTCCATCGCCAGGATTTTGGTGGAATTGGACATAACCAAAAAACATCCGAATGAAATATGGCTTGGTTCAGAAAAATCTGGGTACTTACAAAAGGTTGAGTTTGAAAAATTTCTAGAATTTTGTTCTCACTGTATAGTGCATGGTCATTCTTTTAATGAATGCTTTGTGGCCCATCCTAATTTAAAATTAGGGAGCAAAGAAGGGAAAACCGTTAAACCTTATGTTAAGATTGATGGTGATGGTGGTAAACAATTGAGCCATATTCCCTTACAAGTTAACAATGACATATTGGTTGACAACAAGATAGTTGTTCCTACAGATATTTCTAATAATGAAGTTGACAAGGAAGATGGAAATCATTTAGTTATAGATCCTCTACTTGTTTCACCAAAAAATGGAGTTGCCAATCAAGTTGAAGAATCATCGGATTCTAGTACTCCTTTAATTGCTCAAAAGAATGAAGGGCGTGACTCTTAAAATGGTAATTTTGATGAAGATGGGGTGCATAATCAGTATGAAGTAATTGTTAGTAATGAATAACAAGTGAATAATGAAGAAGGATATGAGCAAGAACATATGGAGGAAGGAGAAATTGTTCCTATTAAAAAATGAGATGTATTAGGAAAATCTGTAGGTATGGAAGATGTTGCTTTGTTGTCTACTCCTTCAAATGTCAACAATTTGGATGAGGGATTTACTAAGGTGGGGAAGAAGAAATCTAAAAGTAACAAAATATCGGAGGGTCAATCCTCGATCTAGAGTTACTCGAGCTTCTCATAATTCTTCTTCTAATGGTTAAAGCTCTCATCTGGAATATTCGGGGTATTGGTAACCCCTCTTCTAGGGATAGGGTCATGAATCTTTGCCGGATCCATAATATTTTTGATTTGGTCATACTTGAACCTTTGATTTCGGAGTCCAAAATTGATACCTTATGTTCTAAATTTGGGTTTGATTGCTTTTTTAGTAATTGTACCAAAAAAATTTGGAATTTTTGGAAACATTAGGTTATACCTGACATTATTAAAGATCTTCCTCAAATTGTGCATACTAATATTACTTACTTGCAATTTTCTTGTGTTGGGTCCTTTGTTTATGCTTCTTGTTCTAGAATTCATTGTTGACCTCATTTTTGTATAAGGTCACTTTCAACCCTATCCTGAGCTTTGGACCTTAGGTTTCTTTGGACTTTAGATCTTAGAATCTTGCTAGTTCCTAGACCTTAGGCCCAATCTAGATCTTAACTCAATTCAAACCCATAGTCCAGGGTTAAAGGCTCAGGTCCTAAAACCCTTTCTAGGTGATTTTTCCATCACCTTGAAACCCAATTAATTGACATCTGATTTAGGGTCTATCAATTCCATGTTGATGTGACATGTCTCTGGTTCCAACCCTCCAAATTTGAGCTCATTTGGAGGGCTCTAACCCCATAAACTAAATTCAATTCCAAAGGTTGCAAAACATTCAAATATTTACTACTAATGCCACTAGACCTATCACATAGAAGAAACTGGCCTTGGGGCTCCCTCCAAACCTTCTGATCCTCTCCAGTCATTTGATATCATTATGTTAAGCATTAACCTGCACTTTTTTAGATTCAATCTGATCCAGAATTGACCTGAGACCAAAATGACCAAAATGCCCTAAAAGGGGATTTTTGGACTTTTGGCCTAAACTCAACATGATTTATTCATCAATCTTTGAAATCTTCTCCAAATATTTTTAAATAATTTTTGGGACCTATTGGACCCAATTCCAACTTTGGGTCAACTTGGTTGACCAAGTCAACCTAGTTTGACCTAAAGACCCCTTAAGGGCAAAATAGTCATTTTGACTGAAATGACCTCCCATGCCTTGGAATCTCTTCCAACTCACTCAAAATATCATTAGAAACCTGTTGATCCTGATCATTGCCCTTGGGTCAACTCAGTTGACCAAGTTAACCTAGGTTGACCTAAGGACTCATTAAGAGCCCTAAATAGGTCTTTTGACCCAAATAGACTTTTTAAACCTTGAGACCACATCCCTTAGACTCCAAATGATCAAACAAATCCATTTGACCCAATTCTAACCCTTGGGTCAACCTGGTTGACCTATTAGATCTTAAAGGGTTTTAATAGGTCAAATTGACCCATTTGAGCTCTCCAACCCATATCATCCTTCCAAGTCTATCCCCAACTAGGACCCAAGTATGACTTGACACTTGGTCAGCCCAACCCAACTTGAGTTGGCCAAGTCAACCCTCAATTTTTGGTCAAACCCTTTTGGCATTTGCTTCCACTCCTCCTAGCCTTGGCTTTGAACTTTGACCCTTGACCAAACTATTCCAACCTGCCTCCCATACCCACTCTTTGCCACCTCAACCTCCCTTGACCCATTGACTAGTTAACCCAAGGCCTCAAACCCTTCCAAAAGGTCATAATCAGCCCCTAAACCACTTTCCCTTGATTTAGGATGCCTTAGGTCGACCTACTTATATCATAAGGCTCACTTTGAGCTCTCCTAACTAGGCTCAAGGCTTTATTTAGCCTTAAGTGACAGTGGCCCCCCTCACTCATCCCAAGTCCATCCAATGGGAGCAAGGCAAGTCCAGCCTTTGGAGCAGCCTTCTAACACTTTGGGACACTTGTCCTCTATCAGGATAAGGCTCCTCATGCATCAGATCCATCTAATTTGATCAAGGCCATTTTGAATAGGGAAAAACCCTATTTTTGTGATTTATTCAAACTCTCATATTCTCTCACATCTCTAAGTCTCCCAGAGAGTTTCAAGTGTTCCATCAAGCTCTAGAGCCCTCCTTCCTTACTTCCCGATCAAAACCCACCATGGAACGACTACCGGCAGCGAGTTTTCCGGTGATCTCAACCTTTTCCACCCAGGGAGTCGTAACAGCTGATCCAGGACGTATCAAGAGGAGCTTTCAACTAAGGAAATTTATGAGGATAGTCTACAAGCTCAACCGTATAAAGATTTTGAAGATCCAATGATATAATCTCTTAAAAATCTTAGATCTAGCTCACCATAGTTAGACATATTTAACTTCGTATTAAGCTTGTTTTAGGCCAAATAAATGTTCCCCCAGTGTTTAGGTTCATGCCTTTAATTTGTGTTTAAAATTTCAAGCAAAATGATCGAGAGAACGAGCGAGAAAATGATTTCTAGGGCATCTTTAATGGTTCGCCATGAGTGTACATTTTTTGGACCGTTGATTGTGTGATCAACGGTCCAGATTTGGTCATTTCGGGACATTTTTGAGCCGCATATCAAATCCCGTGGTAAGATCTTTGTCCAGCGACATCTCAGCCCTTGATCCAGAGCTGCGAAAACCAAGTCCGCCGTCTGATCTCTCGCCACGAGACTTGTCACGACCCAACCCAATCAGGATGGATCCCGCTCGCATCGGGCCGCGATAGAGCCAACAAATCCAGGATCTGGCTTTAGAATTTGCTTCAGAACTTTCTTCCAAGTATAACACAGACAGCAAAACACAGAGCTACTATCAACATCCGAACACAATGCAGTTCATCTATCTTTTCATTCATCAAAATAATCATATACAGATACAGTGCATTGCTTCAGACGGAAAGAACAGAACAGAACAGAAAAGTCATGACTGTACAAAAAAATCAAAAGTACATAATACCTAATCACATATCAGACTTAGAACGTCTAGTCCAAGACCTCCTTCCCTTTTCCAGAACCTGATAACCACGCAAAAAATAAGGATGAGCTAATAGCTCAGCAAGACATCAATCACCGATCAAAATCATCAGAAACTCACATCAGAAAAGTATCCGTACATAATTCGAACAATCATATAGAAATCATACAACAGACATAACGGATAATAGCTCAATCAGAAATTAGCTTACGGATACAGAAAACTAAAGTCATGTCGAATCGGAGTTCAGAACAGATATCATAAAGCTTCAAATCACAGAGCAAACAGAATCGTACAGAATAATCAGAATCGTACAGAAATAAGAAATCAAATAATTCACAGAGCAGATATCAGATTTCAGATGTCCCTGACACAAACAGAATCTCGATGGATTCTAGCCCCTTATGCCTCCCTTCCCTGACATAAACAGAATCTCAACGGATTCTGGCCCCTTATGTTTCCCGTTGTGCTTATAGCACCAGAACAGAATAAATATCAGAGGTTCCAAAACATTTTTAGATTTCAAATCTCATTTCAAATTTCAGAATTTGCTGACCCAGACAACGGAATCATATAGGATTCTGGCCCCTTATAACTCCCTTCTGATATCACAAGCACATCAAATATATATTCAAATCATCTTATTTCAGACAATTCAGAAATCATACGAAAATTCAGCGGCATAACGACAGTATACGAAATTTACACAAAATTCACAGATCCAGAATCTTACCAAATTACCACAGAACATTCACAACAATATTATAAGACTTTCATTGTACTGATAAAACATTTTTCAACATCCTGATAATTTGTAGTTCAATTAAAACACCGCAGAATCCAAAATATCCGGTAAAAATCTTCCACAAAATACTCAAAACGTGCATAATTATCACTTCAGAGACATACCAAAAGTTATGCGGTAAAACCTTTGTCAGAAGAAAATAATACCAGAAATTTGCTAAAGAAAATAAAATCCGGAACAGAAATTGCGTCAAAAATCTCGTTTATGAAAATTGAGAAAGGCGGAATGTGCCTTACCTCGAGTCGGTCAACTTCTCTAACTATCACAACGGACGAAAACAGACCAGAGTCGCTCAAAAATCCTCTTTTCCTTCTTTTCCTTTATTTTTCTCTCTCCTGAATGTCCTTTTCTTTCCAAAAATTTCTCGTTTCTATATATATCCAGACTGATCGTACCGGACGATCGCAACTTTGTCCCGGATGATCTATGCTCTGAACAAATTTCATCCATACGAAAATTAATTATCATCACGGACGACTTGGGCTCCAGACGATTTTCATCCAGACGAAATTAATTATCATCACGGACGACTTGGGCTCTGGATGATTTTCGTCAAGATGATCCAAAGTTCGTCTAGACGATCCATACAGTCAGAACTGTTTTCCTGCACAACCTGTACCGATCGTCCCGGACGATCTAACTTCATCCGGACGAACCGGGAGCAAAATGGTCTTTACAATCTCCTCAACTTCAGAAAAATGTTGTCCTCGACATTCCCAAACCAAAACTCAGTCAGAAAAGATATGGATATGCTTGCCTCATGTCTGACTCTTTCTCCCAAGTCGCTTCTCGTGCTGTTTGGTGCTTCCACTGAACTTTAACCATAGGAATATGTTTACTTCTTAACTTACGAACATCATAAGCCAAAATCAACTCGGGTTCTTCCTCATACCTCAGATTCTCCTGAATCTCCACTTCATCAGCAGACAATTTCTTTCCAGAATTAGATATCCACTTTCTCAAAGTATATGCATGAAAAATATTGTGCACATCAGACATCTGATCAGATAGTAACAATCTGTAAGCAGACTTACCAATCCTTTCAAGGACTTCAAACGCTCCAACATACCTTAGACTAAGCTTGCTCACCCTTCCAAATCTGCTGACTCCTTTCATCGGACTGACTTTGACATACACAAAGTCACCAATCTGAAATTCAACAAATCTGTGCTTCTGATTGTAATATTTATGTTGTCGATCTTGTGCAGCTTTCAATCTTTCTTTAATCAAGTTGATTTTCATAATCGTTTCATCCACAAATGTAGCACCCATTTCTTATATATCTCATACCTCAGTCAGAGTCAAAGGAGTTCTACACTTCCGGCCATACAAAGCTTCATAAGTTGTCATACCAATACTGGACTGAAAACTGTTATTATAAGCAAATTCGATCAAAGGAATATGATCTTCCCAGCTTCCTCCAAAATCTAAAACTCATAATCGCAGAAGATCTTCCAGTACCTGGATAGCCCTCTTAGACTGTCCGTCAGTCTGCGGATGAAAAGCCGTACTGAAATGCAACCTCGTACCCAATCCTTGCTGAATACCCTTCCAAAGTCTGGAAGTAAACCGTCCATCTCGATCAGATACAATCACTTTAGGCACACCATGCAATCTGACAATCTCCTTCACATATACTTGTGCCAACTTATCTACCGGATCCGTCTGTCTGATCGGAAGAAAATGTACAGACTTTGTCAATCGATCCACAATCACCCAAATGGCATCGTGCCCTTGCCTTGATCGAGGAAAACCCATGGCAAAATCCATCGTTACCTCCTCTCATTTTCACTCAGGGATAGGCAACGACTGCAAAAGACCTCCTGGTCGCTGATGCTCTACCTTCACCAATTGACAGGCTTCGCATTTCGAAACAAAATCTGCTACATCCTTTTTCATTCCAGGCCACCAGAATAAACTCTTCATGTCTCCGTACATCTTGCCACTTCTCGGATGAATCGTATAGCCTGAATGATGAGATTCGTACAGAATCTCTTTTCTCAAATCTCCAAACGCAAGAATCCATAACCTATTCTTGTAGAAGATAACACCAGAATCAGAAACTCGAAGTTCAGGTTTCTTACCAGATTCAATCTGAGCAATCAACTTCAAATAATCGGAGTTTGACTTCTGAGCTTCCTGAATCCTTTCTTCTAGGGAAGACTGAATGTTCAGCTGAGTCAAAATACCAGAATCCGCACCAGTAGAGGAAATCACCTCTAACTGTAATCTTTCCATGTCTCATATCAGATACTCATCAGAAGTTAGCTGAATACCTGATAATCCAGAAGACTTCCTGCTCAGAGCATCTGCTACCACATTAGCCTTGCCAGGCTGATATTGAATCGTCAGGTCGTAATCCTTGATCAACTCAAGCCACCTTCTTTACCTTAACTTCAGATCCTTCTGAGTTAATATGTACTTCAAGCTCTTGTGATCCCTAAAGATCTCACACCTGACGCCATATAAATAGTGACGCCAAATTTTAAAAGCAAAAACAACTACAGCCAATTCCAAATCATGCGTCGGGTAATTCTTTTTATGTGATTTTAACTGTCTCGAAGCATATGCAATTACCCTATCATGCTGCATCAGAACACAACCCAAACCTTTCAGTGAAGCATCACTGAACACCTGAAATCCTTCCGTACCTAACAGAAGTGCTAACACTGGAGCTGAAGTCAAACAATCCTTTAACTTCTGAAAACTAGCCTCACACTCCAATGTCCAAACAAAAGGTACTGACTTCTGAGTCAGTCTCGTCAGAGGCGTAGAAATTTGAGAAAATACCTTCACAAATTTTCTATAATATTCAGCCATGCCTAAGAAACTACGTACCTCAAATACCGTAGTAGGCCTTGGACAATCAGCAACAGCTTGAATCTTCTGGGGATCAACAGAGATACCTTCACCGCTCACCACATGCCCCAGAAAAGAAATGCTCTTCAGCCAAAATTCACACTTGGAAAACTTAGCATATAACTGATGCTGCCTCAAAGTCTCCAACACAATGCTCAAATATCTAGAATGATCTTCCTCAGAAGCAGAATACACCATAATATCGTCAATAAAGACGATCACAAATTGATCCAGATACTCTTTGAACACTCTGTTCATCAGATCCATGAAAATAGCAGATGTATTGGTTACCCCAAAAGGCATAACCAAAAACTCGTAGTGCCCATACCGAGTACTGAAAGCTATCTTCAACACATCAGCTTCCTTCACCTTCACCTGATAATATCCAGATCTCAAATCAATCTTCGAAAATATAGAAGAGCCAGAAAGTTGATCAAACAAGTCATCAATCCGTGGTAATGAATATTTGTTCTTGATCGTGACTTTATTCAAATCTCTGTAATCAACACACATCTGGAGTGTTCCATCCTTCTTCTTCACAAATAGTACGGGTGCTCTCCAAGGAGAAACACTAGGACTAACAAATCCTCTATCCACCAACTCCTGAAGCTGAACTTTCAACTCAAAAAGTTCCTTCGGTGCCATCCTGTACGGAGCTTTCGATATCGAAGCTGTACCCGGAAAAACATCAATAAAGAACTCGACATCTCTATCCGGAGGTAAGCCAACCAACTCTTTAGGAAATACATCAGAAAACTCCCGTACGACCGGGATATCAGAAAGAGAACTCACTTCTATGTTCATATCCCATACAGAAGCCAAAAACACCGGGCAACCCTTCTTACACATTCTTCTGACTTCCAATACAGAAATCAGACAGGATATAACACCTCGTAATCCTTTGAATACACATCTTTCTCCATCCATAAGCAAGCTTACTTGCTTCTTCAAACAGTTAATCTGAGCCTCATACAGACTCAACCAATCCATACCCAAAATCACGTCGTAAGAAGAAATCGGCAACAAAATCAAACTCGATTTCCACTTCTTGCCAGAAATATCAATTTCACAAAAACAAAACTTCCGGACGATCAAATTACTTCCAGCCGGCAGAATAATAGAAAGAGAAATCGGTAACAAAATAGAATCCAGATGTAAAGTACCAAAACGACGCTCGGAAAGAAACGAGTGACGGCTCTAGAATCAAATAAAATACGACAGGGCTGATCAAAAATATAAATCGTACCTGTCACCACATCCGGAGCGTCTCGAGCCTCCTGCTGACTCAAACTATACACACGTGACTGAACATGAGTTGAAGCTACTGAACTACTAGGCTCCCTCTGACTACTAATGGGTGGTCTTCGTGCAACAGAACTCGAACCACCACCTCTACCACCAGAGGATCCTTCAGTCACAGTGCGTTGAGGAACAGTCCTCGGCCTTCCTGCTAAACCAACAGGTCTAGTATCAGATCGAAACTCAGATCGTCTATCAAATCCAGCCTGTGGACACTCTGCAATCCGATATCCTGACTTACCACATCAGAAGCACTGACCAGTCATCCTGTAACACTGGCCAAAATGTCGTCATCTAAAACTTTGGCACACAAGTGCCCCATTGACAGATCCAGAACTGGTCATACTGGTAGTGGCAATACCAAAGAATCCTGACTGTCCACTCCCCTTGGAGTCTCCGGAAACAAACCTCCTCTTGCTAGAGGAACCATTGCTAGAAGTATCACCCCCGAACCTCTTCCTACTCGCAGTCCACCGCTGCTGAGTAGCCATCAGATCATTCTCTATTAAACGAGCTCTCTCCACAAGCTCAGAGAAATCAGAAATGTGGAATGGCACTAGGGGCTGCCTCAGACTATCTTGTAGTCCTCTCAGAAATTGATAGCACTTCTCAGCAGAAGTACTCACCAACTGCGGAGCATATCTGCCTAAAGCAGTAAACTCGGCCTCATATTGCATCACAGTCCTACTTCCCTGAACAAGTCTCAGAAAAGTCTGCTGCATCTGCTGTCGTGCAGAAGGAGGTACAAACCACGATCGGAATTCCTCAGAAAATTCTTCCCAAGTAATCAACGAATTTAACTTCCCTTGGAATTTTGCCTCCTGCTGGCCTATCCACCAGCGCTCTGCTTCCCCATCTAACAGAAATACTGCCAACGGTACTTTCCTGTCTGACGGACACTGCATACCGTCAAAAGCCTTTTCTAACATCATCAACCATTCTTCAGCTGCTATGGGCTCAACAGTGCCCTCAAACCTCGGAGGTTTCAATCTCAGAAATAACTGCAGATGTCTATTTATATCCTCTGATCGCACAGTAGAGGCTCTACTCTGAGTCTCGCTCATCATCTGAGCAACCAATGTAGCAAACTGAGAAAGTGTATCATAACCAACCATTGGGATAGTACTGCCCACTGGAGCTGCCTGACTAGCACTCTGCTCATTTGTCATATCAGGGTCTGGCAGATCCATGATCACACAGAAAACTAAGTACAAAATAACAGAATAAAAATCCAGACAACCCAAAACTACCCCAGACAGACTCACAGATCACTTCCTATAGCTCTGTCTTATAATCTAAATTCCAAAACTAATGCTCTGATACCACCAAAGCTTGTCACGACCCAACCCGATCAGGACGGATCCCGCTCGTATCGGGCCACAACAGAACCAACAAATCCAAGATCTGGCTTTGGAATTTGCTTCAGAACTTTCTTCCAAGTATAACACAGACAGCAAAACACAAAGCTACTATCAACATCCGAACATAGTGCAGTTCATCTATCTTTTCGTTTATCAAAATAATCATATACAGATACAGTGCATGGCTTCAGACGGAAAGAACAGAACAGAACAGAAAAGCCATGACTGTACAAAAAAATCAAAAGTATAAAATACCTAATCACAGATCAGACTCAGAATGTCTAGTCCAAGACCTCCTTCCCTTTCCCAGAACCTGTAAACCACGCAGAAAACAAGGATGAGCTAACAGCTCAGCAAGACATCAATCATCGATCAAAATCATCAGAAACTCACATCAAAAATCACATTAGAAAAGTATCCGTACAGAATTCGAACAATCATACAGAAATCGTACAACAGATAGAATGGATAATAGCTCAATCAGAAATTAGCTTACGGATACAGAAACTAAAGTCATGTCGAATCAGAGTTCAGAACAAATGTCATAAAACTTCAAATCACAGAGCAAACAGAATCGTATAGAATAATCAGAATCGTACAGAAATAAGAAATCAAATAATTCACATAGCAGATTCAGATATCAGATTTTACATGTCCCTGACACAAACAGAATCTCGACGGATTCTGGCCCCTTATGCCTCCCTTCCCTGACACAGACAGAATCTCAACGGATTCTGGCCTCTTATGTCTCCCGTTATGCTTATAGCACCAGAACAGAACAGATATCAGAGGTTCCGGAACATTTTCAGATTTCAGATCTCATTTCAGATTTCATATTTCAGAATTTCCTGACCCAGACAACGGAATCACATAGGATTCCGTCCCCTTATAACTCCCTTCTGATATCACAAACATATCAAGTATATATTCAAATCATCTTATTTCAGACAATTCAGAAATCATACGAAAATTCAGCAGCATAACGGCAGTATACAGAATTTACACAAAATTCACAGATCCAGAATCTTACCAAATTACCACAGAACATTCACAATAATATTATAAGACTTTCAATGTACTGATAAAATATTTTTGAATATCCTAATAATTTGTAGTTCAATTAAAACACAGCAGAATCCAAAATGTCCGGTAAAAATCTTCCAAAAAATACTCAAAACGTGCATAATTATCACTTTAGAGACATACCAAAAGTTACGCGGTAAAACCTGTTTGAATAGTTGCTATTTGAATGATTTATATTTGTGCAACTTATGTAGTTTTGATGATTCCAAACATTATTGTTCAGATGTATAGTTATCTCCTAACAAATTTAGAAGATTTGCACTTGCTCTTGTGTGTACTAACATTTCAGGAAAATCAGACTCCAGACTACGAAAACTTCAAATCAAATTCAACATATGATATTTTGTTTATTTGAAGTTTGTCTTTTCTTTGAATTAATTTTGAAAGGGAGTGATTGTAATTGAGTGAATAAAATCTCACACACACAAATTAGGAGATCATGAAATTCAATACTGATCGTACAGGACGATATTTATCATACTGGACGATCTGTCAGTTATCTCCTATAGAGCACTTGGAAGGAATAGGAACTTGCTTTGAAAAATTTTTCTAAGTCCTATTCGTCCAGGACGAATTTTAATATCGTCCCGGACGATGGGTTCTCTGGAAAATTTTCGTCCAGATGAATTTTACCATCGTACTGGGCGACCAGTCCTCTGGAAAAATTTCGTCCAGACGAAAATAAATATCGTACCGGACGAACAGCTCTCTGGAAAATTTTCGTCCAGACGAAACCAAATTATCGTCCCCGGCGATTGGTCCTCTGGAAAATTTTCGTCCAGACGAAATAAATAATCGTCCAGGACGATCGGCTCTCTGGAAAATTTTCGTCCAGACGAACATATTTTCGTCCAAACGATAAACCGACTTAGGACAGTTTTCAGCAGTTTCTAGAACCGACCTTGTAATAACCGTTCGTACTGGACGAACCTAGTTCGTACAGGACGATCAGCTGTACGAAGTCATTTTGTACACATATACAAATTGGGTCGTTTCAGATCGTTTAAGTAAAATCGTCCAGGACGATCCAGGATCGTACGGGACGATCCACTGCGTACAGAATTGAAAACTTGCAGTTTTTGGGCGGTTTTTCATGTCTTTTGTATAAATACTCCAAATTAGACTGCCACCCAATCTTTTTGTCATTTGATCTTCGTGCCTATTGAGAGAATAGCCAAGGGGAGAGTGGAAAGAGAGCATTCAAAGGAGGATTCCTACCATTGGAGCAAGAAGGCTTCACTTGGATTGCTAAGGTAAGAATCTCTACTTGTGAAATTGGATTTCTTCACTCTTTTCTTTCTTCCTTCTAGATTCTTGTGAGAAGATCATTCAAGAAGGTCCGGTTCTCTGCCGAACACTTGGAGAGTGTGAACAGACGTGGGTTCTCTGCCTACACTAGGAGAGTGTAAAAGGAAGGAGGTTCTCTGCCTACACTTGGAAAGTGTGAACAGCCGTAGGGTTCTCTGCCCACACTAGGAGAGTGTGAAAGGACGACGGTTCTCTGCCAGCACTGTGGATTGTGTAAAAGGACGACGGTTCTCTGCCGCACCGGGGAGTGGTGAAAAGAGTGTTTTGTACAGGCTTCTCCGCCTTGCTGTGGGTGCTAAAGGAGAGTCACTTTGTGGTATTAGTGCAATACTCAGAGGGTGCCTCTGAGGAGTGGATGTAGGTCTGGTTATAGACCGAACCACTATAAATCTGGTGTCATTTACTTTATTGCTTTTACGTTTCCGCATTTTAAATTTCAGTTTTAACAACTCTGTGGTTGAAAAACATTTTTCTACAAACTTTAAAAGAAAATTTTATTTCGGTTCAACTTTAATTTTAAGAGGGTTTAAAATTTTTAAAACTACCAATTCACCCCCCTCTTGGTAGCCGTGGGACATTTACTTAGGCTTAACAACCTAATTACTAGACTCAACAAGTGGTATCAGAGCATTGTTTCAAAATCATAAGTTTGAACTACTTTTTGATTAACGTAGATGGCTACATTTGGAAACCGAAACACACCTGAGGGTTACTCTATCACTAGACCTCCACTGTTTGACAATATTCCTTTTGATTTTTGGAAAACACGCATGTCTACTTTCTTACAGTCACTTGATTATCGCATGTGGATGTTAGTCCAGGAAGGTTACACAAAACCAACTAGATTAGTTGATGGAAATTAGGGTAGATACACCCTATGCAGATTGGACTATAGAAGAACGTGACTTAGCACAATTAAATGCGAAATGTTTAAATAGTTTCTTTTGTGCTTTAAAATCTGAAGACTACATGCGAGTTTCCACTTGTAAAAGCGGAAAAGACATATGGGATAGACTTTGTATTACTTATGAAGGGACAAATGAGGTTAAGCAATCAAGACTCAATATCTTGTTACATGACTACGAATTATTTCGCATGAAACCTAATGAATCTATATCTGACATGTACACAAGATTCACTCAAATTGTCACCTCTTTGCATGCACTTGGTAGGGAATTAACTAATGCTGAAATGGTTAATAAGATTCTTCGTTGTTTACCTACTGCATACGATGCTAAAATTACTGCAATTACAGAGTCAAAAGATCTGAACATTTATTCTATTGACAATCTTCTTGGTTCACTCATTGCTTACGAGCAAGGAGTAAGTCAAAGAAAGATTGATGCAGGTGAACCAAGAAAGGACAAGAATATTGCACTAAATGTGGAAGAGTCAGAAAGTGAACACTCACAACCTGAGGATGAAGATGATATAGCACTGATGACTAGACAATTCAAAAGCTTTTTAAAGAGGAAGCAGAAGAGACGCCAGCAATGGAATAGAGGTAAGTATAACAAAAATGGCAAGGTTTCTAATGAAGTGATTTGTTATGAATGCAGGAAACCAGGTCATATAAAGACTGATTGTCCAAAACTCAAAGCCTCTCATAGCAAGGAGAAGGTAGAGGAGAAACCAATGGTAAAGAAGGGCAAGAAGAAGTTTCAAAAGGCTTTTTGGGCGGACTCAGCTTCAGACTCATCTGAGACTGAAAAAGAAGAAGAAGTCACCAACCTTTGCTTGATGGCAGATAAAGCTGAACAATCAGATCAAGAAGAGGTATGTGATTTAACTTATAATGAATTGTTTGAAGTTTCTGAACACATGCATGATGCATATAGGAAAACGAAAAAGATACATGCTAGTTTAGTTTTAGAATTGGAAGAGCTTAATAAGGAACACGAAATCCTTAGGAAAGATCATGCTTTAATTGATAGCAACCACATGAAACTACTTGATGAATATGATGACTTGAATAAAAATTTTGAGAATTTAAAATCATCCTATGCTGAACTTGAAAAAGAATTTGAGAAATTTAAGGATGAATCTGAGCACAAGACATATAGAGTCAATTATACAAATCGAATCTTGGAGGAAATGAATTCATTTTACAAACTTACTATAAGAGCTCTCGAGGATAATAGGAACCCCCCTAAACTTGAAGATTTTACAAATCCTAAATATTATCCTAAATTTCATGAAATCCCTTAGAAGACAATCATATGAGAGAAAACATAGGAATATTTTTCCTAATGTTAAATGTAACAATTGTGGATTTTTGGGACATATATCTCACACCTGCACTTTAAAGATGAAACCTAATTTGGTGTGGAGAACTAAGATGCATAAACCTAGACATATCACACATGCATCTGATTATAAATTTCATAAAGGTGAACCCAAACTAGTTTGGGTTCCCAGGTCTAACATTTGAGAATTTTGCAGGTATACTCTCACACAAGACCTCGTGAGAGTATATGGTACCTGGACAGCGGATGTTCTAAGCACATGACTGGAGATACTGCTCAATTCATAACGCTGGAAGCCAGGAGTGGAGGCAAGGTTACACTTGGAGATAATACCACAAAGAAAGTGGTTGGATCAGGTATGATTGGAAATTTGAAAAACTTTTTCATAGATAATGTTTTATTAGTTGAAGGCTTAAAACATAATTTGCTTAGCATAAGTCAGCTATGTGATAAGGGCTATAATGTAAAATTTTTACCTACTAGCTGCATAATTAGCCTAAATGGGAAAATTGTTTTAAATGGAAAAAGGGTGAACAATGTCTACATGCTAGATTTAAATTGTATTCAATCTCCTACTGCTTTTTGTTTGAAAACTGTTTCTGATGAATCATGGCTTTGGCATAGGAGACTTTGTCATTCTAGTATGAAAAATCTTAGAAAAATTACCCAAAAGAATTTGGTGAGAGGAATACCTAAACTAGACTTTACTAAGGACCATCTGTGTGATGCATGTCAATTAGGAAAACAAGTGAAGTCCTCTTTTAAGTCCATTAAAGATCTTAGGACCAGTAAACCTTTAGAAATTCTACACATGGATCTTTTTGGACCAGTAAGCACTGTTAGTCTAGGAGGAAAGGTATATGGATTTGTTATAGTAGATGATTTTTCAAGATTCACCTGGGTTAAATTTCTTTTTCATAAGAGTGAATCATTTGAGGAATTCAGAAATTTTTCAACTTGGATACAAAGAAAACTAGGATGTGAAATAATTTCTATACAAAGTGATCATGGAGGAGAATTTGAAAATGAAAGATTTGAAGATTTCTGTAAAGAAAAGGGGATTGATCACAATTTTTCTGCACCTAGAACTCCTCAACAAAATGGAGTAGTTGAAAGAAAGAACAGAACATTAATAGAAGCCGCCCGAGCAATGTTAGCAGAATACTCTCTTCCTAGATATTTTTGGGCTGAGGCGGTTAGCACTGCATGCTATGTTCTGAATAGGGTGAATGTGAGATCAAATTTGAATAAAACACCCTATGAGTTGCTAAAAGGAAGAACACCAAATTTGTCTCATTTGCATGTATTTGGTTGCAAGGTGTTCATACATAATAATGGAAAATCTGCCTTAGGAAAATTTGATCCAAAATCAGATGAAGGAATTTTTGTTGGATATTCAAGTGTTGGAAAATCTTATAGAGTATTCAACAAAAGAACTTTAGTCATTGAAGAAACCACACATGTTGTTTTTGATGAAAATGGAAACATGGAAGAGCCAAAAGTTGTTGAAGAAGAAATTGAAGAAAACTCCCAAAAGATTGATAGATTAAATTTGGAAGAAAATGTGGAAGAAAATTTAGAAAGAGAAGACCCTTTGCCTAGAGATTTGAGATTTTCTAAAAACCACCCAAAGGAATTAATCATAGGTGAACCAAGTGAGGGTGTTAGAACTAGGCGTGGATTAAACAAGGAAGTCAATCATTCAGCCTTTATTTCAACTGTTGAACCCACTAACATTGATCAAGCACTTTCAGATGAATTTTGGATATTGGCCATGCAAGAAGAGTTGAATCAATTTGTAAGAAATAAAGTTTGGGAACTAACTACAAGGCCAAAAGATCAAAGTGTTGTTGGAACCAAGTGGGTGTTCAAGAATAAAATGAATGACTCAGGAGTAGTCATTAGAAATAAGGCTAGATTAGTAGCTAAGGGGTATAATCAAATTGAAGGAATTGATTTTGAGGAAACTTTTGCCCCTGTAGCTAGACTTGAAGCAATTAGGGTTTTACTAGCCTTTGCCTGTTTTAAAGGTTTTAAATTGTTTCAAATGGATGTCAAAAGTGCCTTTTTAAATGGAGTAATTGAAGAAGATGTTTTTGTAGAACAACCTCCAGGTTTTGAAAATTCTAAATTTCCAAATCATGTTTTCAAATTAAAAAAGGCATTATATGGATTGAAACAGGCACCTAGGGCTTGGTATGAGAGGTTAAGCACCTTCCTACTTGAAAGATCTTTTGAAAAAGGAAGTGTGGATACAACTCTCTTTTTAAGGAAAATTGGAAAGGATATACTTATTGTTCAAATTTATGTGGATGACATCATCTTTGGATCTTCAAATAAACATCTTTGTGATGATTTTTCTAAAACAATGAGTAGTGAATTTGAAATGAGTCTAATGGGAGATTTAAATTACTTTCTAGGATTTAGCATTAAGCAACTTGAGGAAGGTACTTTTCTTAGTCAAACCAAATATATTAAGGACATCCTCAAAAAATATGAAATGGACAATGCTAAACCTGTTAGTACACCAATGAGTTCTTCAGTTCAGTTGGATAAAGACCTTAAGGGAAAATCTGTTGATCAAAAGAAATTTAGAGGGATAATTGGATCTTTACTTTACTTGACTGCTAGCCGACCAGATATTATGTTTAGTGTTTGCTTATGTGCTAGATTTCAATCAGATCCAAAAGAATCACATTTGACAGCAGTGAAAAGGATTTTAAGATATCTACTAGGAACTCAAAACTTAGGAATTTGGTATCCTAAGTTTAGCTCTTCATTTGAAATTATTGGTTACTCAGATTCTGACTTTGCAGGCTGTAGAGTGGATAGGAAAAGCACTTCTGGAACATGTCAATTCATTGGAAATTCATTAGTTTCATGGTCTAGTAGAAAACAAAATTCAGTGGCACTATCTACTGCAGAAGCAGAATACATTGCATTAGGAAGTTGTGTGGCACAAGTACTTTGGTTAAAACAACAGTTGATTGACTTAGGATTAACTATAGGCACTATTCCAATTTATTGTGACAATACTAGTGCTATTTGCATTTCCAAAAATCCTATTCAACATTCTAGAACCAAACACATTGATATAAGGCATCATTTCATAAGGGATCATGTATCCAAAGGAGAAATTGAACTCATACATGTTTCAACTGAAAATCAACTTGCAGACATTTTTACAAAACCTTTAGCCTTTGATACCTTCAGTACTTTAAGAACAAGGCTTGGTGTTATTGATTTGAATGCTTAACCAAAATGTCTTTGCAACATTGATACTTGTTGTGTTTTGTTTTGTGATTTTGTGAATTTGTGTGTTTTTGTATGAATTGTTTTTGGATTTATGATTTTTGTCTTATGTTTTCTGTGTTGTTGATTGTTTTTGTTGATTTTGTTAAATTAAAAAATTTAAATCAAAAATTTTTTTGGAGGAAATCGTCCAGGACGAAATATTTTCGTACGGGACGATGTGTTAAGAAACAGTTTGCGCGAATTTAAACCGTTTTGAGAGCAGTTTTTTTTTTGGATCGTCTGTACGATCTGTGATCGTCCAGTACGAATTTTTTCTTTTTCTCAAACGTCGGGACGATTGAATGCAGCGGTTGAGTGGATAAGACAGTTTTTAATACGAACTTCGTCTGTACGAAATTTTTTTCGTCTGTACGAACATGTGTCGATTCATTGTAGGGGACGGTTTTCAAGAGTCATTAAAACGAAACGCTTTCGATCGTCTGTACGAAATTTTTTCGTATGTACGATCGGTCAAGTCAAAAATCCTGTACGAAGGGACGCATCGTAAGTTGTGTTGAATACGAAAAGCCGTTACATTTTGGACGAATTGGATCGTCTGTACGAAATTACTTCGTCCAGACGAACGATAATTTTTCGTCCAGGACGAATATTTTTGTCCAGGACGAACGTATCGTTTTTCTTTAAATATGAAGGCTTTCAAACTTGACAATCACACTTTCAAACATCTTTTTCAATCCCTTTCTACATCAAATCAACTATGGCCTCCTCTAGCAAAAGACAAAAAGTTTTGGTGAAGAAACCCAACAGGAATGCCCCAGACAACTTCCTTTCCAAAGCAAATGAGGAATCTTTTCCTCGTTTTGCATCTGCAAAAATCACTCCGTCTCGCATTCTTATCCAAACGGAGTTGAAATTTCGGGTATTACACCTCTTCGCCTCAACCCAATTTCATTTCATTCTTTCTCTTGTCCACCTCTACAATAAGCAAACCTACCATTACTTCCTAGCCAACATGAGTTTCAATTCTGACCACTCTATCATTAGTTCTTTTGTTTTTAAGAAAAAAGTTGAGATCACCAAGCACGACCTTGGTGCATTTTTAAACTTAAGGACTGAAGGATATAGAGCCCACACCCTAATGTCAGAAAACTCTTCCATTGGTATGAAATCAATAGGGTAATTAGAGAAAATGCAATTGACAATCATGTTGCTAGAGTGGCCGGTATGACCCAAGATGCCCGAATCATCCAGCATATCCTTAGATCCTCAATTATTCCTAAAGCTGGTGATAGGATAAACATAACTCCTCTCCTTTCTTGTCTAACTTTTTTAATCATGAAAAGACAACCTATTGATGAAGCCCAACTCATCCTAGATCATATCTATGGGCTTTCAGAAATAGGACATCCTGATCAGAAGAGGAAGAAGAATATTTCTTTAGGGCACTTGATTACTTATGTTTTGGAGAAGAAGTACAATATAGTACATCCTGATGAGGAATATGAAGAGCCAGTTTACTACAACGATGCATCATTCAGACTGCTCTTCAAGGAGGAAAAAGAAAAGAAAAAGCACATGGCAGTGCTTCAGAAGAAGAAGAAGAAGGAGTGCAAGCTTCTGCTTCTCAATCAGATTATCAGAATCTGATTGAGAGATTTGATAGACTAGAGACTCACATTGATCAAAGGTTTGATCAATTTGATGCTCATCTTACAGCAGCAGCAACATGACATTGGTAATATTAGAGATGAAGTTCATGAAATAAATACCAATGTAATGTTGATGGCCTCCTACTTCAACCTCTTTGGCGGCATTCCTCCTCCTCCTCCTCCAGAACAGTAGAAGTTTTTTTTATGTGTGTCTGTTGTATTTTTTTTGTTTTTGTTGTGTTGTTATGTTTTTGTTTAAGTTCAATGTTTTTATGTAATTTTTTTTTTATCAATGAAAGTTTGTTTGTTTTAAATTGATTTTGAAATGTGGCTAATCTTTATGAATTTCATTAATATTGTTTTTAATCTACATTGTGCTTAAATTCGATTGTAATATGAGATTATCTATATTAGAAAATCTAGACTTTCTAAATTTATAATTTGTTTATAACTTGTTGTATTTAGAATTTTTAAATTCATGTCTATTCATTTAGACTACATAAAAGTTAATATTGTTATTGCAATTTTGATGTTTTCTTATTTTGTATTTCTATGCTCAAATGATATTTATGCACCTAGAAATATTTGAAATCTTAGATTATAGATTTTGGAAAGAATTGGTCAAATTACTCTTGAACATTGTACAAATGTACAAAAATCAAAAAGGATTCGCAAAAATTTGCAAAGTGAAAAAGCGGCACAAAATAAGCCCAACCAAAGAAAAATGCACAAAAATGTGCTCCAAAACTTTGAAAAGATGTGCAAAGCACCACATGAGGTAATTCTCTTCTTTCCAAATTCGTTTAATCTCTTAATTCAAGTTGATCTACTGTTCATTTATATTCTATTGAACTTTGAAATATAGAATTTTTTTTTACATCTCACTTGTAATGATTTTCAATAATCAAAATGTCTAAATTGAATCATGTCTTTGATAATTCTTCTTACTTACAATGTTATATCATTTCATAAATTTTATGAATTTCTATGATTGACCTAATATCTTTAGTTTAAAATTGCATACCCTATGTCAAATCACAATTTAGATTAAATTTTAACAATGAATTTCATATTATTATTTACATTTCTTGTCTTTTTTCTTCTTCACTTTTTGTTGCTGTCAAAAAGGGGGAGAAATTATTATGTTTGTGTTTGTGTTTTTGTGGGTTTTTGTGTTTGTGTTTGTGTTTTTGTGGGTTTTTGTGGTTTGTGTTTTCTGTTAAAATTTTTGAAAAACAAAAATATTGTTCTTTAATGCCTCCTTATTTTAATGTACTCATAATTCAGGGGGAGTTTAGGAGATAAAAGATTTGTTTTAACTTGAAACCATACTAATAATAATTGTTTTGCCATCATCAAAAAGGGGGAGATTGTTTGAATAGTTGCTATTTGAATGATTTATATTTGTGCAACTTATGTAGTTTTGATGATTCCAAACATTATTGTTCAGATGTATAGTTATCTCCTAACAAATTTAGAAGATTTGCACTTGCTCTTGTGTGTACTAACATTTCAGGAAAATCAGACTCCAGACTACGAAAACTTCAAATCAAATTCAACATATGATATTTTGTTTATTTGAAGTTTGTCTTTTCTTTGAATTAATTTTGAAAGGGAGTGATTGTAATTGAGTGAATAAAATCTCACACACACAAATTAGGAGATCATGAAATTCAATACTGATCGTACAGGACGATATTTATCGTACTGGACGATCTGTCAGTTATCTCCTATAGAGCACTTGGAACGAATAGGAACTTGCTTTGAAAAATTTTTCTAAGTCCTATTCGTCCAGGACGAATTTTAATATCGTCCCGGACGATGGGTTCTCTGGAAAATTTTCGTCCAGACGAATTTTACCATCGTACTGGGCGACCAGTCCTCTGGAAAATTTCGTCCAGACGAAAATAAATATCGTACCGGACGAACAGCTCTCTGGAAAATTTTCGTCCAGACGAAACCAAATTATCGTCCCGGCGATTGGTCCTCTGGAAAATTTTCGTCCAGACGAAATAAATAATCGTCCAGGACGATCGGCTCTCTGGAAAATTTTCGTCCAGACGAACATATTTTCGTCCAAACGATAAACCGACTTAGGACAGTTTTCAGCAGTTTCTAGAACCGACCTTGTAATAACCGTTCGTACTGGACGAACCTAGTTCGTACAGGACGATCAGCTGTACGAAGTCATTTCGTACACATATACAAATTGGGTCGTTTCAGATCGTTTAAGTAAAATCGTCCAGGACGATCCAGGATCGTACAGGACGATCCACTGCGTACAGAATTGAAAACTTGCAGTTTTTGGGCGGTTTTTCATGTCTTTTGTATAAATACTCCAAATTAGACTGTCACCCAATCTTTTTGTCATTTGATCTTCGTTCCTATTGAGAGAATAGCCAAGGGGAGAGTGGAAGAGAGCATTCAAAGGAGGATTCCTACCATTGGAGCAAGAAGGCTTCACTTGGATTGCTAAGGTAAGAATCTCTACTTGTGAAATTGGATTTCTTCACTCTTTTCTTTCTTCCTTCTAGATTCTTGTGAGAAGATCATTCAAGAAGGTCCGGTTCTCTGCCGACACTTGGAGAGTGTGAATAGACGTGGGTTCTCTGCCTACACTAGGAGAGTGTAAAAGGAAGAGGAGGTTCTCTGCCTACACTTGGAAAGTGTGAACAGCCGTAGGGTTCTCTGCCCACACTAGGAGAGTGTGAAAGGACGACGGTTCTCTGCCAGCACTGTGGATTGTGTAAAAGGTCGACGGTTCTCTGCCGCACCGGGGAGTAGTGAAAAGAGTGTTTTGTACAGGCTTCTCCGCCTTGCTGTGGGTGCAAAAGGAGAGTCACTTTGTGGTATTAGTGCAATACTCAGAGGGTGCCTCTGAGGAGTGGATGTAGGTCTGGTTATAGACCGAACCACTATAAATCTGGTGTCATTTACTTTATTGCTTTTACGTTTCCGCATTTTAAATTTCAGTTTTAATAATTCTGTGGTTGAAAAACATTTTTCTACAAACTTTAAAAGAAAATTTTATTTCGGTTCAACTTTAATTTTAAGAGGGTTTAAAATTTTTAAAACTACCAATTCACCCCCCTCTTGGTAGCCGTGGGACATTTACTTAGGCTTAACAACCTAATTACTAGACTCAACAAAACCTTTGTCAGAAGAAAATAATACCATAAATTTGCTAACGGAAACAAAATCCGGAACAGAAAATGCGTCAAAATTCTTGTTTCTGAAAATTGAGAAAGGCGGAATGTGCCTTACCGGTTAACTTCTCTAACTATCACAACGGACGAAAATAGATCAGAGTCGCTAAAAAATCCTCTTTTCCTTCTTTTCCTTCATTTTTCTCTCTCCTAGACGTCCTTTTCTTTCCAAAAATATCTCGTTTCTATATATATCCAGACTAATCGTATCGGACGATCGCAACTTCGTCCCGGACGATCTATGCTCTAAACAAATTTTGTCCAGACAAAAATTAATTATCGTCACGGACAACTTGAGCTCTGGATGATTTTCGTCCAGACGAAATTAATTATCGTCACGGATGACTTGGGCTCTGGACGATTTTCGTCCAGACGATCCAAAGTTCGTCCAGACGATCCATACAGCCAGAACTGTTTTCCTGCACAACCTGTACCGATCGTCCCGGACGATCTAACTTCATCCGGACGAACCTGGAGCAAAATGGTCTTTACAAGACTAGACCACGGGATTTGATGTGTGCCCTTGATCTTGAGTTGTGGATGATCGGACGGCCGCGATCACCAGCTGATGTGGTTAAGTGGCTAACCACGTCCTGACGCATGCTTCACACAAGGGACACCGCGTGGAGGTCTCGATGCATTATCGCCGTCGCTCGCATTTTGACCCAGCGAGCCTGAGCTCGCCATATGGCGCTCCGCCACGCCGCGCCGCTAGTGATGTAAAAAAACATTTTTTTTTTATTTTAACATTTTAAATCTAAAAATACATGTATAAATATATAAAATTTAATTCTAAATAATAAAAATATATATTATATATTAAAATTTCTATAAAATTAAATACTTTAATTAAAATTAATATTAATTTGAAATATTATTTATATTATATATTATATTTGCTTTTAAAAATCTTTCTAAACTATTAATTTATTAGTTATCTTAAATAAAGATTTTTAAATTAATTAAAATTTTATTTAAATAAAAAAAATAGTGAGTTAATTTTGGTATTTAATTATTTAAATCTAATTTAGTAAATGTTTATACTTTAGATAATTATCTATTAATTAGTTATTCAAGTATTTAAATAATACCTAATTAAAATTCAAAAACTATATACATTAGTTCAAGTTGTTTTTTTTTTTTTTATGTAATTTGAAATTCCAAAAGGGATTAAGATTTAACTTAATCTTATTCAAAAGTTTTTATATATATATATATATATATATATATATATATATATAATATATATATATATATATATATATATATATATATATATATATATATATATATATATATATATATAATATATATATATATATATATATATATATATTAACCATAAAATTATTAACCTCTCTTATTGTAATTTAGTCACTAGTAAAAATTGTAGAAATGCTAATCTATTGGCTGATTTTTTTGGTATTAACATGAATATCAATGCTGCCAATTATAGTAGCAGGATGGTCATTTGGAGAAAACCGAATGTTCCCTATGTCAGCACAAACATTACAAATTGAATACTGATGGGTCTGTTAGGATCTCTTTAGCTGGTACTGGGGGCATCATTCGGGATCATGATGGTAAGGTGTTGTCCGTTTTTGCTTCCCCTTTACAATCTTGCTCTGTTTTGACTGCTGAGCTCTCCGGTCTTCAATTGGGGATTGATAAGTGTATTACTTTGGGATTTTGTAATGTGTGGATTGAGGTGGATGCTGATCTTGTGGTTCAAATCATTAATAATAAAGTTCAGGGTAATCCTCAGAATTTTTATCTTATTAGGAAAATTAAAAAATCTCTTGCTTCTATTAACTTTTATATTACTCACATTTATCGTGAAGCTAATGTTTGTGCTGACTGGTTGGCTAATTTGGGATGTCAGCTTGAAAGTTATCAAGATCTGAATATTAATAGTTTAAATCCTTTCTTGAAAGGCTTGATAATGTTGGATAAAACTTCTCTCCCTTATATTAGAAATGGTCGTGTCTCATGAATATGGATTCTTCTTCATTAGTATTATGAGGGCTGCTTTGATCTACTATGTCTTGTCTCATAATTCCAATTTCATCTCTGTTGTCATTTTTGGTGGCATCTATAGTTGCAGATTTGCTGATATTAACTTAAATTTTACTATATCTTATCATATTTTGTCTCAGTGGTTAACCAATATTGATAGTGTGTTTGGCTGTATTCTACCTGCTGTTCGATGTCATCTTGTTTGGGTTACTAATTTGTTTGTTGATAACTGTCAGTTACAAGTTGATGGTAATTTGGAGAATATGTTCTACGCGGTAAACCATTATAATTTTCTTCTCTGTATTTTGACCCAGAATTCTAGCAATCTTTATTGTTGTCTTCATAATATCATTAATTTTTTAAAGTTCATGTTGGGAAATGAATGTCCTGGGCGCTTGTTTGGTTCCTCTGATTTGTTCTGGCACTCGATGTATATGAGGCTCTATAATGGTAGAGGGACGTATATTAAAAGGATTATTGATCTTAATTATCTCATGCTATGCAAGTTGTTTACTCCTTCTTTGAATGCTGATGCGAATCTAAATCTGGAAACTATTGATATTATTCCGATTATGAGTGATCCTAATGCTTGTATCTGTAGTAATTATTGCAGGTCTTTTAGTATCGGCTATTTTGGGACCTGTAAGTTTGCATGGTTCTTCTCTATTTTTTCCTTCTATTTTTTTCTTGCTTTTTGATTTTTGCAGGAAGTTCGTGACAAAAGCTATTAATTGGATCTTCCTTTTTTGGGTGCTGTTGTCTCACAGCCCAATAGATTTTTGTTATCAATTTGTAATCATAGGATAAGGACCGACCGGCTTCTAGGTTTTTTCTTTCTTTTTTGAATTGTAGCTCTTCTGAGCAGTAGTTTAGCTGGTTGGTCCTTTTAAGGACTTTGTAACCGATTTTTGAAATTAACACGTAGGCCCCTCCGCGGGTTTTAATAAATATATATATATATATATATATATATATAATATATATATATATATATATATATATATATATATATATATATATATATATATATATATATATATATATATATATATATATATATATATATATATATATATATATATATATATATATATATATATATATATATATATATATATATATATATATATTAGTCAACTTCTAATAATTTAATTAACCTAAAATTTCAATAATTCATAATAAACTCAATTTAATGTATAAAAATACATATAATAAATTAAATTTTCTAAAAAAATTAAGAATTTTAATTTGGAGTTATTTTCAAATTTTAAGTTTTCATTTTTTTCTAATTAATTTAAATTATTTGAATAGTATAGTACTTAATTAATATCATATTAAGTATCATATCAAATATTTTCAAAAGAGAATTTTATTTTGAGTTATCTTGAGAAGTCAAGGGATCTCCCAACCCCCCCACCCCCGAAAATTTTTTTTTTTTTTATGATATTTTTTTAATTACCTTATTTTAGAAATTATACCCTTATGTATATATATAAATACTTTGAAACTATCTTCCTTATATATATATATATATATATATATATATATATATATATATATATATATATATATATTCAAATTTTGAGAGATCACCCTTGAAACTTTAGGCATGGATTGAGTTTGAATGAATAGGAACAATGGGGGATATTTGGTGAACAAATGTGCTTTATTCACTAATTTGGTACTTAATGTTGTTATATATTGTATTTATTTTAGTTCTTACATGTATAGGATTACACACACCACTTAGTTTAGGAACTCCTAGATCTAAGGACATGAGTGTTGTATTTAATACTTGTAAATGTGATGTATAAGGGTTAGTGACCTTGATTCAATTCGACATAACTTAGTGACATCCTTAAAGACAAAAATTAAAGACTTGTATAAAAAACTTAGAAATTTATGATAATTAAGATGCATGTTCCCATGACATGAGACATTGAACAAATAAACTTAGTAATATCACCCCTCCATAGAAATTATTTCACTAGCTTTTGGAGATCATTAGGGTTCCTAATCAATCTACTTAGGACGATCCAACCAAAGTTGACAAAGCAAAAACAACAGCTCCAAATTCAATAGGCCAATTTATGGAATCAAGAAAATCCATATACCCAAGCAATCCCGAACTCCAGTTAACGTTCATAAACAAGAAATTTGCCCCAGCAATGCCACTAGTATAAACCAAAACAAAAATAGAATAGCAAGCAATCACAACCAGGATTGCCTCAGAACTTTCACCAAAAACTTACAAGAAATCAAGCACCGAATTTGACTTGAACAATATCCCCATCAAAGAACCTTCGCGATTAAAATCACTCAGGATTACCAAGATCACCTCTGCCAAGATCGACAAAAAGCTAAGATCACCTCGTCTCAGAAATTTTTTTGCCAAAATTGATTTCAAATTGATCACCTTCACAAAAACAAGCTGAAGGAGAACTTTAGGCCGATATTGATCCACTGAACTCCAAAGCATCGCGAAAACACCAAGATCATAATGATCAGACAAAATCACCAAGAGCGCCGAGATCTTTCTCCGCTCTTCTCCTCTCATCCTGTTCTTCTTTCCTTCAAGAACGTCATAGACGCACCAATGAAATTCAATGGCCATACAAGGCCGACAGAGATCCGCCGATCACATACGTTCCATCAAAACCACTCTTCTTTCTGACATTATATGAACCTTAGGGAGATGGAGATCAACTGAACTCCAAAGCATCGCCAAAACTCCAAGATCGATCTCCACTCTTCTCCGCTCAACCAGCTCTTCTCTCCGTCAAGAATGACAGAGATGCACCAAGGACCTCCGTCGGCCATAGAAGGCTGATGGAGAACCACCGATCACTTACGTTCCGTCAAAATCTCCCGCTCCACTCACTCCGCTCTGTCAAAAGAAAAGAAATTGGTTCAAGTTTGACTTTATTTTGATAACCTGTTTAGCAATCATTTTTGTAAGAATTATAACAACATCATTAATATTTTGCAAGATTGGGTTAATCCAATCAAGAAACATATTAGAAATGTGCTTCCCTCTATTATTTGTTGGTTTCTTTGGAAGAGTAGGAATGTGGCTAAGCATGAGGGTACTATTATGAATGCTATGTCCATTGTCACCAAGATTAAGGATAAACTGAGATCTCTCTTTATGGCTAAGTTGATTATTTAAGAATTTTTTTAAAAGCTCCCATCAACTTGCTAAGGATTTTGGCATTTTTGGCGATTACTCTATTACTCTTCCATCCAAAAGTACTTTAGTTAGATGGATTAAACCTCCTATGGGTTACTACAAACTGAATACTGATGGTGCTTTTAATAGATTGAAAGCTGGATGTGGGGGTATCATTCGGGATTGCATGGGCGATACTGTTATAACTTTTGCTGGTCCCTCTGTTCTTAATATGGCTTGTTTAGCTGAAATTTTAACCTTAAAATATGGGTTACATTTATGCAATTCTCTTGGGATTACTAATGTCTCGATTGAGTTGGATGCTAAAACGATTATTCATTACATCTCCGAAAACGACATTGCAAATCCTCTTTACTTCTACATTATTAGAGAAATCAAACAGTTTTCATCATCCTTTAATTTTACAATATCTTACATTCATAGGGAAGGTAACGATGCTGCGGATTTTTTAGCTAAGTTTGGGGGTAATTTGAATGAATTTATGGAACTTGCTGGTACTTCTTTACCATCCAAGTTGGTGGGCATTAGTTGCCTGGATCGGTTGGGCACCCCTTATATTAGAATTAGGTAACTTTTTTCGGGTTTTGTTTTTCTATCTGTTATGCCGGTTTCACGTTTATCTTGTCGATTTCTGGATTGGTTTTGGGTTTGATTTTGTTGTATCTCTTCATCAGTGCCCTGGCTGTTTCTTCTCTGTTTCTCTGTTGGGTTTGGTATTACTGTAGTAATAATGGTGCTCCTTTCTTTTGGTTTTATCATCCCAGTTGTGCTGTTGGAATTCATGTGGGGGGTGGTCGTTCCTTTGTGCTGATGGATTTTATGCTTAGTGTTTTTCTTAGAAGGTTTGTTGGTTCCGATGTGTTTGTTGATATCAATTTTTGTCTGGCGTATACGCTCTTTTGTTATAATTTCCATATATCTTTATACCTGCTGGTTTTGATTGATTCAAACATTGGCTCGGTTCTGGATGGTTTTTGGCGTCCGTTGTCTGTCAGCTTTGTGTTTGGTTGTTATAATTGGCGCCAAGATTTTCAGCCAACAATTTGTTTTTTTCATCTTAACTTGGATCTTTAGCTGTAATTGGAATTATCTGGACTGGAATGTGACTATGGTGATTTTTGGAATTATCTTCCGGTATGGGGCTCACTACTTTGGGATTAATGAGTATATGTCTACTCATTCTGGAACAATCAATGTTCACTACTTATTTCCCACTGTGTATCCTTTTTTATTTATGGGTATCAAACGTTATAATTTTGCTAATGCTGATCACAGTGGCAGGTCGGACTTTTTCAAAGGTTGTATCCTTTTGTGCTATAATTGGCTTATTTATAAGATTGAGATTTTTTTGCTTTATCCTTGTTGTTTTTGCAGCTTGTTTCTTTTGCAGGTTGGTGGGACTGGGAGTTTTGAGTATAGCTGAATTTTTGGCAAGATGATGGTGCTGAAAGTTTTTCAATTTTTTTTTTGGGTTATGTTCTCTGGCAGACCTAGAATGTCCTTAGGTAATCTTGTATTTTGTATAATAGGGAACCATCGGCACATAGGTTTTATTTTGGATTGTTTTGTAGCTCTTATGAGCAGTAGCGATCTAGAGGTTCTCTTTAAGGACTTTGTACTCCTAATTTTAATTAACACGTAGGCCCTTTTCGGGTTTCCCCTAAAAAAAATGAAGATATGCGACTATACCGTTTCTTTGGTGCTTTCTAAAATAGATTTTTAGTAAGAAATTTTTTTATTAGAAAGCAGTTAAAAATCCGTCCCTAACATAAGTTCCAGATCATCAAAGCATCAACATCCTCCAGGTTTAAATGTGCTTGCAGTCTTAAAGCTGCAATGGAAGAGATTAATGGGCTTCTCTCTCATCTTCTTCTTGATAAGTAAATAAAATAAAAAGATGATAATATAAAATATATCAACAACCTGTTTGAAGAACATTTGCCTCCTACTGGCACTAATGAGATGGTTTTCTTAGCACACAAATAATAGATCAAGGTGAACTAATTAAGATTTTGTTTGAGACAATTTTCTCATTGCTTTTTAAAGTAACTTTTTAGTTTTTTTATTAAAAAATACTTTAATAAGTAGTAAGAAAACCGTCCCAAACGAAATCTAATTTATCATAATTAAACGTTAACAGCATAGTAAGGAAATTAAGAGTTTCAATCTTTCCTTTAAATTGAAAAAAAAAAAAAATGTTTTCCGAACACAAAAACTGTAAAAAATAGAAATAAAATTGAGGTGCTGTTTGACCGAATTAATTTGAACAAAAATTTTCATTTAATTAACTTATTAAACTCATCCATGCAAATTAATGCATGCGAAACAATTTCAAACGAACAAAGCTATAATTATAATAACAAATTAAAATGAAACAGCAAACATCAATTACTTGGAATAAAATAAAGAAATCATGGCGATGAGACCGACATTTTATTGAAATTTTAATGATAAATGCATCAGCCAATATATATTTGCAACTTCATGGATGGACTATTCGGATCAGGAATCTAACGTCGAATCAAACGCAGCATAAGCAATTAATTATATGATGATAATCTACAGCTTCAGATTGTAAGCTGGATGCCTCACAAAAATTCCAACGCAATCTACGACAAATGGTTAAAGCTTATATAAATCTATAGCGAGAGAGAAAGAGAGATAGGCATTGTTGGATGCATGCAAACACTTGATCGACAGCCTTAATCGGTAAATCATTTAAATCCTAAAACATGCAGGCTTTGTAAAACCAAAGACTCCTTGAGACCACCGCCCATGCAACACCCTACCCTTCGCTGTTCTTCATCTCCTCTTCCCCCTTCTCTTTCTGTTATTGATGGACAAAATCCACCGGAAACAATGTAATTCCGCCGGTAAAATCCCATTTCCGGCGAAATTTTGGAAAAAAGTTGTCTGACGGAAATTCACACGTCAAAAAGTTTATTTCGTCTAAAAAAAAATCCGTCAGAAATATTTCTAGCAGGATTAACGGCGGAAAAGCGACACCAATATGTCGTTTTCATGGATGGAATTCCAACGTTTTTTTCATCGGAAAACTTTCTGCCATAAATACCGAGGGATAATCCGCCGGATGATTTTACTGAATAGTTACTGATAGAAACATCCGGTGAATATTGTAAAGTTTTTGCAGGAAAATCGATTCCATTTCATCATGTAACTGTTTCCGGCGAATAATCCTCCGGAAACCTGTAGAAAAAAAAACAATATTCTCTATTAGAAAAATGATTTCTATAACACAAACTGCATATAAACATTCCAAAATTAAATTCATTCAAACTTAAACATCTACATAAACATAAACATCCACATAAACATCAGAATCATCAACAAACATTGAACATAGACATACATTTCAAATTAATTGATCATTCACCAAACAGTTCAAAATAAAATTTAGGTTCGTTTGCTTAAAACTACACAAATATCTAAAATAAATAACAACAGATGTCCAGAAATAAGAACATGACATCTACTCAGAATCAGTCTCCTCCTATGCTGAAGCTATCTCCTTTTCACTAAACTGCTCCCTCATTTTCTGTAGTTCATCTAACAACTGAGTTTGTTTGTCTACATCTAAACTTATCATTCAACTTGTGATTTCCTGACTTGCTCTAGCTTGGCTTGAAGGCAGCTACCTGTGTGCTATATAACGACTCCTAGATACTTGCTGAGAAACTAGAGCCACCAGATGTTTGTCCCTCGTATGGCAGGCTTGCGAGCCTAAACCATAAACCCTGCTATGTTGTATTCCTTTTATCGCTTGCGACCAAGTGCGGTAGTCAGAATATTATACTGGTCCACCAAAAGAACCCTCACCTGCTCCTGCCTGACTCTCTCTAAGTTGTGTATGCTCGTCCTATAAAATTTGATAAAAAAACTAAGCAATTGACATATGACATTAAAAATATTAAAATTATAAACTTACGTAGGCTTTATTTGCTCGCTCATTAACCCATTATTGATCCTCTTGTCGTCTGTGGGTATGACTATGCAATTCAATCAACATACGACCCTCTATTGTCTGCAAAACATTTTGCCGCTTATTTTCTGGTGTAATTTAGATCGGTTTGGATGCTGCTTGTACCGGGAGATACATATCCGCTGGTAATTCAATCGGTAAACAACCATTTTCCTATAGTGTACCTCTATACCAATTGTTCTGCCACCAACCTCGTATTCTTAGCCGCCTACCAACCCCTCTCGTCGTTTACCAATCATAGGCCACCTACACCTCCACACCCATTACAGAAAAATCATCCATTTATGGCAAAAATTGATCATTTTCCGGCGGTTTTTTAATTTTATGGAAGTTTTTCGGCGGCAAAAATTCCGCCAGTAAAACCCGCGCAAGAAAATAAATTCTGGCATTTTTTTTCGGAGGAAAATAATTCCGGTGGTTTTCCAGTGGAATTAAACCGCCGGTTAAAAAGAAAAATAATAACAAAAACCTGCTTTTCGTCACCCCGCTCCCACCAGCGCCAACCCACTCCAGGGCCCGCATGAGCTCGTTCGGCCAGCCCGATCAAATGCATGGAAGCCACCGCAGTCGTGGGAGCCCGCCCAGCCCGCCAACGCTACCCAGCTCACACGCCATCGGGAGCCCGCCCGCCAGCTTGCGCACACGCCCGCTTGCAAGGTGATTTGAACCCGTGTTGCTAGGAAAAATTTCAAAGGATCAACTAAATGGCTGGACATGCAAATACATTTTTAATGTCATTTTTTTATATTTAAACTATATATTGACTTAAAATCAAAAAGTATTTAATTAAACAAATGAAAAATGATACTAATTAATTTAATTGTAAAATAAAAATGATAATTAATATAAAATAAAAATTTATATTTATTAATTAATTTTAAAATGAAATTTAATTAAATATTTAATATTATTTTTAATCATTTTTGTTAAATAATTTAAATAGTTAAATTTTAAATCAATTTAATTAAAATTTTAAAATTCCGCCGAAAAGTCAAAAAAGCCGTCGAAAAATCTGCTGAAAAATTCCATGAGAAAGAAACCGCCGAAAATTTTCGTTGGAAAAAGTTTTCTCACTAGTTTCCGTTGAAAAACAACCGGAAAATTAGCCGCCAGAAATTGATGATTTTTCTGTAGTGACCTCACTTCCACATTAATCATTTTACCACCTCTCACAGCGCCTTCCCATTCTCTCCCTAAGCCTAAGCTCCATTCCTTGCATAATCACTTTCTCTGTTTTGGCATTATGCGAGTTTCTTAAGATGTATGACTCTTCATTCCCGAATAGACCCTTCACCAAGGTTGTCTTCATTCTAACATACAGCTGATCCTCCAACTTCTCCTTCACTCCTTACAGAAGCTTTTGAGCACTTTACAAAGCGTCTCTATATGATGGAGCTCTTCAGCAGCTGAACGCTCAAGCAATTCCGTCGGATTCGTCGAGAGGAGCTGAGACAAGTGCTCGAGGAGTTTCATGGCAAAGACAGGAAAGGCGAGATTTTGGACATAGGCATGGAGATAATGAGGATGACTAATAATGTGACTAACTACATGGAAGTGAGCCGACGATGCAATGGGACAAATATGGAGTAAACAAGGTTGGTGATGGAGACGACAGAGTCGTTAGGGAAGTTTAACATTGCGGATTATTTATGGTTTTGTAGGAATTTGGATTTACAAGGGTTTGATAAGAGGTTGCAGGGCCTGCACTTGAGGTTTGATGGGTTGATGGAGAGAATTATGGTGGAGAAAGAGGAGGAGAGGAGGTAGATCAGAAGACTGGCATATCATAAGGATGGGGAAAATTTCAAAGTGGTAAAGGACTTGCTTGATATAGTGATGGATATATCTGAAGATGAAGGAGCGGAGGTTAAGCTCACATTTGAGTTAGGCTTTTTAATAATAACCCTTTCTCTACTTTGGCTGCATGTGACTTTCAAATGAGTCAGAATAGTAAATTTAAAAAATATTTAAAGTGCAGATAATGGCTTAGCACTATGGTGCTAGTTTATGTTTTTTTTTTTTTTTTTTTTTTTTAATTATAAAACTCAGCTATTTAATGTCTTATACTATAGAAGCACCGAGGCGCTCCAATGGATGCTCAGATGCCCAATATTTGGGTGCTCAAATAGTAAAAAATTTCAAATTTTGTCAAAATTCACTCCAGACTCTTAGAGCGTATTCTAGAACACATGCAACCTTTTTAAGCATTAAAATACTTTCAAACATATGTAAATATGTTTGAAATATACAATTCTAAATCTTTATCTTTTAAAATTACATTTTACATTTTTTTGTTATTATAGTCTTTCCATCTTAGAAAATATCATCCTCGACATTTTCTTTAAGGATTTGGACATAAAATCAATATAAAATAAATTCATTCTTAAAAAAATTCATGCAAAAATCTAAATCAAGTCAAAATCAAATCTAAAGTTTATCGAAGGCAATCAATTCCTATCATACACTCATACAATTTATTTAATCATATATCATTCACTTATACAATTAATGAAATACCATATTAGTCAATCATTTAAAATAATTTTCTTACAAGTCAAACTCTCAAGCCATTGTGAGTCTTCTAAATACTATAAGTTGTACCCTCATGGCATCATTGGAGTATAGGTGATGTCGATGATATCGATGTTGTTGGCCTCAGTGTAAAACAAATTCCTCTAACTACCATTGGTAACTTTCTCATCCGCTCTATTTGTTTATCTTTCACTATAAGCTTTTGATCATGCGACTCTCTGCCTGCAGTCTATCTAGACTTAGCTCTTCCTCTCAATAAACAATCCGTTGCCTTGTGTCCTTAATACCCATATTAAAAATAGCCCTATTAATAGTAACAATAACTTGCTTTTATTTTTCACAATGAACACATTCACTTGATTATTTGTTGATCCATATCCCCTTGAAATCATATAAAACTATGTACTGAGCACATAACCCGGTAAGTAATCAAAACTTATCACTGCATTTACGACAAAGCAAAAGAATCAACATGTTTATTACAGTTCCAATCCAAATCAATCAATAATTAATAGTCTATCCATATAAGCAATAAGTAATATGTTATATCTATATCAATTAATAATAGTATCAATATGATTAGTAAAGTAAAAATAGAAATATCAAACCAAAAGAAATTTGATAAAAATGATGATCAATCAATGGACATGTTATATTATATTGTATCAGTATCAATGTGAGTTTAATAATTAATTAATTTTTAAAGTCATTATGTCACTACAATCATGAATGTAATTAAGAAGAGCAGCACAAAACATCCAGCTTTATTATAGTCTTTTTATCCTTTCACTCCAATCATCGCCCAGTTAGTTATCAGTCTTTATTTTAATCTCAACTGCTAACCAGTTAGTCAACAGTCTATATCTTATCATTATTATTCATTATTTTAAATCAATTCACATGTAGCTTTTAATAATCATTAAAGAGTTGTCACCCTCTACATGTTGGCATAATTTGATCAATTGGTTATTGGCTACACTTAGAATTACACTACAAACTTTTTAATTTAAAAGAAATCTAGTCGACTCACTCTTGTATGTTGGGTATTAAATTTTAAGAGCTAACCCATATTAATTATAGTATTAATAGCTAGCCTTCCTTGCTTAGATACAAATTTCACATTTCTTATATTAGTTTTATGAGTCTCTTTCTAATGCATGAAATGCAAGAATCTATAAAATATAAAAATATATGTATACTTGCCAATAGCTTTAGAAAACTATAACTTCCATTTCATCTAGTGAAATTTAATAATATTACAGTTAAAAGGCCCATGATGATCATATCTATCATATGCAAAAAGTTATATGATAGAAGTTTGATAAATCAAAAGATTATATAATTTTGGAGGATTTGAGAGAGAAAATTCTTAGAAATCAAAATCATTAAAAATGTAAGTAAGAGTATAGTCACATACTTCAATGAGGAGGGAAGCGAGGGGAACTCATTATCAGCCATGGGGAAAGCCCCCCGGCCGATGGAGGTGGCGTAGAAAACAAACGGGCGAAAGAGAAAGCCCTAAAACGCTAACCCTAGCAGAGTCCATATGTATGTATGATTTCTTGGCTGAGAGTATGGAGGATATTGGAGAACCGTCTTCAACGACAGGGTGATCCTCTCGCTAACGACAATGTATAGCAGTAGTGCCACTGTGGTTTAATCTAGTAACGTACTGTAGCTTCTGTCGTCTTTAGTTTCAGTTGGTTAATGTAGTTTCAATTAGTTCTTGTTTGTTGTTTTGTTACTGTTTAATGATGGATTAAATGTGTGTTTGAGATGACTGGAAGTTGCAAAATTGTTGTATAGAAAATTACTTTTTAAAGTTGCTACATATAAATCATTTTATTTTGTTTGGATATTATTGCTGTTGAGTTCCTGTGCTGCATCCTATCTCTCAATTTTTTATCTCCTCTGGTGGTGGTATTAGACTTTATATTTCCTAATCATCTTGCCATTTCTAAGTAAACGACCTATTCTTTTAGGTTTATACTTTGGAGGCATTTCTTCATGTGCTGAAGTTTTTTTTTTTTTTTTTTTTTTTTTTTTTCTGGCGGTTCTTCTGATATTAATTGATTTCTTATTGATTTTTGAAGTTAGTGTTCAATTATTAATTAACTCTGGCACAATAATGTTCGAGATCAAGAACTAAGCTATTTTGCCCGCATTTTTCCCACTGATCTTTTTTTTTTTATCACGAAAAGTGAAAGAAATAAAATCTTAATGTTGTATTTGAGAATGTAATAATATAGAGGAAAAATATTTGTGTTAGTGTTTATTTTCATCATATTTTGAGTTAGGCCTACATTCGACTTGGCAACTTGAATGACTCTAATTGGAATTTGAAAATATGGATGAGAATGGTAGGTCGGTTTGGGAGTTCAGTGGTTCTCTCTGTTTTCTGCAGGGATTTTTAAGGTTGTCTTATGCTTTTATTAACTGTTGGCCTAATAGGGATACCATTGGGAGCTTAGCATCTATTATATACTTTAGTTCTCTTACATTTTTTTGGAGAATTTCTTGCAGGTTTCAAAATAAATTTTGTGGAACGAGCTTTAATGACCGCAAGGTATTCTCTTTTTCGATTTCAAATTTCTATCTCTGTTATCTTCAGTATTTTTGCAGGAAGACTGAGCTGAAAGAGATTATTCTACTCTTCCTTTTTTGGGTGCTGTTCTCTCACAGCCCGAGCGTTTACTTAATTTCTTTTTGTAATTGTAGAAAAAGGATCCACCGGCTCATAGGTTTTTTCTTTTCTCTTTTAATTGTAGCTCTTTGGAGCATTAGAGAGTTGGTGGAACCTTGTAAGGACTCTGTAACCGTTTTTTCTGATATTAACGCGTAGGCCCGACAACGGGTTTTATCCCAAAAAAAAAAGAGCTAAGCTATTTTACCCACATTTTCCCACTGATCTCTTTTTTTATCACGAAAAGTGAAAGAAATAAAATCTTAATGTTGTATTTGAGAATGTAATAATACAAAGGAAAAATATTTTTGTTAATGTTTATTTTCCATCATATTTTGAGTTAGACATGCATTTGACCTGGCAACTTGAATTACTCTAATTGGAATTTGAAAATATGGATGAGAAAATAGCGTTATGATAATGTGACGTTGTATTTTAAAATAAAAAAAATATAATAATAACATAAATTTTTTATTTTAAATGCTCATAAAATAAAAAATATTTATTTAAATTTATTAACTATTTTTAACTCAATTTGATAAAAAATAATCACATGATATTATAAATTATTAATTCAAATATTTATAAAATACAAAATAATAAAAGTAAATATTATTAAAAATTAAATGAATTATGGCAGGGTTTGAGAATCAACTATGAGTTATACTTATAAACTCATCCTGTTAACCTGAATTGACATCTTTAATTGAAAATATAGAATGCATACCTGTAATTAATATATTGTTTAAGGAAAATTTTGATTTTTTTTATGAAATAATTAAAAATAATGATTATTAAAAGCTATAAGAATGTAGTAAGATTAAAAAATAGAAGTAAATTAAAATTGAATAGCTATCAAATAAGTAGTATATTTTAAATTAAAAAGAAATATCATAATTTGATATTTATATAGAAAATTTAAAATTAAAATTTATTATTTAAGATATAGTGATGTTCATTAATTTTGTTTAATTTTATTTTATTGTACGAACAAATAGTATATCTTTCATATATATGTGCTAGGCAAGTGCACAGTGTCCTACCCATTCACATACTTCAGCAAATAATTTGTGTGAACTCATTTTAAAAGTAAAATTGCTTTTTAAAGGAAATAATACATTAATTGCTTTTTATACACGTCTTTCTTCCTTGTTTATTACATAAGTTGGATGGCTTTCATGTTGCCTATCTTGTGTAACCATTTATTTATTTATTTCATAAAAAATATGAATCCTTAAGCAGTATAATAAAATGAATGCACCAATAGTTCTTTCAATCAGCTAATTTCATATTCAAAACTGGCCTGGACTTCCTTGACATGCTTCTCATACTTATCCTCTGTCTTTTCCTCTTCCTCCTCTAGCTACATCTGTTTCTTATCTTTGGTTTCCTCTTCCTCATCTTCTTCTTCAGCCCATCCTGAATCTTTTTCATACCAGATCAACAGTGAAAAATCAAACACATTCATTTGAATTAATCATTCAAAACAAAGATTACAGCAAGGAGAAATCTCTGTCTGTACTTTTCATTTGTTTGTACTTGTGCTTTTAAGAATGTTAGAAAGCCACCAAAAAAGCGCAGAACATTACTAAAATAAAAATTACCTTATTCAAGAAATAAAAAAGTGAGGTAATTACTTCAAAATATGATCTTCAAAGAAGTCACCAAGAGTCCTTGAAGCATGAATGAAGAGAATTCTCAAGGTTTCACCAACCAAAGGATAGCTAAAACTCCCTCTTGGAAGAATGTCAAGATTCAATAACAAAGGAAGAAAATGATTTATAAAAAAAGCACACTGCAAGGGCAGTGTTAATCCCAGACACAGAAAAAAAAAATTTTCTCTAAACATCATTATGAGCTGCTCCTCGTTGTAGAGAAAATAAATATTGATACGGCATCGCAAAATCATCTTGATCGGGCACGAATCTCGAGGCAAAACCTAGTTGGAAACTTCAAAAATTAATTTCGGAAGCATATGAACTCCGATTTCAGCGAGCTTACAGTCAAACTGAGCGTCTCGGAAATACAAACCCAACGACACCAAGATCAACCCAATCCGAGCCCAAATGAGTCCGAATCAAAGGTTCGAAGCGCTGTTGGAAGGTTCAAACCGCAATTTGAGTTACCAAACGGTCTCCGATTTTGACGAGCTTATAGTCGAATCGAGCGGCTCGACGAGACGAATCCAACGAGCCCAAGATCATCAAATTCCGACATCATTAAGGCCATCAAATGTCCAACGAACGGTGCATGATTAAAAGATTCGATATCGACCGTCCATTCAAACCACTCCCTATTCGCCCTTGATCTCACGCCTATTTACGGGCTATGCCACTCCAGAAAAACTATAAATAGAGCCCTCATTCTACACCAAAGGGCTCAAGTGAAGAGAGAGAAGAAGAAGAGAAGGAGAAGGAGAAAGGGGAATAGGAGATTCCTCACCTCCTCGACCACCGCCGCCGGAGCTTTTCCTGCCGCCTGAAGACGCCGGAACTCTGCCGGATTTGGAGGAAACGCCAAGAATTCGCAGAAGAAGAGAAGGAGAAGGAGAAAGGGGAATAGGAGATTCCTCACCTCCTCGACCACCGCCGCCGGAGCTCTTCCTGCCGCCTGAAGACGCCGGAACTCTGCCGGATTTTCAGGGAACGCTAGGAATCCACAGGACTTTGTGAATTTAGTGGAAGAAAACAAGTTGTATTTGGATAATCCCGACTTGTGGGACGAAATCCGCCATTTGTAACCTACGAAAACACTAGTGGAAATTTGCAACTGGGCGAGGCCCCGTGGTTTTTCCCATTTTTGGGTTTTCCACGTAAAAACCCTCGGTGTTCATCCTCTTTTCTGTTTGTGTGTTAAACTTACGTGCAACGCTCGGACGCGAATTTACAAAACTCTACCGCCGCGTATTTTCTGACACGCAACAAATATATTCAATGCCGACTTTGAGGTCATCACCTTCTCAATCAAACTTGTCCAGAGATACTTGATTTGCGCAAACTTAATTCAATTCTAAACTTTTATATGCTGAATTAAATTACATTGCTAAATTATCTAATACATTTCTTACTCGAAAATTTTGTAGATAAAGAACAAGCAAATAAAAATTTGAATTGTATTTATTGAAGTCATTGCATATAGTTAGCAAAGGTAGAAGGTGGCTTATTTTCATCTATAATAAAAGGATGAGATCTTTGAAAATAAAGATTTACTTCAGTTGATGAAAAAAAAAACCTGTGAGCTTGCTAACTTGTTTATATTATCCAATTGGCAGCTTTGTTTATTGGATCCCTCATCGTAATACCTTTCCATTTGTTATTTTCATCTAGTAAGTGTAGCTTCTGTCATGTTTAGTTCCAGTTGGTGTTTTTTTATGCTATTGCTGTACGTGAAGTTGATGCTTGTAAGTCAATTAGTTCTGGTTTATTGTTTGTTACTGGTTAATAAGAAAGTAAGTCTTCGTTTGGGATAGCTTTTTTATTCCTTTCTAAAATAGTTATTTAATGCAAAAAATTCTAATTCAATATATTTTTTTAATTAAAACAATGTTTTAGAAATCATTAAGAAAGTTGTCCCAAGCAAACCCTATGAGTGTGTTTGGAGGACTGTACCTATGGGTAAAGTTGTTTGTGAAAATACTATACATAAATTAAGCTGTTTTTTTGATGTTCTTGTACGTAAATTATTATATTTTATTTGAATAGTATAATTGTCGAGCTGATGTGTTGTATCTGTATATGAACAAATTGTCGTGTTACCCTTATATATATTGAGATAAAAAAAAAATATTAATGTTAAAATTATGAATGTGTATATAATAACAATTTAATAATTCTAAATTAAAATTTTATCCACTTTAACAAAGTATTTTATGACTTTTAAATATCAAAGCACTCTTACATTTTTGGAAGCTTGACAATAGCCACTTGGTTGCAGACATATAATAGTCTAGATTCTTGCAAGCTTTAACAATTGACGCACATGCATATTATTATAATCTAGAATATGATATACAAGTAGGTATATGAAACAAATTCAACTGCTACTAGACAAGTTTTGTTATTTGCAGACATATAATAGTCTAGATCCTTAAGGACAAGTTTTGTTATTTGCTTGCATTTTTGTGATCAGTTCAATGATTTTCTTCTGATAACTTATTGATTTATGCAATTCATCTTGATGAGAAATTATTCTGTATGGAGGCCAGACACAGCTTTATGTCCAGAGACGAATCATGTGCAGCCACATCAGCGGTGTCATGGTAGCAAGCTTTACTGAGCTGTGGTACACATCTAAGGGGTGACATGGTATATTTTGGTTGGTCTTCGGATGTTGTTCGGCGTGCGCATAGAGTAATTAATCCATTTTGATCTGTTTGTTGGAGATTTTGGCTATTAATCAAGATGACTTAGATTCTAATCTTTACATATGTGATGTGTGTGTGAGTTTATTTTAATAACTCAAATGTCCTAAAAAAATCCTTTGATTTCAAATCAGGAGCTGACTAAGGTTTCGTTTGGGATGGCTTTCTTTTGCTTCTTAAAGCAGCTTCCTAGTACAAAAATCAATAATAAAATCGTTCTAATTGAAGCCTAATAAGGGTCTGTTTGGATAGTGGCATTGCTACAATTTTTTGCAAAAATGATTGTGAAGTTGGGAAAAGTGATTTCTTTGAAATTTGATGTGCATAACTATATATTATAAATATGTTCTTTTTTTTTTTATTGTTAAGTTAAATGGTTGCTCTCTTAAAGTAACAACATATTAGCAATCTAATCTGTCAGTTCGAGACATTTTTTTATTACAGAAATATTTAAAAAATAATAAAAAAATAGTAGCTAAATGGACGTATTATTTCAGTTTAAAGTAAAACATTTAGAAAACTTTTTCAAATAGATCTTAAATATGAAAAGGAAATGAGAAGAAAAATTAAATATATAAAAAGTATATTCTAAGGGAAATAAGAAAAATGGCTTAGATGAAATTCATTGTAATATTGAGTCAGTGTATGATGGGTGCATTGCTCATTAGTGTATTTCTTCTTATTGATCACTGACCATTTTGATGACGGTTGTTGAAGTCTTCTTGCCTATCTTATTATTATTAAATTCCGGGTTCCAGAGGTTAATAACAATAACCTGCCAAAAATAAAAACAGAACCAATCCAAGTAACCAAAACCAACAAAATAGCAGATAAAATACCCACCCATAAAGAAACCCCCAGAATTAAGCATGACAAAAATATGGAAAACCCGCTTTATCTAAGGAAATCATACCTTTGAGAGGGGAAGGCAAGTTCCAACCAGAAAATTCCTGAAAAATTAAACTGTGAGCACCAGCTTTCGCCAACCAGTCAGCACACACATTCACTTCACGGAATATGTGAGAAATCGTATAATCCATCTCACCAAGCATGCATCAACTTAATTTTCCTAATAATGTAAAAGTCTTGAGGATTACCAATAGAGTTCTCAGAGATAAAATGGATAATGGTTTTAGAGTCCACCTCAATGTTAACATGATGATAGCCTAAAATAATACACCTCTCCAAGACAAAACTCAAACTTCTAAGTTCAGCAGATAAAAAAGGACAAACATCCAGAGGACCAACAAACGCATTCAGAGGATTCCCAAGATGGTTACGAATAATCCCACCAAACCCAGCAGAATGAACACCAACGGACCCATCAGTATTCAGCTTCACAAAGGGTAACAAAGGTTTAATCCAACAAATGATTTTGCAACCCGAAATATCATCCGCAGGCAAAATATTTAAACCCAAAAATTCAGCCAAGGTATTACAGTTTTTAAAATGCTTAGAACCCACAGATTAACAGAAATAAGTTGAAGAACCTTGTTCCTAATATTAGCAATAATCTGGTTGGCATTAACTTTAATGCCCTCATGTTTGGACTCATTCCTAGCTTTCCATAAATACCAAATAATTAAAATAGGGATGAGGTTAAGAATATGAACTTTACCTTTAATAAACCAGGTATTGAGAATATCTTGTAAATTCCCATTATAAGATAACACCAGATTAGCTAAATTACCAAAATGGTTCCATACATGTCTAGCCGTCAAACTGGTAACGAAAATATGCTGGTTGCTTTCAATGTTAGCACAACATTGGCATTTAGAAACAAGATATAAACCTTTTTCCCATAATCTACTGTCAACTGGCAGATATCCCTTAAGACATCTCCAAACAAGTAAAGAATAAGAGATAGGAATAGTATTATGCTACAAAGCTTGATAAGTATGAGAAATTTCATTTTAACTCTAATATTCTCCCAAATATTTTTAAAACTGAACTTACTTGAGGAATCCAGCTTGAACATAATTTTATCATTATACTGCATTTGCACCGGGATCTTAATGATAAGATCAACAATTTCATTAGGAAGAGCATCACGTAACAAAGCAATATTCCAATTATCATTAATAAAAAAACTCCTTCACTTTAACATTAGAAATAGTATGAGTATTAAGATACCTGTCAATAGAAGAGACCCCCATCCAATTATCCTGCCAAAAAGAAATTTCACCCTCACCAACACCCCACTGAATATTCAAATCAGCCTCCCTTTTAATCTTATAGATTCTTTTCCAAACAACGGAATCAGAATTTTAATAGTGAGCAATTAAAGGGTGAAGCCCTTTACAGTACTTAGCTAACAAAAATTTTGCCCACATACTAGTATTAGCACGCAACATATACCAAAGTTTGTGAGAGAAACCTTTAACCATATCGTTGATAGACTTGCACCCCAAAGCACCTTCCTTATAAACCCCACAAAGTTTAGACCATTTGGCCCATTTAATACCAGAATTAGAAGAATCAGCCCCCCAAAAAAACCTATTAATCATAATCTCCATTCTCTTACAAACACTAATCGGGGGATTCAAAGTATGAAAAATAAATATAGGAATGGAATTCAAAACACTTTTAATCAAAACTAACCTACCACCATAAGAAAGAAATTTAGAAGACCAGTGTAAAAATTTTCTTTGAAAAATGGTGAAAATATTATCAAAAAGCATAATCTTTTTCCTACCTCTGGATAGAGGCGTGCCAAGATATTTTATAGGCAAAGAAGAAGAATTAAAACCACAAAGCCTATTAATCTCATTAGCTCTAGTAATGTTAACAGAATTAGCAATAATAAAATTATTCTTATCTTTGTTAATATAAAGCCCACTAGTATCCTTGAAAACATCCAAAAATTTAAATAACGTTTTAACATTTTTAATAGAAGCATTAGAGAAAATTATAAAATCATCAGCAAAGCTAAGATGGGAAATCGGTAACCCACCACCAGTACGAAAAATAAGTTTAGGAAACCTGCAGAAGAGATCTTCCAACCCCCTAGACAGATACTCCATCGCAATGATAAAAAGAGACGGGGATAGGGGATCCCCCTGACGAAGCTCATTCTTAGATTTAAAAAAACCGTGGGTGCCCCCATTAATAATAACAGAGAAAAAACTATCTTCAATGCTATGCTTTATAAGATTTAGAAAATTCTGATTAAAGCCAAACAATGACATAACATCATATAAGAAATCCCAATTTAAATTATCGTAAGTTTTAGTAATGTCAAGTTTAAACAAGATATTGCCACCACTGCTTTTAATGTTAATATCATGCACCAATTCTTGAGCAAGTAAAATATTATCAAATATACTCCTCCCTTTCACAAAGCCCGTTTGATTAGGGGAGATAATTCTAGGCAAAATCATAGAAAGTCTAGAAGCAATAAGTTTAGCCACAAGTTTGTTGAAAAAAGTACAAAGACTAATTGGTCTAAAATCATTCCAAAAAGTAGAATTCTCTTTTTTGGGAATAAGAACAATATTAGTGCAAGAAAGTGCTTTAGGATAAGGCTTACCCTTGAAAAAATCATGAACAGCATCCACCACATCAACTTTAATGATTTCCCAAGTTTTCACAAAAAATTTCGTGGTAAACCCATCCGGGCCTGCCACCGATTCAGCATTCATACCTTTAATGGTGTCCCAAATCTCTTCCTCAAGAGGAAGTTGGGTAAGAAAATTGTTGTCAGTATCATCCACAATATTAGGAATAACATTAGTATTAACAATAGAAACAACAGACTTACAAGAATTAAAAATATTGAAGAAAAAATCCACACCAGATTTGGCAATATTATCACCAGTATCATAAACAACCCCATGCTCATCAACAATCTTGTGAATATAGCTTTAAATACGATTTATGTTGACTAAAGCATGAAAAAAGGATGTATTCCTGTCACCTTCGACCAGAATAGCATTAGAAGCTTTCTGTTTCCAAAACATTTCTTCTTGGTTTTGCAAATTAAAAAGAGAGAGTTTACAGTGATCAAGATTAGCCAGATTCTCTGTAGAATTATTATCCAAATAAAGGTTATCCGCAATAAGAACTTTTTCCTCTGCCGCTTTAATGTTGTCAAAAAGATTTTTGAAAACATGTTTATTCCACCATCTCAACATTCGTTTCAATCTACTTAATTTAGACCACAGTCTATTCATACCTTGAATATTATTATCAGGAAAAACCAAAGCATTCTAATTTTCAGAGACCGCATTAAGAAAATCTGTATGTTTGATCCACATGTTTTGAAATCTAAAAGCAGCAGGAGCAGTAAAGTTACTATTAGAAATGGAAACAAGCAAAGGAGAATGATCAGACAAAGTTCTGCTCAGGTGTTGAACATTCGTCATGTTAAATTTACCAATCCAATCGTTATTGAAAAGGATTCTATCAAGTCTTTGCCAAAGGTTATTTCTATTCCAAGTAAAAGAACTACCAGAGAAACCAATGTCAATGAGATTACAAGAAGAGATCATAAGATTAAAATCATCCATAGCATTCATATTCGGCGGGTTACCCCCTCTACGTTCAGAAACATTAGAGATGATATTAAAATCACCCCCAACACACCAAGGGCCATTAATAGTATGAGAAAAATCAGTTAAGCAATCCCAAAGAGGAATACGACCAGTTCTAGTAGAAGCAGCATAAACCACAGAAGCATAGAAATTAAACTGGTTATGAGATATTTGCACATTAATAACTTGTTGAAAATCAAAAATCACAGAGACATCAAAATGCTTTTTCCACATGATCCAAATCTTATTAGAACAATTAGAAAAATTACCAGTGAAACCTAAACTAGCAGCAGTAGACATAAGTTTATCAGGAGAAATAAAAGGCTCAAGTAGAACAATAAAAGAAATATTATGAATACGACACAAATTTCTAACGAGATTTTTAGAATCAGAACCCCCAACACCTCTAACATTCCAAATAATGACTTTAATCATTAGAACTTTTATTATTAGTTTGAGCTCTGGTAGAACGAGGAGTATCCGGTAATGTAACCTTAGCATTTTTTTTTTTTTTTTTTTTTGAGATTTAGAAATCCATTCTTCCTCAATATTTTTACCTTTGTCAGAATGAGTATCAGAAGACCGACCATCTCCATTTTTATACAAATTCTCCTTCTCCATCGGATCAGATAAAGTCTGTTCAGGAAGATATTCTCCTTCTTCTTGATCTTCAGTAGGTTCCTCCTCATTACAATTGCTATTATCCACATTAATCGGCTGATCAAAGTTGTTAAGCATAGAATCAACAGAGATAAAAATATTAGAAATATCAGCATATTCAGTCAACTGTTTTCCTTCCCCTATTTTATTTAAAAAACTCTTTTCAGCAACATCTTTATCTTTATTATTTAAAACTTTAACAGGCAAAATAGAAGAATTTATCATACTATCCGGAGATTTCAAAGTTTCCTTTTCAACCATCTGAATCTTGGGTTGTTCCTCAACATTAGTCACCGTAATAGCAGTATTAGTGTTCTCATTAATTTTTTCTTTATTGCCCACATTACCAGTGGAGTTGTTGGTTTTCATTTTAAGCTCCGGATGAAGTTTGAAACATTCAGCAACCGCATGACCGTGTGATTTACAGTGAGTGCAAAAATCCAGGATTTTTTCAAATTCTACTTTTTGTAAATATCCTAAAGCCTTGGAACCAACCCAGACCTCCTTTGCATGCTTTTTCGTAATATCCACCTCAACAAGAACCCTAGCAACCGAAGGCCTAGTTCTCGAAGCAGTGGCTTGATCCGTTTGAAGCGGACGGCCAAAGATAGATCCTAAAGCATACAAGACCTTAGGATTAAAAAAAATGCAGTCTTAGATTCGGGAAAGAAATCCATATAGGCACAATCGGAGATTCCTCCTTAACATCGAAGAAAGGCGTCCACTTTAAAATACGCATCTAACAATTAAAAATAAAATAAGATCTTCTCGCAAAAACCTGACTGTAATCCAAATCGTTCGAAAGTTGTATAGCTACGTACATGCTTCGAATCCAGTAAACCAACCGAGTAGAAACCCGAAAGCTTGAGATTACCAAAAAACGATCTAATCGCATCTAGGCTTGGGCGTCTAACGCCAAATTTCCCAACAAGAGTAAAACGAAAAGGCGATGCAAGTTTAAGCACATCATCATCCGAAATTAACACTGCAGGAACTCCGTTAAAAGTCGACGGAGAGAGAGAGGGTAGGATATCACCTGAAGATCCTGCCAAAACATCTTTAAAAGACCTTGATTTAGCTGGGGATCCCTCTTCATTATCTATGTTGAAGAATCCTTTGTTTTGATCCTGAGGTTTAAAAGAAACCTTTCCCCACGGCGTCGAGGAAGCTTCCCCCGCCATGACGACAGGCCCAGGAGGGCCAGATAAACGAGATCAGCAGGAAACACCGCTAAAAACTCTCGAAACGAACATAGATCGAGAGAACGACGAAGAGACGAGCAAGAAACCCCTAGAAACCGAGAGCGGCGCTAGGGCAGACTTTTGGTGAGCCCCGTGATTTTTCATAATGATTTCATGCTATTTACATATTTAACATCCAAAATATTAATATTACTTGACTACCACCAATATACAACTTTAATATAAAAAATATCACTCCTATAATTCTTTTCTACTATTCATACCATCATATAAATTTTAATATTTCATTTCATGCATATAAATTTATTCTATGGATGATAGACATATAATATTAATATTTTTAATATTAGACATATAAATAACATGAAATAAAGTGATAAATCTCCCGTAATATATTCATAACCCAAACGGTTTGAAATTTGATTGGAAATGTACCGTTAATATTATATTATATGTATTTTGGATAGAATATAAGTACATTTGTCATCTAATAATCTCTGATACAAGGAGCAGCACGTTCCTGGATTTTTTTTTCTTTCTTTTTTATAGTAGATTGACACTCGAATCCAATCAGTTTACTACTAATTCGAGCGCGGCATTTTTGTTTTATCATTTCGGTTTTTTCCCTCCCAGAAACAACCGTTCCCCCATCTCCTTTTTTCAAAATCCTTTAGGCCTATATATGAATTGAAAACTGCTCTTAACCTCTGCAACAGGCCGACCGAACTACCTGATATGGATCGGCAAGGCCAAGAATTTCAGGCGCCGGAGGGCTTTGGTGCTAATGTCCCCTACCAGGATTTCTACCGCCATCAGCAGCAACAGCAGCAGCCTCAGCATCTCCAGATGATCTTGGCAAATCTGTACCGAGAAATCCAGCAGACTACCGACTTCAAGAATCATAGCCTCCCTCTTGCTCGGATCAAGAAGATTATGAAGGCTGATAAGGATGTTCGGATGATGGCAGCCGAGGCCCCGATTGTCCTTACTCGGGCATGTGAAATGTTCATTTGTAAACTCACCCATAGGGCCTGGGCTCATGCTGTACAGAACAAGCGCCGTACTCTTCAAAAGAACGATGTTACTGCGGTCCTCACTAGTATGAATATGTATGATTTCTTGGCTGAGAGTATGGAGGATATTGGAGGACCGTCTTCAATGACAGGGTGATCCTCTCGCTAACTACAATGTTCAGCAGTAGTGCCACTGTGGTTTGATCTAGTAACTGTAGCTTCTGTCGTGTTTAATTTCAGTTTGTGCTTTTTATACTATTGGTGTGAAGTTGTTGCTCCTAAGTCAATTAGTTCTTGTTTGTTGTTAGTTACTCCATAATGATGGATTCGGGGTGTGTTTGGGATGTCCCCACAAGTTGTAAAATTGTTGTATAGAAAGTTATTTTTTCAAATTGGTACATATAAAATTATAAATCATTATATTTTATTTGGATATTATAATTTTCCCATGTTGCAGATGCTTCACCTTCCTTTAGTTTACCCATTTAGTATCTTAATTTTTTTAATGAAAAAATAATCTTGGTTCTAATTTTCTTTTTATGAAAAATTGTTCTTGTAAATTTTCTCAATGATCCTCATCATATGTGAAATTACTGTTAATCTTGGTTCTAAGAAATTACTGTTAAGCTTGATTTTGATTTTCCTTTTACGGTGATATTAAATACTTAGTGAAATTAACCACAATCACAAAGTTAGAGATAGCTGTTATCGTTTTGAATTGCTACCTCCAAGCAAACTCCAATAAATTTTCATGCGAGCTGAGCGGATGATGCAGCCTGGTGGAGATGAGGATGAGGATGGGGATTGTGATGATGACTGTCCTCTGAGATAATCGGGTGTGCGGATGACTAGCGTGATCAAAATGGGGGGAGGGGAGCTACAGTAGTGGAGATGAGGGCGTGGGTATGTTGGAAATGATCGAGCACTCTCGCATGAAGTGAGGAATTTACATTATTTTTTCCCTTCTAAATCCTGGAAAGCAGCGAACCGTATGAGGTAGTGATAGATTATGGGAAGCAGCGACGGGCTGCAAAAATTTTCTTAACACGGTTCTGCTGCAATGCCCCCAAATGACCATTTAACAACATTTTATAAAATTAAAAAAATAGTGTCACTGTCCCAAATCGACCCTCAATAATTATGTCTAGGTTTTTCATTGATAACCCTATTCTCTCATGTTTAATTTTGTGTATTTTAAAATGGAAAAGAAATAGCATATATTGTGAACGAAATCAGTAGCTTATGCACTGTGTTATGAATCCTTATATTTAAGGCACATTTTCTTGTTGGTGAATTAGGGTAGATATTTTCAATGAGGTGCTTGTTTTTAATACCTGAAATAGCTTAATTTTGTATAGGAGCATGTTTGGTCGATAATGTGCTCTTTAGGTTTTGGATTTTGTATAGGATTCGATTTGTCTCCTGGTTGAATGATTCAATTTCTGAACTACTAAGTTTTTCTTCTAATAACCAATGAAATTCGGATGGCAAATCGTTATTGTTTGTTAGTACCCTTTTCCATGTATACATTGCTAAATCTGAAAGGCAACAGGTAACCAATCATTTTTTTTCTGAAGGAATTATTTCATCAGGCTTAACTATGAGTCTTATTTACTTAAATTGATTATTAATTTGGCTGGATTCTGATTTTTCTTGCAAGTTGTCAACCATTAATGTGAGGCAAACTTGCTTTAGGGTTGTTTGCATGGGTGTTAAAATTTGACACGACCTGAAAACCCGACTCGAGCCCGATACGAAAATTTTTGGTTAGGGTCAATCCGCAAATCGACCTGTTTCAAAAACTAGCTAGGTCAGGTTCGGTTTGACCCAGTAATAAATTGACAAGTTTTGACCCAAAAACCCATTTTTGAGCCGAAAACCCGAGACTGACCTGTTTTGACCCGCTTTTGACCCAAAAAATAGGAGATTGACCTATTTTTTGACCCAAAAACTAGCAATTTTTTGTTTGTCTCAGGTCATTCGGGTTGACTCAGACCCGAAACGAGTCAAGTTTGGGTTCGAAAAACCGACTGTTTGTAAAAACGGGTCATGTTCAGGTTGACCTGAATCGTGTCGAGTCAGTTTTGGGTTCAACCTAAACCCGACCCATGACCCGAAATTGACACCCCTAACTGTTTGGTTGCAAGATTTAACTAAAATTTACTCAAGATTTATGTTGAATCTTATTCAGTACTTTTTCTAGCAACATAGATCTTACAATCTTCTTATATCTTATTTGCACTCGTCCTAAATCTCATTTCCTCTCGTTTTAAGTTAAACCTTGGATTTAGCCATACATGGAAGCAAAAGTATCATCAAAGTTGGAATAGAATAATGTGCTTCAGACTTTGTTTTCTATAGTGCCTTTTGGAGGTATCTGATTTGAATCACATAATTAATTTCATTGTAAATGTAAGTATTTGTGAAATTAGGTCTATAAACTTTGTAATTTCTGCTTTTAGGGTTCGTTTGGGACAGCTTTTTTATTGCTTCTGTTTTAGTACTTTTTTTTGTACTAAAACTCCGTTTTAGAAAGCAATAAAAAAGCCGTCCCAAACGAAGCCTTAATGTTGCGCGCACTTTTTCAATATTTTGCTAGTTATTTTCTATTTTGGTAGTAATATTTAATCAATACAGAATAATCATAACAACAACAACATCAAGCCTTTATCTCACTGTGGGGTCTGCTACATGAATCCTTTTCTCCATTGTGTCCTATTAAAAGTCAAATTCTCATTTAAATCTAATAAAGAAATGTCATTTCTAATAATTTCTAACCAAGTCTTTTTAGGTTTGCCTCTACCTTTCTTAACATAAGTCAAATCGATCTAATACCTCTACTTTCCTAACTGGGTCATCGGAAGGCCGCCGTTTTATGTGATCAAACCATCTAAGGTGACTCTCTCTAATCTTATCTTCTACTAGAGCTACTCCAACCTTTTCACGTATATGCTCATTTCGTATCCTATCTCTAAGGGTAAAGCCACTCATCCACCTAAGCATCCTCATATATTCCACACTTAACTTAGTATTATGCTTCTCTTTTAATGGCCAACATTAGGCACCATAAAGCATTGCAGGCCTCACCACCATCTTACAGAATAATATAAAGAGAAAATATTGAAAACACAAAAAAGGTTCATCTTCTTGCTTGCAAAGTATTAAAATTGCTTCAACTATTAATGAAAGTTCGATGGGGATGTTAAGCCCTATGAACTTAGTCCCAAACTAACCAAGAGGGGGGGTGAATTGGTATTTTAAAAACTTCGTTTTTAAACAAAGAAATAAAGTAACATAAAACCAAATCACACCACGAAAATAATGCGGAATTAAACGTGCGGAAGCAAGAAAAGAAACATAGAGATTTATAGTGGTTCGGTCGACTCGACCTACGTCCACTCCTTGGAGGCACCCTCCAAGTATTGCACTACACAAAAAGTGACTCTCCTTTAGCCCCCCACGGCTAGGTGGAGAAACCCTCACAAGAACCTCCTTTTTGCCACCCCGGCAAGGCAGAGAACCTATCTCCTTTTGCTTCCTCCTGAAGCCGGCAGAGAACCAGAACCAACGGCACAACTCCTTACCTCTACCGACCCTTCCACGGACGAGAAACTCTAGACGAAGACGACGCAGAGAGATCCTTGAAGCAACCCTTGTGAAACCCCTCACAAGCTCCCCCTCACAAGATCCTCTCTCTCTCTTCTCTCTCTCTTTCTCTCCTCAAGGTCTTCTCAGGTCAAGGCAGCAGCCAAATGTCTTTAAAAACGTTGAACAAGAGCTCTTTAAATAGAAGAGCTTCACAAGAGCTCATTAATTGCAAGTTGCCGACTTTATCGTCCAGGCCGATATGGACATCGGCCTGGCCGATCAGTACAAATTAATGAAGATCGGCCAGAGCATAGCCCTGAATGGAAAACAGGACGATTGAAAAATAGCTTGATCGTCCAGGCCGATCTCACGATCGTCCTGGCCGATTAGTTCAAATCAGAGGAAAATCGTCCTGACAATAGCCCTGAATATGGCCTGGCCGATACTGATCGTCCTGAAGTAACTTAAGGTTTTGACTAGATCGTCCTGGCCGATCTTGCGATCGTCCAGGACGATATGATCGTATCAATCATCCTTAATTACTTCCTTGATTTCCTGAACAATTATGGCATAATCTGTTAATATCGTCCAGGCCGATCCGAGGATCGTCCTGGCCGATAATTTAAAGATATGCTATACCATACTTGTCTATGGCGGCTACTTCTTTCTGTTTTGAGCTTATCGTCCTGGCCGATACACGTATCGTCCAGGACGATCGGTTAACGTTGGCTGCCTTAATCAAGAATCCTTAATTAGACTTTCTGTTTTAAACTGATCGTCCAGGCCGATCAAAGATATCGGCCTGGCCGATATGAGTAAAAACAGAATTTCTAATTCTCTCAAGTGTGTGTGTGAAGGGTTACAAAGTATCAGTCTTTTTGGCTATTACAAGTGGACTCAAAAAGGTAAAAATAAAAGTACAGACTGACTCAACCCTAACCCTACGCATTCCTGAACTTGGCTCCTTTTTGATTGTCCGATCGTCGATTCCTGAAAAGTTAGAAGCAACAAGCTATCCAAGAAAAACAGTGTTTGTCAATCATCAAAACATAAGACATGAAAAATAGATTTGCAACAATCTCCCCCTTTTTGATGATGACAAAACACAAGTAGGAAAATTAAAGATTCATTAAAAAAAAAAGGTTACAAACCACACATCCTATCCTACTCCCCCTTTTTGTCATCACAAAAAGAGAGTCCAAAAAAAAGAACAACAAACATCACGAGAGACTACTACAAAAAGACAAGAAACAATAAAGCACAAACTAAAAGAACGAGGGATCCTGATCATCAGATGGAGGAGGTGGAGGTGGCTGCTGAAAGTAGCTGGCAAGGGTAGTAAACTGAGCATTGAACCAGGCGATGTCCTGGTCATGCTGCTGCTGCTGGTGAGTGAGAAAACTGTCAAAACGAGCTAGGTCCTCAGCACGGTGATGCTCGTAGCGGGCGATGTCCTCAGAGTGTTGCTGCTCTTGGGCAGCAACATATGCATCAAACCTGGTCTCCCAACGATCAAATCTTGCAATCAGCTGTTCTACCGGTGAATGTTGGTGGAGAGGGACAGGGTTGTGAAGGTAGAGTTTATGCGGAGGTTTGCAAAGAATTCTAACAGGAACTCAGAATTGAAAGGAAAAATAAGGGATAGGATGAAGCAAAGAGAAGTGTGGGCAAAGAGATCCATTACCGGGTAGGAAATGTGGGTCGGATTGATAATTCTTGAAACAGTAATTCCACATTCCTTATAGCGATGATAAGCAGCTTCATCTTCTGCTTCACGGAACCGAGGGTCAACCCTTGCCCTCGAGGAACTTCCAGAGGTCTGCCGGACGCGCTTCCCACCAGCCATATGAGAGAACTTTAAGCAGAAAATCAAAGGAGAAAGGATGAGTTGTGAGAAAACATGGCTGGATCGGCCTATATTTAAAGAATCGTCCATATCGTCCTGGCCGATCGCGAAATCGTCCAGGCCGATATGTGTCAATTATTACGTACAGGCCGATTGGTCAAAAAGGCGGTCCAATCGTCCGGGCCGATCAGATATCGGCCAGGCCGATTAGACACAGGCTATCGGCCCGAGGAGTCAGTCCGGACGACCGTTGAAAAAGCAGATCGTCCGGGCCGATGAGGTGTATCGTCCAGGACGATGCACAATAATTGATCGTACCGGCCGAAGTTAAAACGTTTTAAATGCTTGCCACGTGTATCGTCCAGGACGAACAGTGGATCGGCCCGGCCGATGGTCCAATAATGGATCGTCCGGGGCCGAATTTAAAGTTCAAAACGTACTGACACGTGGATCGTCCGGGACGGTCCAGTGTATCGGCCAGGACGATGCACATAGAATGCATCGGCCAGACAAACAAACTATCGGCCAGGACTATCACCAAGAGTTTGATCAAATCGTCCAAGACGATGATGTATCGGCCAGGACGATGAATTTCAGTAAGCACAGAAAAAGGTCAGCAGATGGATTTTGGAAAGAATTTGTCCTATCGGCCAGGACGATAAAAATATCGGCCAGGCCGATGTGACTTGAAATTGAAATTAAGAAAGGAATGGTGATGATCAAGACCCTCAAAAATAAAACAAAAGAAAAGACAGTCAAAGACACACAAAAAATAAAAATAAAACAAACACCGAATATTTTTGGATTTTAATTTTTCTATTTTTTTTTTTGTTTTATGAAGGCATCATATGAGAATTCTTTTCTTGAATTTAAATTTTTTGAAGTTTCTAGGAGATCAAGAGGTTTAACAAAATCCAAATTAGAAGAAGATTGAAAAACTGATTCTATTAACCCTAGATCGGACATTCTTCAGGGTACAAAAAATCTCTTAAAAACAACAGAGTCCTAACTTGGAATAACACAAGAGGTTTTAAGATATCAATCACGACTTGTTAACAACTAAAGTATCTTATAAATAATAAACCAAAATAGTTTTTCTCAATCATGGAATTTGAAATCAAATCTTTGAATGTATCACATAATCAATGAGTTTTCTAAGTTTTAAGAGTTTTACCAAAGAGATCATAGCTTGCAATTAGTGGGCTAATTTTATGCCTCTTTTTACTTTTATTGGCTCTTTGAGCATCTTTTGATTTTTGATACACTTTTGTGTATTTTTCTTTTCAATTTGGCTTCATTGGCCTCTTTCCTTTTTGTCTTTTGCAAGCTAATAACTCTTTAATATACCCTTAAAGAAAAATACTTAGTTGTAAGTATATCCTCCAAATATTAGAGAATAGGGGCTCTCTCTCTAACATAGGGAAGAACAATTCACAACACAAAATCAAAATCACGTGATGACTGCAATGGTAAGATTTCAAAAGCTTGAATGATATCAAAGAATTTTGACTATTATGCATAAGATGATTTAATGTAGCAAGATTAGAACGATATCTTAAAAAACCATTGGTTAAACTGAGTTTAGACTTTTTGTTTTATAAAAGAAAAATCATGCCACTAAACAAGGTCAGAAGAAGGGAAAACATCAATAGTTTACTCTCTTTAGCTAATTTAAAAAAGCTAAACCCTATCTCCCAAAAAAAACTCCAATTTTTAAAAGCTTGAAAAGTTTTTATCATACGGAAGTCAAAAATAAGGACCAAAAATAAAAACAAAAACAAACAATAAGCAAACTAAAGACAACAACAAAGTCAACACAAAAACTAAAAATAAAAGTCACACACAAAAACTAACGATTTCAAGCAAGTGATAAAACAACGGATTTTAGCAATTGAGCTGCAAGCCTCCTTATGTTCAGTTATCCTATGCTCCCACGAGGTCTTTGGTGAGAGCACTCCTGCAAGACTCAACAACAGTCAGTTTTAGGAACCCAAACAGATTTGGGCTCCTTCTTAGGAAATATAGAGTGCAATGCAGATGTGGTATGTATTGAATCATGCATCTTAGGTCTCCACACCCAATGTGTACTACGGTGAACTGTGCAAGTGTGTGAGATGTGTCCTAACATGCCACAAGTAAAACATTGAACTCCAGGAAAAGGTTTTCTTAAATGATTTGAGTAAAAATGCCTCTTCCTAGGTTCTGGCCTTTGATTAAAAGTTGGTGTCATCCTAGCTCTCTTACATGTATCCAAATCATTTTGAATTCTCAAGTTAGTTCTTTTCAATGCATCATTCTCAATCCTCAAATTTTTCTCAATCTCTTTAGATTTCTTAAGATCATCATTAAGTGAGGTGTGTGAAGCTTTTAATGCATTGCTTTTATCAACTAATTCCAAATGCTTCTTGTTTAATTCATCAAATTCATCAAGGAGAGCCATGTGATTTGAATCAATCGTTGCATGATCTTTGAGAAAAACTTCATGCTCTTTTTGTAGATTTGAATGTTCTAATTTTAGGCTAGCATGAGTTTTCTTTAATTTCCTATATGATGCATGGATTTTTTCACAAATTTCAAATAATTCATCATAGGTTGGTCTACATACCTCTTCCTCATCACTTTGGTTTTCTCCCATGAAACACAAGTTTGTTGTTTCTTCCTCTGGTTCAGTCTCAGAGGAATCAGTGCCAGATTCTGCCCAGAAGCCTCTTTGGATTTTCTTCTTGTCCTTCCTAGACTTAGCTTTTTCCTCACCTTTTTCCTTTTCTTTGCTTGAATGATCTTGAAGTGTAGGACAATCGGCTCTTACATGTCCAGGTTTCCTGCATTCAAAACAAACAACATCAGAAGATCCTTTAGTATGTTTATGATCCTTACCTTTTCTCCAACTTTGATGATGTTTTTGTTTCTTCCTTAGAAAGCTTTTGAATTGCCTTGTGATGAAGGCAACTCCATCGCTTTCAGACCCGGAAGATTCAGAATCCGATTTGTGTGCCTTCAATGCAATGGTTTTCTCCTTTTTCTTTTCACCTACATCAAGATTTCTTTGATTCACCCCTTGCTCGTAAGCAATGAGTGAGCCAAGCAAGTTATCAATAGAATAGGTGTTTAAATCTTTAGATTCAGTAATTGCAGTAATTTTTGCATCATAGGACGAAGGCAAGCATCTCAAAATCTTGTTAACTTTTTCATAGTTTGAAAGTTCTTTTCCTAGTGCATGCAATGAGGTAGCAATCTGAGTAAACCTAGTGTACATGTCAGAAATTGATTCATGAGGTTTCATACGAAAAAGTTCGTAGTCATGCAAGAGAATATTTAAACGGGATTGTTTAACTTCATTAGTGCCTTCATAAGTAATGCACAATTTATCCCAAATTTCTTTTCCAGTTTTGCAAGTTGAAACACGCATGTAATCCTCAGATTTTAAAGCACAGAAAAAGCAGTTCAAACATTTAGCATTTAGTTGAGCTAAATCTCGTTCATCAAAAGTCCATTCGGTAAAAGCAACTTCCGTTTTAAAACCATTAATTTCACGAGAAGGTGGAGAATAACCTTCTTGAATAAGCATCCACATGCGATAATCAGTAGATTGTAAAAAAGTTGACATGCGAGTTTTCCAGAAATCAAAAGGTAGGTTATCGAACAGAGGAGGTCGGGTAATAGAATACCCTTCCGTAGTGTTGCGATTCCCAAAGTTAGACATGGATTAAATTCAAAAAGTTTTTAAACTTTAATTTTCGAAACAAGCTCTGATACCACTTGAAAGTTCGATGGGGATGTTAAGCCCTATGAACTTAGTCCCAAACTAACCAAGAGGGGGGGTGAATTGGTATTTTAAAAACTTCGTTTTTAAACAAAGAAATAAAGTAACATAAAACCAAATCACACCACGAAAATAATGCGGAATTAAACGTGCGGAAGCAAGAAAAGAAACATAGAGATTTATAGTGGTTCGGTCGACTCGACCTACGTCCACTCCTTGGAGGCACCCTCCAAGTATTGCACTACACAAAAAGTGACTCTCCTTTAGCCCCCCACGGCTAGGTGGAGAAACCCTCACAAGAACCTCCTTTTTGCCACCCCGGCAAGGCAGAGAACCTATCTCCTTTTGCTTCCTCCTGAAGCCGGCAGAGAACCAGAACCAACGGCACAACTCCTTACCTCTACCGACCCTTCCACGGACGAGAAACTCTAGACGAAGACGACGCAGAGAGATCCTTGAAGCAACCCTTGTGAAACCCCTCACAAGCTCCCCCTCACAAGATCCTCTCTCTCTCTTCTCTCTCTCTTTCTCTCCTCAAGGTCTTCTCAGGTCAAGGCAGCAGCCAAAGGTCTTTAAAAACGTTGAACAAGAGCTCTTTAAATAGAAGAGCTTCACAAGAGCTCATTAATTGCAAGTTGCCGACTTTATCGTCCAGGCCGATATGGACATCGGCCTGGCCGATCAGTACAAATTAATGAAGATCGGCCAGAGCATAGCCCTGAATGGAAAACAGGACGATTGAAAAATAGCTTGATCGTCCAGGCCGATCTCACGATCGTCCTGGCCGATTAGTTCAAATCAGAGGAAAATCGTCCTGACAATAGCCCTGAATATGGCCTGGCCGATACTGATCGTCCTGAAGTAACTTAAGGTTTTGACTAGATCGTCCTGGCCGATCTTGCGATCGTCCAGGACGATATGATCGTATCAATCATCCTTAATTACTTCCTTGATTTCCTGAACAATTATGGCATAATCTGTTAATATCGTCCAGGCCGATCCGAGGATCGTCCTGGCCGATAATTTAAAGATATGCTATACCATACTTGTCTATGGCGGCTACTTCTTTCTGTTTTGAGCTTATCGTCCTGGCCGATACACGTATCGTCCAGGACGATCGGTTAACGTTGGCTGCCTTAATCAAGAATCCTTAATTAGACTTTCTGTTTTAAACTGATCGTCCAGGCCGATCAAAGATATCGGCCTGGCCGATATGAGTAAAAACAGAATTTCTAATTCTCTCAAGTGTGTGTGTGAAGGGTTACAAAGTATCAGTCTTTTTGGCTATTACAAGTGGACTCAAAAAGGTAAAAATAAAAGTACAGACTGACTCAACCCTAACCCTACGCATTCCTGAACTTGGCTCCTTTTTGATTGTCCGATCGTCGATTCCTGAAAAGTTAGAAGCAACAAGCTATCCAAGAAAAACAGTGTTTGTCAATCATCAAAACATAAGACATGAAAAATAGATTTGCAACAATTAATGGATTCCTAATCTAGGGTTGAGATGTTTGATTAGGTGAAAATCTAGGGTTGTTTGGCTACAAGTTGGATTTAGCTCAATAGGATTCTACAAATCCTATAAATCAGTAAATCATTCAATGGAAAATCTCGTTTAAATCAATGTAATAATGAAATGATTTAAATAGAAAATCTTATTTAAATTAAAAATTTCTTGGTTCATGTAGTAACCAGGGAAGACGGTAAGGACGATATTGGAGGACTGCCTTCAATTACTGCCCCGTAGAGTGATACTCTCGCTTTCTACTATGTTCAGCAATAGTGTCATTTTGGTTTGATCTAGTAACTATAGCTTCTGTCGTCTTTAGTTTTACTTGGTGCTTTTTATGCTATATTTGTGTGAAGTTGTTGCTCGTAAGTCAATTACTTCTTGTTTTTTGTTTGTTACTGCTTAATGATACATCAATGCGAGGTTTGAAATGGTTGCAGCTGTCGGTAAAATAGGTTGTGAAGTTGGTGTACAAAAAGTTGAGTTTTAAAGTTGTTATATAGAAAATAGTATATTTTATTTGGGAAGTATAACTTTCAAGTTGTTGTGCTGCAGTTGTATGTGAATAAATTACGTTTATATATTATTTGTCGTTTTCTCTTTTTTTTTAACAAAACTTTCAATATATTAAAACGACAAAAAGGGTTACAACAGATAGAGAACAAAAGCAGTAAAAAAAAGTTACACCATCTAACGAACAAAACAATAAAAAAGGCTAATAGAAATCAAGAAAGGGCTCAGTAATAGGCCGAGGCTCCCAGCATCCCCAAAGCCTCGCAAAGATCATCCAATAAGGTGAATAAAGCGCATCAATCGAACCAACCCAATATGATAACATCACCAAAGGTTGCCACCAGCAAGACAACGAGGACACAAGCCCCAGCCACATCATTGCCCCACAAACCTCCACACCGACCAAAACCAACATATAAGCAAATTAGATAAAACAATAGAGAAAATCCATTAATGAAAAAGGGTTATCTTCTTCTTCTCCCGCCTCTCCCACGAAATTTCCCACGAGATGCAACAATGAGGACAAGACTATCACAAACCAGTTTAAACTCGTTTCCAGGATACGAACCACCGCAAAACTTCGAATATGGATCGGAATCGGATTCATATTCAGACGAACAATGCAACCAATCACAATGGGACCTTACATCCAATCCAGAATTAACATTCACATGGTACATCAGAGCTTGGGGGGCCATCAAATTCACGGGCACATTAACAAAATTATGAGAGTTAACCCGCATTCCTTGCTCATCCGAATTTTCCATCAGTCCACATACCTCGTTTGATTCCACAGGCACAACATTATTTTGCAACCGTTCACAATCCTCCAAAACACCCAAAGCAGGAGAAGCAAAATTAACCAACCCACCAGAATCCCCATTAAGACTCAGCCTCGAATCAGATACAGCCGAAACTTCGACACCCAAAGCAAACACCAGAGGAGGCGCGGGATCTAAATGGACAAGAGCCCAAAACATCACGAATTTCCGGCACCAGAGCTGCGGCCGTAAAAACTCCAACCTCAGCACTAGGCAACTCATCAAAATTCACACCAGCCAACGGGGCAGGAGAACCCCCAGCACCAGGGGAACAAACCGGTGAGTCAATAGTGGGTAATGTAGCGAGTACAACCTCAATATTAGCAATATCACTACCCAAAACCTCCAGCACAGACGGAGCAGCGACAATATCAACATTTTCAACACAGTGTGGGGCTAAATTAGCGATCGGGATAGAAGAATCGTTAGGAATCACAGACACAGGAGGACGACAATTACCCGAAGAATGACCAATACAATTACATGCAGCACAGAAATGAGAAAATTCATCTAAAACCACCTCCTGCACATAACCTAAAGTTTTAGAGCCCAACCAAACTTGCTTAGGATAAGATTTTGTTATGTCAAGTTTGACTAACACACGAGCATTAAACGGATGGGAACCAACAGAAGTAGCTTCATCAATTTTTAAAGGCTTGCAAAATATCTCACCAAGCCCAAAAAGAATCCATGGAGAGAAGAAGTGACGACGAAGACGCGAAAGTGAAATCCAGATCGGGATAACCGGTGACTCAACACCGATATCCAAGCTAGGTGACCATTTAGTTAATTTCAAATAGCAATTAAAGACAAGGTAAGAACGGTGACAAAACACCCTACAGTAATCTAGATCGTTGGAAAGTTTGATCAAAATGCGAGCGGGATCCAACACAGTAACAGAGACTTCACCTTTAAGCTTCAAATTGAAGAAATATTTACGAATAGAGTCAAGAGGGGGTCTCTTAGAAGGAAAGAAGCCAACTAACTAGAATTAAAATGGGGCAGCAAGCTCTTTGATTTCCTGGTCGGAAATCCATAAAGACGGCAAACCACAGAACGTAGAAGTCCTCAAATCCGGAAAAGAAGGCGTAGAGCCATCAAGAGCTTTAAGAAAGGACCGAGAGTGAGAAACCCCGCCAAAAAAAAACCAGCGTCCTTAAGTTTACTAGGCGTCATATCGGCACCGCCGGCGAAAACGAAGAAAACCAACCAAAAAATCCTCCAAAACAAAAGAAGAAACAAGGAAAGGAGAAAAACTTCCCTAAAGCCTGGAGATTGTCGGAGAGAAAACCCCCGCGGGGCGGGGGAAAACCTGGAGCAAAGCAAACCCTAGCAAAGCGAATTCATTATTCTTGATATATTATTTGTTGTTTGTTATTGGTTAATGATAAATTAAGGCTATATTTGGGACAACTTTTTCATTGCTTTCTGAAACAATTTTTTAGTATAAAAAATTCTAATTCAAAATTTTTTAATTAAAATGCTATTTTAGAAATCATTAAGAAAGCTATCCTAAACAAACCCTAAGAGTGTGTTTAGATGATCGTAGTTGTGGATAAAGTTGTTTATGAAAATATTATACACAAATGTGTTTTTTTATGTTGTTGTATATAAATTATTATATTTTATTTGAATAGTATAATTATTGAGGTGCTGTGTTGTAGCTGTATGTGAACAAATTGTCGTGTTTTTCTTATATATATTTAGATGAAAAAAAAATATTAATGTTAAAATTATGAAGGTGTGTATAATAACAAACTAATAATTCTAAATTAAAATTTTATCCACTTTAACATTATATTTTATGAATTTTAAATATCAAAGAACTTACTTTTTTATTTGACAATGTGATATAACACTTTAAATTTATTTGAAACAAATTATAATATTTGATGTTACTTAAAAAAAAAAACCTAATTTTTGTAATAATAGTAATATAATTCCAATACATTTTTAAGATTTAATTAAAATAAAAAATATGTACTTTTGAAACATGAAATAAATTATTTAATGTTGTATTAATTACAATTTCAATGTTAAGAAATAAAAATATATTTGAAATCAATAATAAATTATTACATAATAGAATGGACAAGTTTACTACAAACAATATCTAATATTGAGCTAAAACAATATTGAATATATTATAAAATTTTTTAAATGAATTGAAAATACATTATCAACTTTAAATCACTTAGAGTTGATAGTATAATTATTGATAATTGTCTTCTCTTATTTTTTAACTAATCAAAGTGATTTATGAACTTTCAACTCTATTTTAAAATCTCATTACAAAGAAAACAAAAAGGCTTATAAAGTTGGATTAAAAACTCCTTAATGGACAAGGAAGCTTAACAATAGCCACTTGGTTGCAAACATATAATAGTCTAGATTCTTGCATGCTTTAACAATTGCCTCATATGCATATAATAGTCTAGAATGTGATATAGCAGTAGGTATATGCAAATCAAAAGATAACCTAATAATAAAAATAATAATGAAACATAATTGTATTGGAAAGTAAACACAATCATACAACCACATAAAACAAACTAAACTGCTACTGAACTCGTTTACAGAGCTTAATTTCTGATCCGGCTATTTGTTGTTTAAAGAAAACTAAGTTTACTCACCAATAAAAGTGAATTGAATGCAGACTGGAGAAAACCTTGCATGAGCCTCCTTTTTGTGCTTTGAGATTAATAGTATGATTTTGGTAACCTACTAGGTATTTTAAGCTCAACATATTTGATTTTATGATTTCAGGTCAAGGAAGAGGTTCAAAAGTATAAAACCGAACAGATACATGATTCTTTAGACTTTTTTCTATTATTATATATTTTAGTTATTTTTTATAGTTTGGAGTGGGCATATATTATGTTGTAATTATATCATTCTTAGCTTTTATATATGATTTTGGAGTAATGAATACATTTGTATATTGATATTTTGATAATTAGTTTTATTTTCATTAAAAGATAAAATATATAATTCTTTATAATTTAAATTTTAGTGCATCATAATTTGGTATTAGAATATTAACTTTAGAAGAGTTGAATTGTCACTAGAGCTATAGGAATTAGCTGTAAATTGAGTGAGATTGGTTAGATTACGGTGCATTATTTTGTATACATAATTGATAATATGTTTAAATTATTCAGACAGAATTGTTTAAGTGAACAACAGAAATGGACCTACCTAAGAAAATTGTATCGAATGAATAACACAATACAGCTCTAATATCGTCATACAATGTTGTGAAAATAGATAGTGTTATGCATAAGTAATGGGAGATTCATAGAGCATGCCAGCTATGAGCAAAGAAGAAGTGAGGGATAAGACATTTCATAAATTGAAACCTATAATATTCAAAGGAGCTATTGAGCCCCAAGTTGGATAAGACTGACTATTGAGGATAGAGAATATCTTTGATAGAATGCACTGCCCAGAAAACTAGAAGGTACCTTTAGATATTTTTACTATTTGAAGGTGAAGCAGAGAGATGACCGGTAAGAAAATAATGGGAGAAGTTCCAAGGGAACCCAAATGAAAATATCAGTTGAGTAGAGTTTACTGTAGTGTTTAGAATGTGTTATGTACCTCCCTCAGCTTGATAACAGAGGCAAGAAGCCTTTATAAAACTAGAATAGGGATGCACGATAGTGATGCAATATGAAGCTGAGCTTATTGCACTTACTAGATATACTCCACATTTGATCCCCACTTCTGAATAAAAATATTACATGTTTTTACAAGGATAGAATATGGAGTTGAGACATCTGTTAGTACCTTATGAATTTAAGAGTTTTTTAGTTAGTGAAATGAAATAAACTGATAGAGCTTGATTTTCCAGTACATGCATCCATGTATGATGTGAGCGCGAGGAGGATTAGAAGTGAATATCACAATAATAGGGAAAATGTCAGTGATAAGAGGAGTATATCTGGTGATTCGAAGAAGGGATCAATAGGACCTACTAGTAGTCATAATTATTATATCCATTGTGGAAAGATACACTCAGGTAAGTGCTACCTTTTAACAAGGTAATGTTTTCAAAGTGGGTAGCAAGGGCACAAGATTCTAGATTATCCATAGAGAGAACCTAAAGGAGTAATCAATTATGGAGCAGAACACTTTAGGCAGAATGAAGGATAGAGGATTATAAGATTGAGAGCAGATAATAAGAGATTGATGAACAGGGTTGATGGAAGAGTTGTTAGTGGCAGTCAGAGGGAGTCTATTGTATTTATATTAATTTTATTGCTTGAATATTTAGTAGAGATGTGGGGGACGATAATTTCTAAGATGGGTAAATTGTAAAAACCTAAAAATTTTAAAACTATTTTTAAAATGAAAATCTCATATTTCTAAAAAATTTACCTTGAGAACTATGGCATTAGGTAGCACAATGCCCCGATGCTAAGCTGTCTAGAATTTTGAAATTCATTCAGCACAACGTACTGTGCTTATTACATGCAGCACTACGACACTGAGTCAAATGAGCACTGCGACACCATACACTAAAATGAGTTGTTAAATATTTAATCTAAATATCTTACCATTCACTCCATTCTCCCCCTCACTTCAGCTGCTTGTTGGGAAAGGAACCAAAATAAAAAGAAATAAAGATGGGAAGGGAAGTAGAAGAGAGGAGAGAGAAAATAGGCTTTTGGCTCTCAATCCAAATTGTCTCTTTTACAAAAAAATTAAATCGTTATAGATGAATTCTAACCTACTCATATTTTCAAATATTTTGCTTTCTCCATTTTATTTCTTCCAAATTATTTATAATTGTATAATTTTAAATTTATTAAGTTGCTACCGTATAACTTTTTGTATATTATAGTACTAATTATTCTTATCATTTTGATTAGATAATTTACATTTTCACCGATTATAATTATAATTATTGCATTTTATATGATTTATACAAGAATAGTGATTTTAGCATTTATTTATGATCTAATCATCATCCAACTCCTCACTCTCTTCAACCTTTTGAGCCTACTGCTGACGATGTTGCTTTATAAATTCCCACAACTAAGCTTGTATTTGAGTTTGTTGCAATTGTATATCAATTTATATTTGGCACATCAGTTTTAATTATTATATTAAAGCAACCATTTTCTACTTACTAACTCCTTAATTCCACTATATGTGAAGGCTCCAGAGCTAGAGGAAGAGCATCATATGTATAGGCTTGTGAGGCTAACTAATCTACTCTTCCCTTCTGCATTCCTCCCATTGCTTCAAACCATAAAGTTAAGTCAGAATATGTTGACCTCATTTTTGTATGAGGTCACTAAGGCCCTTCCAGACTCCATATCCTAGGACTTTTCTAGAATTCAGATCTTAGGATCTATTCTAGACTCTAGGATTCTCCTAGATTCAGACTTTAGGATTCACTCTAGAGCTTAGGATTCCTCCAGACCCTAGATCCTAAGATCCTTCTAGATTCCAAACCCTAAGGCCTATCTAGATCCTAGACCCTAAGATTCTTCCAGATCCCAATCAATTCAAACCATAAACCAATCTAAGCTTCAATCATTTCAAACTCCAAATACATTCAAACTCTGACCCAGTCCAGTTGAGAATCCAAACTTCAATCTAGACTTTGATTTTACCTTTGATCTAGCTCTGACCCCATCCAATCATTAAAAATCACCAAATGATTGTAAATGATTTGGATAATTCAATATGAATCATTCAAACTTAAAACCCATTTCAAATCCAGAAATCCAGACTCAAATCCTAAGTCCAAAGGCCCTGTCCTATATGACTTTTTTAGGGAGTTTTCAAACACCTCAAAACCTAGTGAAAAGACCTCTGATTCAGAGTCTATCAATTGCACACTGATAAGACATGTCTCTAGAGGCAACCCACCAAATTTGAGCCCATTCTGAGGTCTCTAACCCCAAAAACCTGATTGAAATCCAAAGACTGTAAAACCTACAGATATTTATAGTCTATGCCACTGAACATACCATTCAATATATCTTGACCTTAGAGCCTTCACCAAATCCTATAGTCACTTCCAGACCATTAATCCAGACCTATTGAACAATAAACTGCATTTTTTTTGGACTCATTTCAGTCCCTAGTGGTCATGAGCCCAAAGTGACCAAAATACCCCTATGGGGTTCAAATGTTGATTTCAAACCAAGTGACCTCCAAATTGAAAGCAAACACCTCCAGCAAGTTTCAAATATCAAACCAAACCTGTCGGACCCATTCCCAGAACCTGAGTCAATCTGGTTTACCAAGTCAACACAGTTGACCTAAAAGGCCCTTTAAGGGTCCAAATAGGTTTTTTGACCCAAATGACCTCTCTAGGTTATGAAACCACTTCCATTGGTCTTGAAATGTCATTTCAAATCTGTTGAGCCCAAACCTAGACCCTGGGTCAACCTGGTTGACCCAGTCAACCTAGGTTGACCAAACAGGCCCTTAAGGGTCAAAACATGTATTTTGACTGAATTAACCTCCCCAGACTTGGGGACCACCTCCAATGGTCTCCAAATATCGTTTCAAACTTGTCCAGCCCAGACTCACCCCTTGGGAAGTTGACCCAGTCAACTTGGGTTGACCCATTAGCTCTTAAGGGGTCTAAATGAGTCAAATTGACCCATTTGAGCTCTTCAACCCCTATTACCTATTCAAATCAATTCTTGGATAAGACTCAAGTGTCACTTGACACTTGGTCAACTCAACCCAACTTGAGTTGACCAAGTCAACCCTCAATTCTTGGTCAAATCTTGATGGCATTTGCTCCTATTTCTCCTAACCTTGACTTTTGACTTTTGACCCTTGACCAAACTATTTCAAATGACCCTTTACCTCCTCAAATGCCACATCATCAATTTTGACTTGGTTGACTGGTCAAACCAAGTCAATAAAGCCTTAATTCCCTCCTTGAAATGGTCAAACCCTCCCTTTTAATCTCAAACCCATTTTCTTTAGGCTTGGAGCTCTCCCATTGGCTGCTCCTACTCCCTCCATGCCACCTCAGCCTCCCTTGACCCGTTGATTGGTCAACACAGTCAAACCAAAGGCTTAAACCTTTCCAAAAGGTCATAATCAGCCTTTAGCCCACTTTCCCCTGATTTAGGCTACCTTAGGCCGACACTTTAATATCCCAAAGCTCTCTAATAGGCTCCCTAACCAAGCCCAGCCCTTGGTTTAGCCTTAAATGGCAATGGTCCCCCCCCCCCCACTTATCCCAAGTCCACCCAATGGGAGCAAGGCTTGTCCAGCCTTTTAGGAAGCCTTCCAACCACTCCCTAGACATGTGGCATTATCTGGAGAGCTTGTAAGTCGATCACAACCGTTCAAATCACCTGGAGACGTTTGAATAGAGAAAAAATGTCCTATAAAGCATGATTCGAACCCTAGCATTCTCTCACCATCTCAAACCTCCTCCAGCTGAACTCTCGTTTCCTCTAAGTTCTCTTGAGTCCTCCACTTACATCCCCACTCAAACTCTGACGGTCAAAGCCTTCTCTAATGATCTTCCAGCGAACTAAAGTCCAATCCACCCAAGGCTTATTCCAGGCGATTCGTGGCATGTCGGAGCTTGGATTCAACTGGGAACTTAATCGTGGACAGTCTACAAGCTCAAACATCCATTAAGCAGTTCAATCGATTCATTAAAGCAATGTAAAACTCTAACCCTAGTTTAAGACACCTAATTTAAATAGCTTTCGATTTAATGCATATAAGGCTATGAGACTGTTTCCCAAGAATTTTTGTTTAATTTCTTAATATAGATTTAAAATTTTATCAAGATTTACCTACCCGATCGAGAGAAAACTTAGAAAAATGAGTTCTAGGGCGTTTTCACGGTTTGGCTCAGACGCACGTATTCTGGACCGTTGATCGCACGATAAACGGTACAGATCAAACCGTTCCGTGCATTGATCAAACGTGTATTAGATCCTGCGGCTCAAGCTGCAGTCCAGCTCGATCCTGGCCGCCCATTCGGAATCACGGGATCGTCTGTCCACCGTCTGATTTCGCGTAGCAGAGATCAAATAGCGGGATCTATTCTGGCCGTCCGATCAAACGCGCGTGGGATCAAACGGTGGATGTCCGTTGCCGACGTGGATTAGTCGAAAACGTGTGGTGATCATTGCCTAAATGATTACACGCTGCAATCATTGCTATGTGGTCCCACTAATAGCCGCCGGATGTAATTAAACGGTTTTTTCAATTAAATTTTAAACTATTTAATTACATAAACTTTGAAAATTAATTAAAAAGTTTTTATAAATCCAAAAATTAATTTTAAAATATCAAAATTTTTAGAATTTCAAAACCTTTCAAATAAAATTAAAATTACTTTAAAATATTTAATATATGTTAAATTATTTTAAAGTATTTAAAATTTGATATTTTAATTAGTAATTAATTAAAATAAATCAAATTAATTTAATAATTTTAAAATACTTTATTCAAATCATATAATTTTTTTAAATAAAATTATTTAATTAAATTTTAATATATTTCAAAATATTTGAGATTCTTTAAATAATTTAAACTATTTAATGAGTTAAATATTTAATTCATATTTAAATATTAAATTTAATATTTTGAAGAATCAATGTTTTAATTTCAAAATATTTTAAATAAATTTAGAGGATCTCTCATTGATATTTTAAAATAATTTTGATATACTTTTAATTATCTTATTTTAAAATATATATTTATGTATATATAAGTTTATCTTTATTTATATACGTATATAGCTCTATTTTAAAACCTATTTTAAAACTATATGAATTTAAATCTTTGCCTTTGAGAGATTCATTGAGATTTTAAATCTAGATTAAGCATAATTGAATTGAATTAATGGGGATTTGATTAGTGGATAATCATGATTTGACTATTCACAAATATCTTTGTTATTTATTTCCATGCTTGGGAAGCACACACTTGCACTTAGTCTAAGGCTCTCTTAGATCTAGGAATTGGTTGTTATTGTGTGTTTATTTCATGCTTAGTCAAGGGTTAGTTAAAACTTTGATTCAAACCTATCAAACTTAGTGACATCGCTAAGGATAATAATTAAGGACCTATGTGTAGAAAACTTAGAGAAATTCTAATAATTAGGATTCACATCCTTTTGATTTTAAACTTGAACATTTCAAACATAGTGACACTCTCAGTCATTAGAAAAATTTTCACTAGTTTTTGAAATCATTAAGTCCCTTAATCAACCTAATTAAGTTTAAGCCTTAATTAAGCTATTAAAACTTCTAAAAATTGTAGTAAATCAAATTTAAATCCTAAAAATACATGTAACACCTATAACTGACCATAATCAAGTCCTTAACCAATGAAAATTGAAAGCCCCTTAATTTTATAGCAATTCTATAAATAATTTAATTTTAATTGAAAACCCACATTTAATTAATATAATTAATTAATAATAATTAAAAATTCAAAAAATTTCCCAAACACTTGGGAATCTCTTCTTAGGTCCTCCCTGGCCTTTGGAGCTGATTTCAAGGAGTTAGGACCTCATTTAGAGCAAAATTGCAAAAAGGGCCACTAATTAAGCAATTTCCAAAATTCGTTAAATACCCAAAACTTCAACAATTCATAACTAATTCAAGAAAAATCCAAATTGGTCAAACTCACTTGCATTCAACTCATGATAATGTCTAATATTTATTAAAAATACTAAAGTTTAAGAAATCGGCCAAAACAAAAAAGTCAACATTTTGGTCAACCTTAGGTCAAATCGGGTTAAAACTTCCAAAAATCATACCTTTTGATATAAAACTCTAAATTGAGTGTGACACATGTCTAACAACTCATAATTAGGTCTAGTATTTATTAAAAAACTGAAACCCTTTAAGATTAACTCTAATTTTAAAAGTCAAATTCTATCCCCTTAGTTGACATATTCGGATAACCTCCAAAATCTATTAACTCCCCCAAATTCTAGAGTTTCCTTAATAGGTTAATAAAATTCCTAACCAACCCATTAAAATCAGTAAACAATTCTCTTTAATATTAATCTATGCCTCTTGATTCTAACAAACCTAAAGTAACTTAATCAACCCCGATTACTACTAGGGTAACCCAGGCCTACGAGGCTATTAGCTTAGCCCCAATGAAGGTGATATAAACTTCACAGCCTCGATGTGAAACAAAGGTAGTAATCAATTAAATTTTAAAACATATTTAATTAAAAAATCTTAATCTATTAGTACTTAAACTTTAATCTAAATCCCCTTTTAAGCCTTAACAAATTCAAAATTTTTCTAGATAACTTTAACTAATCACCCAGCTTAGGATCTACCCCTGCCACACGACCTTCTAGACAGACTTTAGATGATGTTCTAGGATAACCAACTCTAGAACTAGGTTAGGCCGGTGTTTACTTTACTGCTGTGTGCCGGATTTTTCGTAGTTTTCACTGCATGTTATGGATGGAATAGCTTTGTTGTGTCTATCTACTTTTTACTGCACTCTGTGGATGGTTGATGTGTTTGGAGACTAAGTTACCCTTAGGTTAGGTACGATCTGGATGTTCACACAGTTTTCTGTAGGTGGCCATGCTCATGCAGGGCAATAAAAGGGGGGCTAAGTTAATAAAGAAAATTAATTATTATAAATGCTTGCACAGGTGCTTCAGCTGCTAAAGCCCCCAAATAAATAAAAAGAGCGTGGTCAGTGTCTTTACTTTCTTTTTTGCATATATATAACTGCTTGGAAATAACTGCTTTTTTTATTTATTAACTGCTTAGGATAACCCTGCAGGTGAGTCTAGATTTTATTTTCATATAAATGTAATTTGTGTAATTGTCAAGTGTTGTGAAAGTTAGTTTTGAGTCAGGATATATAGGTCCAAAGCTTGGACTCCGAAGAGAAAAGGATGCCCCTTAGGGGAGTAGACCTTTTCTATTTGGAGATCCAAATTTGGGCCACACTCCTTCCCTACCCAAAGGGGAAAGGGTGGCCTTCCCCTTAAAGGAAGTGCCCTCTTATCCATTTGGGTAGTCTAGTACGAAGAATCTAAGGAGCTTGAAGAAAAGGAGCCCTAAGAAGAACAAGATCGAAGACTTGAAGATTGAGAATATCTCACTCAAAACTACTCGCGTCATTATTAGGTTTAGAATCCGGGTTGTTGTCAGTGGTGCCCGACCACTTTACTTTCTGCAAAATTCTAGTTTGTAATAAGAAAGGCAACTTTGCCTATGAACATTTATTAATTAATTTATATTCAATGTGTTGAATTGATTGCCTTTAGGATTGCCTGCTTTTCTTAATTTTTTTGGCGATTGTGTGTCTCTTTTGTTTTTGCATTGACTCGTGAGGCTCGTGAGGGTATGAAAATTTTTATATTAATAACCTTAAAGTCTAAAACTTTAGTGAGTCTAAATAACATAGAAAGATAACGAATCTAGGGAATTAGCCGGGGGATCGGCCCCGGGGTCGTATACATATTTATGCATTACTCTTCCCTTGTTTTAGACCCTTCCCCGCCTGCGGGTAGAGTCTGGATAGTCTGACCTATGAGGACGAGGTGCCGGACCTGGGGAAGCACAGTCTTCTAAAAAATTATTTTCTAAGCCTATTTTTTAAAATTTCAAGCATATTTAATTTGAGGCTGTCAACTAGCATGCATTGCATTAGATACAAATTAAAAGGGTCAAGATTTTAATTGCTTAGTCTTTAATATTTTGCACCCAACATAAGTCAAAGGGGTCAATTAGGAGAATATCTAGATGTCGGCCCTAACTCTCCAAAACTTTAAATACAACGTCCCTACAACTCTTTCATAAAAGATCGGATTCATATATTTTAAATCGATTAGGTGGTTAGATGGCTCCCCAATCCTGGCCGGGGTAAGTCCAGACCTTGCACTGCATTAGTTAGGATCAGACGACTGTGGTCCAGTGTCCAAATTAGATTTAGGATCCAGGGCAGATCTTTGATTATAAGACCCCAAATTTCAGGAATCGAATCCCAAACTTCTAATAAAATGCTCAACTCTAATTAAATATCATTTCAATCCTAAAATATAAAGCCCAACACTTAGATTAAGTTGGGACACTTCCGGATGGTTCCGGAATCTCAAAGTGTCCCCTTCCTTTCCTCCTTTAACTCCGTCAATAACTGTTCAATTTTGACCCATTCCCTATTGAATTTCTAAAATTCCTCTCTTTTTGATATCACTCCTAGAAAATCTAACAAAATTCTGCCACCATTTTAATCGGGAGTTTTCGTAGGAGATTCTATCTACCTACGATATAATTAACTACGAGGGCTTGCGCTTGTAGGAGATTTGGAACCACACACGCACCCGATTTTAAAATTGATTTTCCAAAACCTTATTAGATTTCTTTGGGAAAAAAATTTGATTGTCGTTATTACATTAGAAGGATTATCATTGAATGGTGTTATCTCCCTTCGGGAAGATACATCCTTCTCTGATAAGACTTTGGATGTGAATTTGATAATCATATTTCTTAAATATTATAATTGGATATTAAGTTAAATTTCATTATGTTCCCTCGGGATCATGTGAAATTTTTCTTTAGAATCCGATCATGATATTTAAGATAAGTCTTATAATTCTAAGTCTGAACGCCGCTATGAGATTTTATTTTCATCCTTCGGGGTGATATAATTCTTCTAACGAGTTGATTCGACCTTAGAATTAGAATTAAATCTCAATTTCAAAATCCCCAAAGAAAACTAATATTTTTCAAAACCCATTTTTCCAAAAAATTCCACCAACAGAATAGTGCATTAATCCTATTGAGGATCTCTCACCATTAGAAGCATGTATCTATGCCTCACAAAGTTGTACATAGTTCTCCTGAAATATAGGAAATATATCTATAACTCAAAATTATAATAATTATAAAAATTCTAATACTCATATATGCTTTTGTTTATTTTCTAATAGCACATTATTGGTCCTCTTGGCATTGCTGCGTGTGTATATATAACTCCAACACTGTTGGTTCTCTTACAAGTGGTTATTTCTACAAAATAAAAATATCAATTTAAAAAACTAAATAACAAACACATGAAAATATATTCAAGGAATAAACTATACTAAATAATGTCAATGCTCAATGTGAGGAACAAAACCACCTACATGGAGGGAGCTGCCAATTCCCTAATAGTTAGCACCTTGATTCTACTTTTTTGCTCCCTTCTCTCAGCATATTTGAGTTAGTCCCAAGCTCAATTCAAACTAGCCTAAATGCTCTCACCAATCTATAAAGGATGCTCATCCAACATGTCAATGTCTATGAACATGTCATGCAGCTAAAGCAAAATAATTATTTCTTAATTTTTCCTTATTTTATTGATGTGTTAGGTAGCCACCTAAAATCTTTCTATATTATAAAAGAAAATGTGAAATAATCAAGTAGAATTACTTATGTTGTATATTTTATATTTATAATCTTTTACCTTAAACTCTCAAAATAGTATATCACGAACTTCTAGTAGTATTTTCTTCCATGATATATAAGGGAGATTAAAATTGCTCTCTGTTATACCTTTGAACTTATGTGTAACTTTCTTAAAGGGGTTAAAGTTATAAAAATAAAAATATTAGTATAACTTAATTTGTTATGAAAATAAAATAAAATTGAATTGCATATGTACGTGTCACCACCAAGCTTAATGTACATGTGGTCGTTCGTAGGCTCCGAATTGCCCTCACCCCTCTCCTCTATAGGTTTAGGTATCCTAGCATGATGTGGCTATGGTGGAGGTGGGCAATAGTTGGCTGTGAGCATGGAGGATAGTAGGTCTTTTTGAGAAGGTATTGGTGGATAGTATGGGTAGAAGGGGGTGACCTACATAGGATTTGGTGAAGGGAAATATGGAATGTTGCTAATAATAATAGGAATATAAGGAGTAGTAAAAATTATTTAATGCAAATAAAACTAGAATAAAATATTATAAATTAAAATATGTACTTAACATTCAAGATCATCACTAGATGGTGTATCACTTGAGTTCAAACTTTGTCCATCAACTAACTCATTAGCATTATTATTGCCATTATAACTTTCAATTTCTTTTAATTGTATATTAGTAAGATGCAAATTAGGTAATGGGCCATCAATATCAATGGTAGGTTCCCTAAAGTTTGATATTTTCTCTTCTTGATGTGCAACATGTACAATATCATGACTTTTAATGGTTCCTCGTGGTTTATGTTAATGACTACATACCAATCTTGCTTATCTTTCAAACAATTCTGTTTATCTTTCACTCTAACTAGATATCTCATATAGTACAACTTATTTTTTTGGTGTAGTATTAAGGATTTATCAAAATTTAGCATATCATATAATACCATAATGATTATGCACCATGGTGCCTCTATTTAAGATTGAATCAAATAATTCATGGTTAAAGAGGAGTATTGTATTATTGCCTTCACCTAGATGTTATAATTGAACAATCTCTTACAAGATGCCATAGTAGTCACCCTCATTTTTCATGTAAGTGTTCCATCTAACACAAGCACCATAATTTTCTATCTTCCTTTGTTTACTCCATGATCTAATATGAAATCTGTAATCATCCATTGAAAGATCATGCAACCCTTTCTCTTGAACTATACTTGTTGAGTCATGAAACTATCATATAAATTCAAATATTAAGGTTAGTTTGTAAAGTTACTCATGATTCTTGAAGTAGGATGAATATTTATTTGAAGAATGCAGATGTATTAAACCATTTAAGAAACTCAACCTCAATTATTTTTTCAAAGGTGAAAGTATCTATTGTAGGAAAGAATTAATGAACAACCTACAACTCGATAGTATTAATAAGCATCTAGATAATTTCTATGTCGGAATTATAATAGATTTGTAGAGAAATCTTACTCTATTAAATGCTCAACTTTTAGCCTATTTAGGAGGACATAAATTGCAGTAGCTTTTATGTATCTATATTTAGGTATGTATTTATCCCATTTCCCGGGTAACTTTCTAGGAGAGTTAAAATTGATAATGCTTAATGTGTTTTACCCTCTTCCTTCACAATTATATTGCGCCCAACTTTTGTTTTATAACTTTTATAGATGTGGTTTGAAATAATAAGAATAAAATTGCATGGTCTCGTGGGAGAGACATGCTTCACATATTGACCCTTCTTAATGGGATTTCTTCTTAATTGATAATTTAATCTTTTGTAAATATTTGAATTTTAAGAAGTTATTTCGTATGGTGTTTAAATGAAAAATTTATTATAACTTAGTCCATAAATAATATATGCCTATAAAATGAACACATCCAATGATATTATACAGGACTACCTGTTGAAACTCGTTCACTAAGAATTAGTTTGTTAAACCAAAGTTTATGTCCAAGGCTAACCAAGAGGGGGGTGAATTGGTAATTAAAAAAAAATTACCCTCTAAAAATTTGGAAATGAAAACTAACTTTAGTGAGTTTTATAGAAATAAAATTTTCAACCACAAGTTGTAAACGTTAAAATAAAAACAGCAAAAAAATAAAAAACACCAAATTTATAGTGGTTCGGTCAAAACCAGACCTACATCCACTCTCCGGAGACACCCTCCGAGTATTGCACTAATACCACTAGTGACTCTCCTTTAGCACCCACAGCAAGGCGGAGAAGCCTTTACAAAAACTCTTTCCACCACTACCCGGTGCAGTAGAGAACCGTCACCCTTTTACACTATCCCCAGTGTTGGCAGAGACCCATCCTTCCGTTCACACTCTCCTAGTGTGGGCAGAAAACCCTTCGACTGTTCACACTCTCCTAGTGTGGGCAGAGAACCCTTCAGCTGTTCACACTCTCCAAGTGTCGGCAGAGAATCGGATCTCCTTAACAGATCTTCTCACAATAAATATAGAAGGAAAAAAGAAAAGAGTGAACTAATTCCAAATCAAAAGTATAGACTCTTACCTTTAATCACCAAGTGAAGCCTTCTTGCTCTAGTAGTAAGAATATTCTTTAGAATGCTCTCTCACACTCTCTCCTTGACGCTTCTTTCAATAGGCACGAAGATCAATGGGCAAAAAGATTTGGTGGCAGTCTAAATTGGACAATATATAAAAGAGACAAGAAAAACCGTCCAAAAACTGCAAATATTCAAGTCAACACGCAGTGGATCGTCCAGCACTATCGTGGATCGTCCTGGACGAATTTACTTAAAAGCTTATGAACGAACCCAATATATATTGATACGAATTGACTTCGTACCAAATCATCGTCCCGTACGAACTAGGTTCGTCTGGTATGAACGGTTATTCCATAGGTCGGTTCCCAGAAAGTGCAGGACGACGTCAAAATTTGAAGTGTTGATTCACTTCATCCTTGGACGACGTATCTTCATCCTGGATGATTTTTGGACAGAGAATTTCGTCCAGAGATTAATAGTGAATTTCATCTTGACGATTAGTGTAAACTAAAATTCTAGAGGAGTTCGTCCAGGGATGAACTTGGACTTCGTCTGGACGAACATACCAAATTGGAAATCCAGAGGATTTCATCCTGAGATGAATCATGCATTTCGTCTGGATGAACAGTGTAAAGTGAGAATCCAGAGGAGTTCGTCCCGGGACGAATATAGAATTTTGTCAGGATGATTAGGACTTAGAAAAAAATTCTCACTTCCTGTTTGATCCATTGCTCCATCGAGGGGATAACTAACTTGATCGTCCCGTACGAACTATGTTTGTCCCGTACGATCAATATAAATTTCTTGTTCCCCAAGTATGTGTGTGATTATCTACACAATTACAATTACTCCCTCTCAAACTCAATACAAAGATAAGTACAAACTTTAATTTACAAACTATCTCATGCTGAATATAAATTGAAGTCTTCATTAATCTGGAGTTCGATTTTCCTGAAATGTTAGTTCACACAAGAGCAAAAAATAAATCTTCCAAACTATGTCAGGAGAAAACAAAAATTAAAATAATAATATTTTGATTCATCAAAAATATACAAGTTGCAAGAATATAAAACATGCAAATAGCAACTCTCTTAACAATCTTCTCCTTTTTGATGATGACAAAATAATTATTATTTGTATAATTTCAAATTCTAAGAATCTCCTAAACTCCACCTAAATTGATGAATACATGAAAATAAGGAGGCATTAAATCAAAATTTTTTATTTTTTCAAAAAAAAAATTTATACAAAAAAAAAAAATACACACATACAATAACATACAAACTAACGAGACAAACAATTTCTCCCCCTTTTTGACCGCAGCAAAAAGTGAAGAAGAAAAATACTTGAAATGTAAGCAGAGATATGAAAAGCAATTGATAATTTAATCTTGAAAGTGGCTGAAATAAGTTATGCAAATAAAATTAAAATATTAGACAAGTCATAAAATTTCACAGAATTTAAGAAGAGATATAACTTAGATAATAAAAAAAATTTATCAAAAGCATGGCTCAATTTAGACACTAATATAGAAAAAATCATTGCAAGATGGATGAATAAAAAATTATATTTTTCAAATTTCAATATGAAATATAAATAAACATAAGATCAATTTGAATTAAGAGATTAAAAGAGTCTGGAAAGAAATAACTATCACATGTGGCGCTTTGCACATCTTTTTCAAATTTGTGGCATATTTTTGTGCATCTTTTCACTTTGGGCTTATTTTGTGCCTCTTTTTCACATTGTGAACCTTTGTGCATTACTTTTGATTTTTGTACTTTTTACAATTTTCAAGAGTAATTGTATTCTTTCCAAAAACAATAATCTAAAATTTCAAATCGTTCTAAGTGCATAAATATTAATTGATAAATGAAATATAAAATAAGAAAAACATCACACTTGCAATAATAATATTAACAATAATATAGTCTAAATAAGAGACATTGATTGATAATCTTAATAACATAAAGTTATATGCAAAACTAAAATTTAGAAAAATTAGATTTTCTAATGAATTTAATTCTAACTTACAATTCAAGATATAACACTATTAAGATTAAAAAATATAATGATTTTCATAAAGCTACCATACATTTCAATAATATTAAAGCGAAAAACACATGATCATATATTGATATCAATGTGATGAAATTACAAAATAACTCAAGATATCAATATAAAAACAAAATATCTAAAAAAAAGAAAATACAACAAACTTTCTTAAGAGAACAACTAACATATAAACTACAGAAATCACACAAAACAAATGTAACAGTCACTCAGACAGACTCTGATCTGGAGGAGGAGGTGGAGGTGCAGCACCAAAATAGTTGAAATAACTACTGATCATAAGCATATTGGAATTTATTTCATTTAACGGATCGTGCATAAATCCCATGTCTTGATTGTATTTTCTATCGTGCTGCTGCAAATGAGCTTCAATTTGATCAAACCTTTGATCAAAATGAGTCTCTAAACTGTCAAATCTTTGAACGAAATCCTAATAATTTGGTTCACTAGCAAGTGTAGGCTCAGCTTCTTCATCTGATTCACTAATAACAACATGAGTTTTTTGTGGTTCCTCCTTATTGAAGATTGCTCTAAAGGATGCATCATTATAGTAGAGCGGTTCTTCAAATTCTTGGTCTTGGTGAATCAAATTATACTTATTTTCCAGAATGTAGGCTACTAGATGTCCTAAGAAAATGTTATTCTTTCTTTTATGTGCGACATGACCAATTTCAGAGAGTCCATAAATGTAGTCAATTAAGAGTTGGACCTCATCTATAGGTTGTTTGGTCATAATTAAGTAGGTAACAGTAGAAAGAAGATGAGTAATATTGACTATATCACCAGCTTTAGGTATTATTGAAGTTCTAAGAACGTGCTGGATGATACGAGCATCGTGAACAAGAGTTGCTATCTTAGACAGATGTTCCTTAAAATTAACTTCTCTAATCACTCGATTTACTTCAGTCCAATCAAAATTAGAAGTGGTTAAGATGTGTGGTCTTATTCCTTCAGTCCTTAAGTTCAAAAAGATACCTAGGTCAGCCTTAGTAATTTCAACTCTCTTTTAAAACAAAGGAACTGATGACAGAATGGTCAGGGTTGAAAGGCATGTTTGCTAAAACGTAATGAAAGGTTTCTTTGTTGTAGAAGTGGACTAAAGTGAAGATTAACCCAAATTGAGTAGAGGCAAACAAGTGCATTACCTTAAAATTTAAATATTCCTGAAGAAGTACTCTAGATGGGGTGATTCTTGCGGAGGCAAATCTAGCAAAATATTATTCATTGGATTTAAAAAAAAAAAATTCAAATGAATTTCTAGGTGGACCCTTAGCCAGACTCTTTTGGCGCTTGCTAGAACTAGTCATTGATAGATCTAAGGAAAGAAAGGTTTGAAAGAGATGTGAGAGTGTGACTGTTCAGTTAAAAAACCCCATCAATTTATTGAAAAATGACACGTTCGTACCAAACGAAACAAGTTCGTAGCATACAAAATTTTCAATTCATCCTGTACAAAAAATTTTTGTTTGGACGATCAAAAGCATCAAAATGAAACGGCTTTTCGTAATCAACACAACTTACGAAGTGTCATTTCGTACAGACTTTTGACCAGTCTGATCGTACAGACGAACACATGTTCTTCCTGGGACGATCAAAACTTATATCATTTTAATGACAGTTGAAACCGTACCCTTCATCGAACTGACTTGTTTTCGTCCAGACGAACCAAAGGTTCGTACGTATGAAGTTCATATTAAAAACTACCTTATCCATTCAACCACTTTATTCATTTGTCTCGTCATTTGAAAAATATTTTGTCCCAGACAATCGTGACCATCGTACAGACGAAGTGACAATAAAACACTAAAAACTGCACTCAAACGGTTCAAAATTCGACAGTTTGTCACATTACATACATCGTCCAATACGAAAAAAATTTCGTCCCGGACGATTGTCTCTCAAAAAAAAATTTTTTTGTAATCAATCAAAACTATGACACAAAACATACTAAAAACACAAAACAACAAAAAAACACAAATTCTAAAAGAAAAAATCACACAAATAAAATCAAAAACTCATAAAGAACACAAAAAATATTTAACTTGAAAACAAACATCAATATTGCAAAAATATTTTTATTTAAGCATTCAAATCAATTACATCAAGCCTTGTTCTTAATCCACTGAAAGTATCAAAGGCTAAAGGTTTGTAAAAATGTCTGCAAGTTGATTTTCAATAGAAATATGATTGAGTTCAATTTCTCCTTTGAATACATGATCCCTTTTGAAATGATGCCTTATGTCTATGTGTTTGGTTCTTGAATATTGAATAGGATTTTTAGAAATGCAAATAGCACTAGTGTTATCACAATAAATTGGAATAGTGCATATAGTCAATCATAAATCAATCAATTATTATTTCAATCAAAGTACTTGTGGCACACAACTTCCTAATGCAATGTATTCAGCTTCTGCAATAGATAGGGCTATTGAATTTTATTTTCTACTGGACCAAGAGACTAGAGAATTTCTAATAAATTGATATGTTCTAGAAGTGCTCTTTCTATCCACTCTACAACCTGCAAAGTCAGAATCTAAATAACCAATTATTTTAAATAAAGAGCCAAACTTAGGATATCAGATTCCTAAGTTCTGAGTTCCTAACAGATATCTTAAAATCCTTTTCACTACTGTCAAATGTGATTCTTTTGAATCTGATTGAAATCTAGAACACAAACAGACACTAAACTTGATATCTGGGTGGCTAGCTATCAAGTAAAGCAAAGATCCAATTATCCCTCTAAATTTCTTTTGATCAACAGATTTTTCCTTAGGGTTCTTATCCAACTGAACTGAGGAACTCATTGGTGTACAAACAGGTTTAGCATTGTCCATTTCATACTTTTTGAGGATGTCCTTAACATACTTTGGCTGACTAAGAAATGTATTTTCCTTAATTTGCTTAATGCTAAATCCTAGAAAGTAACTCAAATCTTCCATTAGACTCATCTCAAATTCACTACTCATTGTTTTAGAAAAATCATCACAAAGATTTTTATTTGAAGGTCCAAAAATGATATCATCTACATAAATTTGAACAATGAGTATATCATTTCCACATTTCTTCAAAAAGAGAGTTGTATCCACACTTCCTTTTTCAAAAGATTTTTCAAGTAGGAAGGTGCTCAACCTCTCATACCAAGCCCTAGGTGCCTATTTAAATCCATATAATGTCTTTTCAACTTGAAACATGATTTGGGTATTTAGAATTTTTAAAACCTGGAGGTTGTTCTACAAAAACATCCTCTTGAACTATCTCATTTAAAAAGGCACTTTTGACATCCATTTGATACAATTTAAATCCTCTAAAACAGGCAAAGACTAGTAAAACCCTAATTGCTTCAAGTCTAGCTACAGGAGCAAAAGTCTCCTCAAAATCAATCCCTTCAATTTGATTATACCCCTTAGCTACTAATCTAGCCTTATTTCTAATGACTACTCCTGAGTCATTCATTTTGTTTTTGAATACCCACTTAGTTCCAACTACACTTTGATCCTTTGGCCTTGTAGTTAATTCCCAAACTTTATTTCTTACAAATTTATTCAACTCTTCTTGCATGGCCAAAATCCAAAATTCATTAGAAAGTGCTTGATCAATATTAGTGGGTTCTATAGTTGAAATGAAGGCTGAATGATTGACTTCTTTGTTTAATCCTCACCTAGTCCTTACACCCTCACTTGGTTCAACTATAATCAATTCCCTTGGGTGGTTTTTAGAAAATCTCTAGGCAAAGGATTTTCTATCTCCAAATTTTCTTCCAAATTTATTTTATCAATCTTTTAGAAGTTAATCTCAATTTCATCTTCTTCAATATTTGGCTCTTCCATATTTCCAAATTCATTAAATACAACATGTGTGGTCTCCTCAATTACCAAAGTTCTTGTATTGAATACTCTATAAGATTTTCCAATACTTGAGTATCCAACAAAAATTCCTTCATCTGATTTTAGATCAAATTTTTCTAAGGAAGATTTTCCATTATTAAGAATGAACACCTTGCAACAAAAAACATGCAAATGTGACAAATTTGATGTTCTCCCTTTTAGCAACTCATAGGATATTTTATTCAATTTAGATCTCACATTCACCCTATTCAGAACATAACATGCAGTGTTATTCGCCTCTGCCCAAAAATATTAAGGAAGTGAGTATCTGCCAACATTGCTCGGGCGGCTTCTATTAATGTTCTGTTTTTTCTTTCGACTACCCCATTCTACTGAGGGGTTCTAGGTGCAGAAAAAGTGTGATCAATTCCTTTCTCCTTATAAAATTTCTCATTCTCAAATTCTCCTCCATGATCATTTTGTATAGAAATAATTTCACACCCTAGTTTTCTTTGAATCTAAGTCAAAAATTTTCTAAATTTCTCAAATGATTCACTTTAATAAAATAGAAATCTAACACATGTGAATCTTGAGTAATTATCAATAATCACAAAGTTATATACCTTCCCTCCTAGACTCACAGTTCCAACTGGCCCAAAAAGATTCATATGTAAAATCTCCAATGGTTTACTAGTTCTAAGATCCTTATTAGATTGAAAAGAAGACTTCACCTGCTTCCCTAATTAACATGTATCATAAAGGTGGTCCTTAGTAAAGTCAAGATTAGGTATACCTCTTTCTAAGTTCTTTTGGGTAATCCTCCTAAGGTTTTTCATACTAGAATGACTAAGTCTCATATACCAAAGCCATGACTTCTCAGATATAATTTTCAAATAAAAAGCAGTAGGAGTTTGAATGCAATTCAAATCTAGCATATAAACATTGTTTACCCTTTTTCTATTCAAAATATCTTTACCATTTAGGCTTAATATGCAGCTAGAAGGAAAATTTTTTACACAATAACCCTTATCACATAGCTGGCTTATACTTAACAAATTATGCTTTAAGCCTTCAATTAATAACACATTGTCTATAAAAAAGTTCTTAAGATTTCCAATCATACCTGATCCAATCACTTTCTTTATGGTAATATCTCCAAGTGTAATCTTGCCTCCATTCATGGCTTTTAATGTTATGAATTGAGCAGTATCTCCAGTCATATGCTTTAAACATCCGTTGTCCAGGTACCATATGCTCTCACGAGGTCTTGTGTGAGAGCGACCTTGCAAAAATATCAAACGTTAGACCTGGGAACCCAAACAAGTTTGGGTTCACCTTTTGGCAATTTATAATCAGATGCACGTATGATATGTCTAAGTTTATGCATCTTGGGTCTCCACACCAAATTAGTTTTCATCTTCAAAGTACAGGTGTGTGCTATATGCCAAAACAATCCACAATTATTACATTTGACTTTTGGAAAAGGATTAATAAGTCTTCTATAATTTGTTTGTCTATTCAGGAATTTCATAAATTTAGGATACATAATGGGATTAGTAAAATCTTCAAGTCTGGGTGATATCCTATTATCCTCGAGAGCTTTTATTTTTAATTTATAAAATAAATTCACATCTTTCAAGACCCGATTCATATAATTTATTTTATATAATTTGCTCTCTGATTCATCCTTAAAGTTCTTAAAATCTTTCTCAAGTTCTACATAGGATGATTTTAAATTCTCATGATTTTTATTCAAGTCATCAAACTCGTCAAGTAAATTCATGTGGTTGTTGTCAATTAAGGCATGATCTTTCCTAAGGATATCATATTCCTTTTTAAGTTATTCAAATTCTAACCTTAGACTAGCATGTATTTTCTTCATCTTCTTATATGTTTCATGCATGTGTTCAGAAACTTCAAACTGTTCATCATAAGTTAGGTCACATACCTCTTCTTGATCTGACTGATCAAGACTGTCAGCCATTAAGCACAGATTAGTGACTTCATCTTCCTTTTCAGTCTCTGATGAATCTGAAGTTAAGTCCACCCAGAAAGCTCTTTGAAACTTCTTCCTGCCCTTCTTTGTAATTGGTTTCTCCTCTACCTTCTCCTTGCTAAGAGTGGCTTTGAATTTTGGGCATTCAGTCTTGATATGACCAGGTTTCCTACACTCATAGAAAATCACATCATTTGAATTCTTAACATTTTTTTTTTAATTTACCTCTATTCTATTGCTCGTGTATCTTTTGCTTCCTCTTTAGAAAGCTTATGAATTGTCTAGTCATCAATGCTATATCATCATCATCCTCAGGTTGTGAGTGTTCACTCTCAAACTCTTCCACTTTTAATGTAATGTTCTTTTCCCTTCATGGTTTACCTATATCAATCTTTCTTTGGCTAACTCCTTGCTCGTAAGCAATTAGCGAACCAAGAAGATTGTCAATATAATAAATATTTAGATCTTTAAACTCTGTAATTGTAGTAATTTTAGCATCATAAGTAGTAGGCAAACAACGAATAATATTATTAACCGTTTCAACATTCATTAGTTCCCTACCTAGCGCATGCAAAGAGGTGACTATTTGTGTGAATCTTGTGTACATATCAGAAATGGATTCATTAAGTTTCATACGAAATAATTCATAATCATGCAACAAGATATTAAGTCTAAATTACTTAATCTCGTTAGTCCCCTCATATGTTATATAAAGTCTATCTCATATGTCCTTTCCATTTTTGCAAGTGGAAACCCGCATGTAGTCTTTCGATTTTAAAGCACAAAAGAAACTATTCAAGCATTTGGTGTTTAATTGTGCTAAGTCACATTCTTTTACTGTCTAGTCTGTAAAAGGTGTTTCAACTCTAACTCCATCAACTAGTCTAGTTGGTTTTGTATACCCTTTATGAACTAAGATCCACATACGATAATCAAGTGACTGTAAAAGTGTAGACATGCGTATTTTTCAAAAATCACAAGGTATATTATCAAATAGTGGAGGTCTAGTTATAGAGTAACCTTCAGGTGTGTTTCAGTTTCCAAATGTAGCCATCTACGTTAATCAAAAAGTAATCTAAACTTATGATTTTGAAACAAAGCTCTGATATCACTTGTTGAAACTCGTTCACTAAAAATTAGGTTGTTAAACATAAGCTTATGTCTCACGGCTAACCAAGAGGGGGGTGAATTGGTAATTAAAAAAAAATTTACCCTCTTAAAATTTGGAAATGAAAACTAACTTTAGTGAGTTTTATAAAAATAGATTTTTCAACCACAAGTTGTAAACGTTAAAATAAAAACAGCGGAAAAATAAAGAACACAAAATTTATAGTGGTTCGGTCAAAACCAGACCTACATCTACTCCCTAGAGGCACCCTCCGAGTATTTCACTAATACCATTAGTGACTCTCCTTTAGCACCCACAGCAAGGCGAATAAGCCTTTACAAAAACTCTTTCCAACACTACCCGATGCGGTAGAGAACCGTCATCCTTTTACACTATCCCCTGTGTTGGCAGAGAACTATCCTTCCGTTCATACTCTCCTAGTGTGGGCAGAGAACCCTTCGGTTGTTCACACTTTTCTAGTGTGGGCAGAGAACCCTTCGGCTGTTCACACTCTCCTAGTGAGGGCAGAGAACCCTTCGGCTATTCACACTCTCCAAGTGTCGGCAGAGAACCGGATCTCCTTGACAGATATTCTCACAATAAATCTAGAATGAAGAAAAAAAGAGTGAAGTAATTCCAAATCAAAAGTATAGACTCTTACCTTTAATCACCACGTGAAGCCTTCTCGCTCCAGTAGTAAGAATCTTCTTTCGAATGCTCTCTCATACTCTCTCCTTGACTCTTCTTTCAATAGGCATGAAGATAAATGGGCAAAAAGATTTGGTGGCAGTCTAAATTGGACAATATATATAAGAGATAAGAAAAACCATAAAAAATTGCAAATATTCAAGTCAACACGCAGTGGATCGTCCCGTACGATCATGGATCGTCCTGGACGAATTTAATTAAGAGCTTATGAACGAACCCAATGTATATTGATATGAATTGATTTCATACCCAATCATCATCCCGTGCGAACTAGGTTCGTCCTGTACGAACGGTTATTCCATAGGTCGATTCCCAGAAAGTGCAGGACGACGTCAAAATTTGAAGTGTTGATTCACTTCACCCTGGGACGATGTATCTTCGTCCTGGACAATTTTTGGACAGAGTATTTCTTCCATAGATGAATAGTGAATTTCATTTTGACGATTAGTGTAAACTCAAAGTCCAGAGGAGTTTGTCCACGGACGAACTTGGACTTCGTCTGGATGAACAGACCAAATTGGAAATCCAGAGGATTTCGTCCAGAGACGAATCATGCATTTCGTCTGGATGAATAGTGTAAAGTGAGAATCCAGAGGAGTTTGTCCCGGGATGAATATGGAATTTCGTCCGGACGATCAGGACTTAGAAAAAAAATTTCTCACTTCCTGTTCGATCCATTGCTCCATCGAGGGGATAACTGACTTGATCGTCCCGTACGAACTATGTTCGTGCCGTACGATCAATATAAATTTCTTATTTCCCAAGTGTGTGTGTGATTATCTAAACAATTACAATCACTCCCTCTCAAACTCAATACAAAGATAAGTACAAACTTCAATTTACAAACTATCTCATCATGCTGAATATAAATTGAAGTCTTCATTAATCTGAAATTTGATTTTCCTGAAATGTTAGTTCACACAAGAGCAAAAAATAAATCTTCCAAACTGTGTTAGGAGAAAACAAAAATTTAAACAATAATATTTGGAATCATCAAAACTGTACAAGTTGCAAGAATATAAAACATGCAAATAAAAACTCTCTTAACACTACCTTCTCTAGTCACATATGATAAATGTATATGTAGATGCTCTATCAAGTCAAAGAAACCATGGGAAATTTTTTCCTCATGTTTGCACCTAATAATTTAAATTAATATTCAGCTCATTTCTAGTGAATGCCTCTTCATTCAATCTTATTGAACATAAATCCCTAAAAAAATGCTAAGTTTCAATGGATCTAATAGAAGTTTAATTCTATAGGTTACAGACACTCCATGAAGATTTGATAGTAATGAGTTCTCATTTAAATTAACTTCCTTGATCTCATGCCTACTTCTCTACTTAATTTGAGGCATATCTATCTAAATTTTTTAGGTTTCAGACCTACTCACACGATGCTCTTTCTAATCTAACATGATTAATCGCCTTCCAACTTCAATGTTTTAACATTTCCATGTTCTTTGAGTTCAAGATTTTTTTTCTACACTATCTTTAAGGTCAATTCTTATCTTCAAATTAACTTATTATTTTCCTTTAAACCCATCACAATATTAAATATATTATTAAAATAATTCATTTGTGTATGTATAATTTTTTTATATACATACCAACAAAAGTTTGTAAGGTAAATCCCAAAAGAAAAATCTTCTTTTTTCATTTGTATTCAACTTCATAACCCAAAATTATATACGCTACTGGTAGATGACCATCAATAATTGTAGGTATCATATGTACTCTTTCTAATATATGGCCAACACTAAATCTTGATGAAGATGTTAAATTTTTGGCTTTATTTTATATGAAATCATCCTTATTTCTTTTGAACTGATAATTAGTAAGTAAGAACAATGGATGATAGTCAAATCATGTGTTCCTGACACCATTTTTTTAATATGAATGCTTTATTGAACTCCATATAGAATGGGCAAGCTAACTACCAACCTGATAAAATTCCTTACATTGAAAAGTTACCAGTTATCCATAATAGATTTTCTTTCATTTGAAAGTTCTCTTTAACTGAAATATCATATATTAACACACCTTGTTCCCACAAATTCCTTAGTTCAACTATCAAAGGTGTAAGAACACATTAATTCTCACTTTTGGATTATACAGTTCAGGTATGATGAGCCTAAAAAATATGTAAGGTGTTGTTATGCACATCTATGGTGAAAGATTATAGGGTGTAATTATTACTGGCCAGCATAAGTAAGTAAAAACTATATGACTGTATAAAGTAAAATCATCTGCACATAGATCTAACCTCATATTGAGTGGTTCAATAGTAAAATGTGGATGTGTACGATCAAAGTGGTTCCAGGCCTCAGCATGTGATGGATGAATTAAAGCACCTTGTTTGAAGATTTTTTTGTTATGTCATCTCATATGACTAGTGAAATTCATATAAGAGTAGTTTTTAAAGCCTTGAAATGATAGGTAAATAAAATATTCACATAAATAAAACTTACCTTCTATTTTTGTAGTTTACTAATTTTTGTTTTGAATCGAGGTGCATTATAGTAGCAACATACAATTTTTGACAAGTCATATTTGTAATATAATATTCAATCTTTAATGCAATAATCTGTCTTTCTAACACTCAATCCTAATTTAGATAAGTTATTTATCCTGTATAAATATGCTAGAACTAAGCTGTCCACATAATTAGTTTGGTCTCAATACTAAGCATCCTAACTACAATTGATAACTCATATTGAGTGGTGCACCCATCCCAAAGTGATTTTTGAACAACACATAATAATTCATAGAAGTTTTGTGCTTCGATGATAGGTTGCTCTTCTAAAAGTTCTTTAAATTGTTGGCCTATTATATTGAATATCTTCTCTTAGTATCTCCCAGTATTTTCCTGTTTTACTATTGTGTAGTTAGCCAAACGATTATATAATTAAAAAGTTAAAATTGAAAGTTCGATGGGGATGTTAAGCCCTATGAACTTAGTCCCAAACTAACCAAGAGGGGGGGGGGTGAATTGGTATTTTAAAAACTTCTTTTAAACAAAGAAATAAAATCACATAAACCAAATCACACCACAAAAAAAGTGCGGAATTTAAAAGTGCGGAAGCAAGAAAAGGAACACAGAAATTTATAGTGGTTCGGTCGACTCGACCTACGTCCACTCCTTGGAGGCACCCTCCAAGTATTGCACTACAAAAAAGTGACTCTCCTTTAGCCCCCACGGCTAGGTGGAGAAACCCTCACAAGAACCTCCTTTTTGCCACCCCGACAAGGCAGAGAACCTATCTCCTTTTGCTTCCTCCTGAAGCTGGCAGAGAACCAGAACCAAAAGCAAAACTCCTTACCTCTACCGACCCTTCCACGGACGAGAAACTCTAGACGAAGACGACGCAGAGAGATCCTTGAAGCAACCCTTGTGAAACCCCTCACAAGCTCCCCCTCACAAGATCCTCTCTCTCTCCTCTCTCTCTTTCTCTCCTCAAGGTCTTCTCAGGTCAAGGCAGCAACCAAAGGTCTTTAAAAACGTTGAACAAGAGCTCTTAAATAGAAGAGCTTCAAAAGAGCTCATTAATTGCAAGTTGCCGACAATATCGTCCAGGCCGATATGGACATCGGCCTGGCCGATCAGTACAAATCAATGATGATCGGCCAGAGCATCGCCCTGGATGGAAAACAGGACGATTGAAAATTGGCTTGATCGTCCAGGCCGATCTCACGATCGTCCTGGCCAATTAGTTCAAATCAGAGGAAAATCGTCCTGACAATAGCCCTGGATACGGGCTGGCCGATATTGATCGTCCTGAAGTAACATAGGGTTTTTGACTAGATCGGCCTGGCCGATCCTGCGATCGGCCAGGACGATCTGATCGTATCAATCATCCTTAATTACTCCCTTGATTTCCTGAACAATTATGGCATAATTTGTGAATATCGTCCAGGCCGATCCGAGGATTGTCCTGGCCGATAATTTAAAGATACAGTATACCATACTTGACTATGGCGGCTACTTCTTTCTGTTTTGAGCTTATCGTCCTGGCCGATACACGTATCGTCCAGGACGATCTGTTAATGTCGGCTGACTTAATTAAGAATCCTTAATTAGACTTTCTGTTGTAAGCTGATCGTCCAGGACGATCCAAGAAATCGTCCTGGCCGATATGAGTAAAAACAGAAATTTTAAGTCTCTCAAGTGTGTGTGTAAAGGGTTACATAGCATCAGTCTCTTTGACTATTACAAGTGGACTCAAAAGGTAAAAAAACAAAAGTACAGACTGACTCAACCCTAAACCTACGCATTCCTGAACTTGGCTCCTTTTTTATTGTCCGATCTTCGATTCCTGAAAAGTTAGAAGCAACAAGCTGTCCAAGAGAAACAGTGTTTGTCAATCATCAAAACATAAGACATGAAAAATAGATTTGCAACAAAAATATGGTTTGTACTCTCATGTGAAGTGTAGAACTAATAATTTGTAAGGAATCCTCTATGATATAAATTGAGCACATTCTCATTGGGTGTAAGGTAGGCTTGATTTTTATGATTTAAGCAAGGAAACTAAACTTTTTTCGCATAAAAATAATGACAATTGATATGCAACGTGAATAAAATATATCTCCAATGACAAATTCATCAATTAATCCTTTTCGTCTAACATTCTCTTGTACATTCAAGACATTTGGTTTAAGATATCCATGTATATGTTGCCATGTGACAAAGATAATCCAAAATTTTAAATTGATAAATGAATTTTGGCTTAAAAGCCTTTTTATCTACATTTAATTTTTTTTCACTAGCATAACTTTTTCTTTTCAAAATCATTTAACTTTTCACCTACACAAAATCATACTATATTATTTTCCTTGACACATTAGTCTACATTTTAAAACACATATATAATTTTCCTAAATAAAGAAAAATAATATAAATCTAACTTATAAGAATAATATATTCTTAGGAAAATTTACTAATGTAAAAGAGACACTCAAATCTACCCTAATTTTAATATATATATATATATATATATATATATATATATATATATATATTATATATATATATATATATATATATATATATATATATATATATATATATATATATATATATATATATATATATATATATATATATATATATATATATATATATATATATATATATATATATATATATATATATATATATATATATATATTATATATATATATATATATATATATATATATATATATATATATATATATATATATATATATATATATATATTAAAAACATAAACAAAATCTAATGAACAAAATCTTAAATTAATTGGAAAACTTGAAAGAGATAGAGATGTATCTATTGATCTTCAAACAAATTGAAGAAAATTAAGTGATGAACATCTTTTTGAAATCATTAAAGAAAGTTATGACCCCCAAATGAAGGCTTGGAATTACCAAAGAGGTGATTCTTTGAAGATAGTGAAAATTAAATGACACTTAAGCACACCACTGATGTCGAGTAGTAAGGTGGTTGACTCGAACTAAGTCACATGATATGCGAGATTTATCCTTCCTTTCTATGTTTCCATGTAATGTGTTTTAAACTTTGTGAGGGGTTTGATGTTCGCCATCTCCCTATAAAATGCATTCACCACTTAAGGCTCTCACCTTTCAACACCCTTAGGTATAGAAGTAGGCTCTTCATTATTGTTGTGTAATAAATTTTGTTTCAAGCAAGTTTAGAGTTTAGTGTCCTGACACCTAATTGTGCCCTCAATATAACAAAATTAAAAGATCTTATAGCATTTCCACTATTAAAGTGATTATAGGAGCTTGCTATAAGATTTCTTCAATCATTCTCATTATATTTTCTTCCATCTCCATAAGTTGTTTATTGATCACAAACTCTTGATTTTTCATGTTCATGGATGTCTTTCTATTGGGTTGCTATGCTTTGTGGTGCTTGGCAACAATCAACACTCACCACACCTAAAAGGATGTTAAATCTTATTTTATTTGTTAGTGACCTTGAAACTTGCTTGCAATACTAGTAAAGTATCGATAAAGAGTATGTAGAGAGAGAAAGAAATGATGAAGAAAAGAGAAAATATGACTAGAAAGAGAAGCACTAGGAATTTTATTGATAGTACAAAAAAATACAGGAGTTAATATAGCATATGTCATGTGATTTATAGTATCTTGGGTGTTACAAGAGAAGCTACATATAACAGGTATTTAACAAATACATAATACGATTATTATAGATACATAACAGGACTATTATAGACACGTGAATGAGATATTGCTGGTATACATAAACAATTGCCTCTAATATGTATTTGGGCGAGTTACTATATGAGTTGATGAGATCACCATCACTTGATGAAAATAAGAGGGTACCTTGTTGATTAAGTGACTCTATAGACTAAAAGGAGTGACTCATAGGTTGGAGTGAATGAAGATGGAACCCCATCTAGCTCACCTTGGTCTGTTAGTTCGGAGTTTTGATTATTAACCAAAAGATTTTGGGTTCAAAATTTGCATATATAATATGCATAGGAGTTCATCTTAATTGACCTAATTGCTCCAAAAAAATGAGAACTCCTCAAGTTCAAGCCAATAGCTCCTATTCTATACTTGTTAATAATTTAATTAGCCTACCTAAGCTCCATCCAGCATATCCAGATAAGCACTAGGATTTATCACTTTAAAGAGGTATCTAGCAAACCCTGAATTTACCCAAAATGAAGTAAAAACTATATTTATGTCATCTTATTTAGGGGCTGTTTGACAAAAGCTAGATTTAACTTTTGTAGGATTTAGTAAATCATGTGTATGTTAAATCCTAAAAAATGTTTCGCAAAATATTTGTTAAATCCTATGAAAGCGTTTGACAATGTAATCCAGGAGTTAAGGTGGTTGGTTCATTTAAAAATTAAATTTAATGTGTTATAAATTTAATTACATATTAAGTACAAGTTACTTATTAATTTTAATTTTGAATATAGTTAACAACATATAATAATAAATTAATTAATTATAAATTAACTTAAATGTTAAATAATTTAATTACCAATCATGGTATTATTTCTTAAAATAGTTGTTTATATGTTAATTTAATAAGCATTTTATATCTAATTATATTAATCATTATCTAATTAATTAGTTAATTTTTTTAAATTACTAATTATTTAACTAATACTCCTACTAATGACTTAATTAATTTTGAAGTATTATTTAATTAGTTATAATTATTCATTATATTATTAATTATCTCATTAATCATTTAAAAATTCTAATACTAATTAATTATTGAATTATATTTTATAATATTATATAATAATTATTCTATTTGAAATTATATTTAATCCTACTAATAATTTAATTACTTATTTAAGTATTATTTAGTTTGTTCTAATTATAAATTATATTATTAATTATTTCCTTAATCACTTAAGAATTCTACTACTCATTAATTATTTAATCTTAAAGTATTATTTAATTAGTTATAATTATTTATAATAATAATAATATATTTAAAAATTTCTATTTTAAATTATATTAATTTTTAATTACTAATTATATTATTAACTATTTAAATAAGTTAAATTAGATAATTAATTTATGTACTAATTATACTATTAATTATTACAAATCTAGTTTTATGAATTAGAATTTTAATGATAACAAACATTCCTATTTTTTCTATGACTGCCTTGCCCACTAACATTTCAGGTCAACTAGATTAAGTGTCACTCAAGCCAGCTCAAGATTGGGTAGATTAGGTCTGAATCAGTTTGTAATATATATTTTTTCCTTTCCTGAGTCAATTGTAATATTTGTGGTGCCTGATGCTAAGTAACCATGCACACACACACTTGGGTGAATTTTTTTCTGTCTGACTTAGAATTTTCTAATTTTGCAAATATCGTCCGGGAAGATCCTAAAATTGTCCTGGATGATCAGTCAAAAATAAAAATCCTATTTAGGGCATCCTGATTAAGGTGGCCGTCATTAAGCATATCGTCTTGGATGATGTTTGTATCAGCCAGGACGATATGCTCAAATCAGAAAGAATCAGCCACCAGATCTATTTAGAAAATTTTATTTTTTAATCATCATCTAGGACATCGGCCTGGACGATGGGGTTCAATAATGCCTAAATTGATCTGGTGATTAAGAAAAGTAATTAAGGTTGATTGATTCGATCATATCATCATGGACGATCACATGATTGGCTACAACGATCAGTTCAAAAACCTTGATTGCTCCTGGATGACAAAATCATATATTGTCTATTCAGAGGGATGTTCTAGACGATTTTGCACTAATTTTAATTAATCATCCAGGATGATCGCGATATCGACCTGGATGATCAAGTCATTTTATTTTCGTCCAGACTCCCATCTAGGGAGATGTTCTAGACAATATTCCCTAATTTGTACTAAACGTACAGGACGATATCTTATCATCCTGGATGATAGGCACAAAAAATCTTATAATCTTCCCAAGATGTCTGGGCTGATTGAGCTAAAATTATACTGATCGTATAGGACGATAGTAATATCGTCCTGGATGATAAAGTCAGTTCTTGAAAATCTATTTAAAGGACTCGTGTTTTCTCAAGCATCAGGGTCTTTTGCTGCAACCTTGACCTGAGAGAGCCTATAGGAGAGGAAGAGAGAGGGAGAAAGAGGGAGGAACTTGTGAGGGGGAGCTTGTGAGGGGTTTCACAAGGGTTGCTCCAAACAGGGTTCCAAGGAGTCTTCTCCGATCGTCGTTCCTCGTTCTTAGAGGCTCAAAGGAGGTCTTCTTTAGCAATTGATCGAGGTTCTCTTCCTACTTCAGGAGGAAGCAAAAGGAGTCGGGTTCTCTGCTTGCTTCAGGAGGAAGCAAAAGGAGTCGGTTCTCTGTCGCACCGGGGTTGGTGGAAAGGAGTTTTTGTAAGGGCTTCTCCACTTAGCTGTGGGGGCTAAAGGAGAGACGTTAAGTTAGTGCAATACTCGGAGGGTGTCTCCGAGGAGTGGACGTAGGTCAAGATTTGACTGAACCACTATAAATTTGGTGTATATTTTCTTTGTTTTTACTTACTCATTTAATTTTTGCACTTGTTATATTTGTGGTGGATTGTGTTTTGGTTTAAAGTTCGTGATTTGATCGAAAAGTTTTCAAATACTAATTCACCCCCCTCTTGGTTAGCCTAAGGACTATTTCATAAGGGCTTAACATCCCTAACAAACTTTCAAGTGATATCAGAGCACTTTCATTAATTAATTAAATTATATTAATAAAGTTAACCGGTAATAGCTTAGAGGCACCTAGGGTTTGATTTTTATCTACTCTTTTTCATTGTTGTTATCTAGCTTTGCTCCACGAGAAATTATTTGATGTGAAGTTTGGACGTCGCTCTACGTCTAGACTCCAATTAAAACTTGACACATGAACAAGACAAGTAGATGCTTGATTTGATATTATTTATTATTTGTCATATTAGCACGTCAGCCCGACCCAACCCGACCAAAAAAATTTGAATTCGGTGGAGTTCAAAAAACTCGAAGCCAGGTCTTTTTACTATTCAACTGCATTTTAAACTTTCACTCTATCTCCTCTAATTCAATTTTCTAGAAATATTCTTCTAATCCATCAGCATTTCCATTCTCTAGGACCAGGTGGGTATCAAAAGTTCATCTCCTTACACTGCCTTTAAAATCATTTATAAGTACTTGTTGCGTTTTTGTTGCACTTTTACTACAAATTCACATTTTTATGTAATTTAAAACCAATGCTACATAAGTTTCAAATTTATGAGTTTATTTTTTTTAAATTTTTTTTTTGTTTTCACTATGCTTTTGTATATCAATTTTCTTAATAGTTCTTTTCACTGCTTTTTCTTGTTTCATTTGCTACTGTGCTTTCACTGAGCTTTAGATGTGCTTTTATTGCCTTTCAAAAGAGCTGCCAAATGCAGATAAAGCGTAGCAAAAGCACAATGAAAGTGCTTTCAATCCACTTTTGGTGCACATTCACTGCACTTTTGTTGCGCTTTTGTTGCACTTTCACCGCACTTTTGATGTCGTTTCGCTGTGCTTTCACTGTGTTTTTCTACGCTTTCACTACGCCTTCCTTTTCTTTTCTTTAACTTCTTATTCAGTTAATATTTTTCTTTATTTTTTGCAAATGACTCCTAATTTTTTTAATTACTTCTTGTTGCTACGTTTAAACCTTTAGAAATATTTACGACTCATTTCTCAAAATAATTCACAAAAATGTTAAGGACAATTTGATGACTCTGAGCATCCATCAATTTTTGAAATTCTCACCATTCCAACAAAATATATCTCTGTTATACGAGCTGCTTAAATGCTAGGATATCTCTGAATAAGGCTTCATCATCAAAGTTCATTTGCTGAAATTCACTTCTGATGAAGTGGCTTTATTGAAATGTTTGATTTCAAAAAAGAATTTTTCTGCAAACTTCAATTTTTCCATGTAAAGATTTGCTAACATTAGTGTTATATCTGTGCAAATTTTCATGTCCTATAGGATGTTACTCAGGAGGAAGTATAAAATATGAATGTTGACGTAACTACTATTAATAACTTCCAAATTCAAAATCCTCATCAATCTTCTCATGAAATCCCCTCACCAACACCAAAGAAATTTTTAACTCCTACCCCTCATTCTCTCATGCAAGCCCATACACATTCTACCATCAAGACCCCCTTCTAGCTCAAGGTGAGGATTGGGACGATGTTCAAAAGAAATTGCTTGGTGCCCTCCAAAAAGTTTATAATAGAATCAAAGAAAATTTAGGCACCAGGCAAGATCGACTTGAAGCAAATTTCAATTCTCTTGAATACAAGCTCATCTATCATATAGTCCAATATAAATATGATCCAGAAAAAACTCCTCCATCTTCCTCATCCTACCCATCTATATAAGAAGTCCCAAAGCTGCCCCTAAAGTCTACTCATCTATACATAAATTCACTTCTGATGAAGTGGCTTTATTGAAATGTTTGATTTCAAAAAAGAATTTTTTGCAAACTTCAATTTTTCCATGTAAAGATTTGCTAACATTAGTGTTATATCTGTGCAGATTTTCATGTCCTATAGGATGTTACTCAGGAGGAAGTATAAAATATGAATGTTGACGTAACTACTATTAATAACTTCCAAATTCAAAATCCTCATCAATCTTCTCATGAAATCCCCTCACCAACACCAAAGAAATTTTTAACTCCTACCCCTCATTCTCTCATGCAAGCCCATACACACTCTACCCATCAAGACCCTCTTCTAGCTCAAGGTGAGGATTGGGCCGATGTTCAAAAGAAATTGCTTGGTGCCCTCCAAAAAGTTTATAATAGAATCAAAAGAAAATTTAGGCACCAGGCAAGATCGACTTGAAGCAAATTTCAATTCTCTTGAATACAAGCTCATCTATCATATAGTCCAATATAAATATGATCCAGAAAAAACTCCTCCATCTTCCTCATCCTACCCATCTATATAAGAAGTCCCAAAGCTGCCCCTAAAGTCTACTCATCTATACATAAATACCCACCCCCCCCCCCCCTAAGTCCCCCCATCTGTACATAAAGCCCCCTACCACAGCTGCCCCTCCAGCACTCCCAAGTACCACCCAAGCCCTTAAGAATACAGAAAGCCCCCAACATAGTTGCCCCTTCAGCACCCAAATATATTCATAAAGCCCCCTAAAGTGTATAGAAAGCCCCCAACATAGATGCACCTCTAATACCCCAATGTATTCATAAAGTCCCCTCTCAAGTGTACAGAAAACCCCCACCACAGCTGCCCCTCTAGCACCCCAATTTGTTGCTAAATCCCCATTAAGTGAATAGAAAGCCCACACCATAATTGCCCCTCCAACACTCCCATATATACATAAAGCACCCCTCCCCCTAACTTCTGAGCAAGCCACTATGTTCATAAAGCCCCACCAATTGTATAGAAATCCCAAACCATAGTTGCCTCTCCAGCACTCATATCTCTACAGCAAGTCCCAGATCGTCCCGACTGATTAGGCTTAAATTGCACAGATCGTACAGGACGATATTTATATCATCCTGGCCGATAAAGTATGCAAGTTGCATTAATGAGCTCGTTTTGAGATATACTATTTAAGCTTTCATAAGACACTTGGTCAGTGTCTTTGGCAGCCATTATAGCTTCGATCTTTTGGAGGGTACTTGAAGAGAGAGCTCGAAAGGGAGAGATAAAAGGGTGGAGTTTGAGAGAGGGAGAAGATCCTTAGAGGGGGTTTCAAGGGAGTGTGGAGGGGGATTCCACATGGCTGCTCCGGCGAGCTTGCACCTTAGTACCATCGGATTCAAGGCTTGTCTTGAGGGAAGTTTTAGGAAGAAGAATATCTCTTTGGTGTCAAAGGACACGGCTACTTCGCCGCACCGGGGAAGGTGGAAGTGATTTTGTAAGAGCTTCTCCGTCTAGCTGTGGGGGCTAAAGGAGAGACACTGAGTTTAGTGTAATACTCGGAGGGTGCCTCTAAGGAGTGGATGTAGGTCAAGGTTTGACCAAATCACTATAAATCTGGTTTTGTTTTTTCCTTTATTATTTTCGTATTTAATTTCTGCACTTTGGTTTTCTTTGTGGTGAATTTTGATTTGATTTGTATTTTGATTGAAAGAAATTTTAAAATATCAATTCACCTCTCTCTTAATTAGTCTTGGGCCAGTTCATAAGGGCCTAACATCCCTAATGAACTTTCAAGTGGTATTAGAGCGGGATTCATAAAATTTATTTTTTGAACAATTTTGATCAATGGCTAATTTTTGTAATCGTAATATTGCAGAAGGTTATTCAATTACTAGACCAACCTTCTTTGAAAATATTATTTTTAATTTTTGGAAAATTTGCATGTCTAATTTTTGCAATCAATTTATTTTCGAATGTGGCAAATAATTTTAGCTGGTTATTATATACCATCTCATATTTTAGATGGAATTAAAACTATTATTCCTTTTAATCAATGGAGTAAAGAGAAAATCAATTTTCAATTGAATGCAAAATCTTTAAATTATTTTTCTGCGCTTCAAATTCTAAAGATTGTATGTTAGTTTCCACGTGCACTACTGGTAAGAAAATTTGGGATAAATTACACACCATATATGAATACAGTAATGAAATCAAGCAATTCAAGTTGAATATTTTAATGCATGATTATGAACTTTTTTAGCATGAAACCTTATGAGACAATCTTAGACATGTAAACTAGATTTATTCAAATTGTTACATCATTGCATGCTTTAGGAAATGAGTTTTCAAACTTTAAAAAAGTTAATAAAATTCTACGTTGTCTACTTGATAAGTTTGATACCAAAGTTGTTGTTATTTGTGAATAAAAAAATTTAAATAAATATTCTATTGATAATTTGATTGGCTCAATCATTACCTACAAGCAAAGTTTGGGTCAAAGATTTTTGAATGCAAGAGAGATGATAGTGTTAAATGCTGAAAACATGGAGAAAAGTGACTTAGTTGGTGACGAAAGCGATGACTTGTCAAGCAAATTAAAAAGCTCATCAAAGCATAAGCATCAACAAAAGTAGAATAAAGGTAAAAAAGGTAAGAATGTTAAGATTACTTCTGACGTTATTTGCTTTGAATGTAAGAAACCTAGACATATGAAAAATCAATGCCCTAATTTGAGCACTGTTCCTACAAAAAAAAAGAGTAAAACTAAGCAAAATGTAAAAATAACAAATAATGAAAAGCAAAAAATCTTCTAGGCAGACCTAGCTTCTGAATCATCAGACCAGGAGCAAGATAATATTTAAACCATTGTTTGTGTGCTTTATTTTTTTGTGTTTGCATGTTTTGTTTGTTTTTATTTGTTTTATATGTTTTGTTTATTCTTTTTCACTCTTTTTTTCCTTTTTCGTTAAATTGTTAATTTTGTTTTTACTTTTTCTTTTTATATAGTGTTTTCTATATTTAAAAAAAAATATTAAAATTTTAAAAATGAAAAATCTACATCCTATTTTTCTTGAAATTCTTATGTAAGTTGTGGTTTTTTCATCTTCCTACATTTTATCTATCACATAAAAAATTTTTACAAGTTGTTGAATCTACCTCATAATTTTTTTAATCAAGTAATTCGTTTTATCAATAGGATGTGTTTACTTTTATTTTTAATATTTCAGAAAGGTAGCATATTCAAAAAAAATAAAAATAGCCAACGATGCCAAAAATAAAAGATGCGCAATGACGCCAAATTAAAAAAATGGAATAAATAAAGTGTATCAAGAATTAAAAGACGCGCAGTGCGCCAACCAATTGACAAGAGGCATAAAATGAGCTCACAAAATATATACTTACAATTCTTATACTTCTTAAAGCTTAAGAAAACCCTTGATAATTTTGATACTTGGATTTGAAAATCATGATTCATGATTCAACAATTCGTGCATTAATCTTCTATTATATATATTTTATGGAAGGAGTTTTAAAAAAATTAGTGTTTCTTTTTCTAATTTATTCCTTGATTTAGATATTGAATTAAAAATTTTTTGATCCTTTAAAAAGAACTTGAGCTTGGATTAACAATTTCTTAATTTCTTACCTTTACTAGATTATGCGAGGTCAATCCATTCCTTACTACGTTTTTTTGAATAAAATTACGATGAAGCTTTTTTTAAGACTTTTTTCGTGCCCATTCTCTTTTTATTGTTGTATTTGTATTTTTTTTCTTCTTTCAAAAATTAAAAATAACAAAAAAATTTTATTTCCCCTATTTTTTAAAATTTTATTTTAGTATGGGGGAGATTAAGAGAATATGATTTCTTTTTTGCAAATTCAACCATTAATGTTTGTCATCATAAAAAAGGGGGAGATTGTTGCGAATCTGTTTTCATGAATTATGATTTTGATTATAGCAAACACTCTTGTTTCTCTACGACTACCTTACCTACTGATATTTCAGGTCCACAAGATCAAACTGCAATTGGAATCAGTTCAAGATTAGGTAGACTAGGTCTGAGTCAGTTTGTATCTTTTTCCTTTCTTGAGTCTATTGTAATTGGTGTGGCTCCTGATGCTAAGTAATCTTACACACACACACACACCTTGGAAGAATTTCTGACTGTTACTTAGAGTTTACTGTTTTTGGTAACATCATCCAAGATGATATTTATATCGATCTGAACGATGGGTTCAAAAATAGAAACCCTAATTAGGGCATCCTTGTTAAGGCAGTCATCATTAAGCACATCGTCCTGAACGATTTTGTATCGGCCAGGATGATAGGCTCAAATCATAAAGAATCAGTCGCCAGATCTATTTAGGTAAGATTTATTTTTGGACATCGGCCTGGACAATTTAACATAACTATACCTAAATTAATCTGGTAATTAAGGAAAGCAATTAAGGCTTGATTGATACGATCACATCGTCCTGGATGATCGCAAGATCATCCGGGACGATCAGTTCAAAAATCCTTGGTTGCTCTTGAACGATCAAACATCGGCCAGCTCTTTTTCGAGCGATGTTTTGAATGATTTTCCTCAGTTTTAAACTAATCGTTCGGGACGATCGTGCGATCGGCCCGGACGATCAAGCTAATTTTGGATCGTCTAGACCTCCTTTCTGAGCGATTGTCTGGCTGATTAATCTGTGATTTAAACTAATTGCACAGGACGATATGTTATCTTCCTGCCTGATATGAACAAATTTCTTCTATTTGTCCCAGATTGTCCCGGCTGATTAGGCTTAAATTGCACTGATCTTACAGGATGATATTTATATATCATGGTTGATAAAGTCGGCAAGTTGTATTAAAGAGCTTGTTTTGAGATCTTCTATCTAAGCTTTGACAAGACACTTGGTAAGTGTCTTTGGCAACCATTGTAGCTTCATTCTTTTGGAGGGAACTTGAAGAGAGAGCTTGAAAGGAAGAGAGAGCTTGAAAGGAAGAGAGGAAAGGGTGGAGTTTGAGAGAGGGAGAAGATCCTTGGAGGGGGTTTCAAGGGAGTGTGGAGGTATTCCACACGGTTGCTCCAGCGAGCTTGCACCTTAGTCCCATCGGATTCAAGGCTTGTCTTGAGGGAAGTTCTAGTAAGAAGAATATCTCTTTGGTGTCAAAGGACCCGGCTACTCCGTCGCACCGGGGAAGGTGGAAGTGATTTTGTAAGGGCTTCTACTCCTAGTTGTGGGGGTAAAAGGAGAGACATTGAGTTTAGTGCAATACTTGGAGGTTGCCTCCGAGAAGTGGACGTAGGTCAAGGTTCGACCGAACAACTATAAATCTGGTGTTTTCTTTTCTTTATTATTTCCGTATTTAATTTTCGCACTTTGGTTTTCTTTGTGGTGAATTTTGGTTTGGTTTGTGTTTTGATTGAAAGAAGTTTTGAAATACCAATTCACCTCTCTCTTAATTAGCCTTAGGCCTGTTCATAAGGGCCTAACATCCCTAACGAACTTTCACTTGCAGGTATATAAGAATTACAATTAGCCTTCTAAGTTATACGTCCAACATATCAATCAGGGTTTGGTGAAAGAAAAAAAAATCTTCTAATTTAACCAATCATCCACATCTATGATTAGTGTGAGGTAATGCAACTTCTATGGCCTACCAATTGTCTGGTCCTGATTAGTAAATATTATAATTGGATATTTATCACCCATTACTCATACAAATATTCTAAGCAATCATATAAATGAATCAATTATTTCCTCTGACAAAAAAGCCACCCTTAGCAAAATGTTCTGTCAATGACTATTAACACTAACAAATAGTGCACAAACTAAATTATATTTATATAGCAAATAATTAGTATCAAAAATCACATCTCCAAAAGAGTCATAATCTATCCTACCCATCCCATAAACCCAAAAAATTTAATAATATATCAAACTCATCAAATTGGACGTCCCATGCGAATATGTTGACCTCAACTTGATGATATTTAAATAATTGAATCAAAGAATTAGTGTCCCAAAATTCAATCTTCGCTAAATTCTCCTTTTGAATAATGTTATGCACCCCTCTTAGAGAATCCAATATTCACGATACTCCAACTTCCTCTGCAAGGTAGGAGAATGCATCAACAGTTTTAATCCCGGCTTATGTTATTGATTTAAGAACTGAAGCTTTCTCATGATTAATATTCCTGCATGATCTCAGAAGGTGTCGGTCTTCTAGCATAGCCAATTCATGATTGTGAGATTCAATAAGTTTTTACACATTCCAGTTTCCAGCTTCATCAACTAGAAACCTAACCAAAGATAGATAACCCATTCATGTCTTTGATTTTATATATTTTATTTGATAATTCAGATCAAATATCTTATTGACACCAACTTTTGAATAGACAAAGTCATTGGATTTTATATTTCTGGAATTTGGTCAGTAACTGTGTTGATCTTTGCACACACTAAATCTAGTATTATAGGCATAACGACAGTAAGCATAATATGCTTCTTTCTTATCTTTATACACAATCTGCAATATGAAGTAAAAGATAGTGAAAGCGTAGTGAATGCACAGTAACATAAGCACAGTGAAGGCACATCAGCAAAAGCACAGTTAAAGAACAAAAAAAGAGCAGACAAAGCGCAAATAAAGTGGAAAAAGGCGAAGAAAAAGAGCAATAAAAGAGCAGCCAAAGCACATTTGTTGTGCGTTTTCTACTCTTTGGATGCGCTTTGCTGTGTTTTGGCTCTCCAAAATTCATTGAAGCACAGTGAAATCTTATTTAAATTGCAGCAAAAGCATAGTAGCAAATGCACAGTTGCAATCCGGAGTGAAACCACAATGAAAAATCATTAGCAAAAGCATAGTGAAAAAAACTTGAAAGCACATCAAGAGCACAGTTGCAATCCACAGAGAAAGCGCATCAAGTGCTCTTGTATGCGCTTATATTGAGCATTGATGTGCTTTTTTATATGCAGCTTTATTTTAGAATTTTGGAAAATTATAAAACTTTGGAAACTCTTAAAAACAACTTGGGATGAGGTAGAAATTTATAAATAAATTAAAACACTTAGTAGTTCTAGCCAAATTAACTCTCGATTCCTGAACGTTTCCATACCTCATTTCATCTTTTTTGTCCTGTGAGCATTCCATCTCTGCCAATATAGAGTAACATTGTTCTTCATTTTTTTCTTTCAGAGCAATTATCAGAAGTCCTAAATATTCGAATTTTAAAATTTTCATGACTTTTTCTTAAAATGGAGCGTCAAACCTAAACCCTTCCTCAAAAAAATATATAAAACTATAGATCTGATTGGGTCGGGTCGGGTCGGGTCGGGTTGGGTCGGATCGGGCCGTTTGGACTGAAAGACATAAATAAAAAAATCTAATTAAAATATTCTCGTGCCAAATTATGCATAAATCCTCTTGGTTTCATTTTTTATCGCTTTTCGGGATTTAAGTTAAATCCTGAAATGGTTCAAATCCTGGTGCCAAGGAGCCCTTGAGCCAGAATCAAGCAGTCCCTAATCTAGTTGTTTAGGGTTTTGGGACACGGTTTTTCCCAGAAGCAGCAGTGCCGAGTTGGGAGAATCTTCAAAGTAATAGTACCCCCAATTTGGTGAAGCAGAGCCTCCGACTTGGTTGGCGGCATTGACAACCTTCATCATCGCAGCTGCTTTGGTGGCATCGGGTGGCTTCTCCGACAACAGTGGAGTAATGGGCGGTAAACTGACTTCTTTTACCGTATCGTTTCCAAGGGTTGATTGCATTTATCAGTACCCATCGATGAAGAATATGTAGATGCGGGCATAATTGCTATATGCCGTCATATTGTTTGGGTTTTCAACATTTGAATCTTTCCGCCAGAGGTGAAACAATGGCCTATGGAAGTAAATTTTGTCGATCTTTTCAGCTTGATGGGTGTTAAACCTATCCTTTGCAAATATATTTGAACAAGTTCTATTCATATTATCTTAGGCCTACACATTTTCCCTCATAATCCTTCAGTTCTAGTTTTATCTATCCGTCTAATGGATTCATATAAAATAATTTATTGTTTTTATCTATCCATCTATATTTATCATAAATAATGTTTACAATAATTATTACTTAAATAATTTATTGTACTATCTTATCTTTAATAAATATTACTCTAATAATCCCTCTAATAAAATCATTTATTGATTTATACAGTCATCTTAATATTTTAATTTCATTCAAATTAGCTATCAGCAACTTTATCTACTACCGACACTCAACTCATACAACACAAAAAGTATACACAAATTTACAAAATTTATCTTTATGTCTTTATCTAATCATCTTATCACATAATATCATACTTTAAGTCGCTTCTCTATTTTGGCATCCATTTTTAATTATAATAGATATTTTTGTTTATGTAGCGTTGATTAATTGTATGCCTTCCTTGTTCTCATTAAGGTTTTGCTCGCTGCTTGCAATTGAGGTTGTACCCTAGGTTATAGAGAATGCAAACTGTTCCCATCAAAAAGTATCAAATTACATATTCTTTATGGGTTTCTATGTTTAAACTATAGATTCCCTTATGTTTTATTGATATTTGTATTTTTTTCTTCCTTGTGATATCTTAATCGACCAATTACTCATGGTTGTCATTGTTATGGTGTGTCTATATATATATATATCATGTTTCAAGTTATTTTTATGTAGGAAAATCAACTGTGACCAACCGTCGCAAGTGGATTTGCACAAAATAATAGAGTTATCACATCATGCAAAAACCAAAAATAAAATAAAAGGATTGGTGAATGAAATTAATAAAACTAGTTTCAAATAGTTGAAATGATGATGTTAATGAGTTTAATGTTATTTTTGATAGTGCTAGTTTGATTATCTTAATAATGCGCCGCTTTTGTAGTATTTATTACTTAATATTTGGAATATCATGTTTTGATTATTTAGGATGAGTTTTAGTTGGGTTCTATTGTGCTTTCTAATGAGATATCTGTTTTGTGGTTGGCCAGACTAATTAACTATTGCTTTTTTGAGCGGGGGAAGTGGATTTTGCTTGTTTTGGGATGTTTTATGCTTTATAAATGAACTTGGGATGCTTGAATACTTGGAATTTTGTATAAAACTTTGTACAAGTTACTGTTTTTACTAGTTTGTAATGACTTGTGTTTTATCATCTTGCATGGTAGAATGTCTTTTGATGACTGTCCAGTCAAGACACATTTGCATTATTGATGGCGTGCTTGATTATCATTTTGATTTATTTTGTTGATTTAATAAGGAAGTATTTAGTTTATATTTTTTAAGATTGATTTAATTTCTTTACTTTAAATTATTTTGCATTTTTTGATGCCACATGAGTGGAGAAGAAGCATCTTGTTCATATTTTTAAGAATAAAAGTGATGCACATGTGTGTGTGAATTATAGAGGAATTAAGTTAATGTGTCATACATTAAAATTATGGGAGAGAGTAATTGAGCATAGGTTACGACGTGGTACTAATGTTTTTCAAAATCAATTTAGATTCATGCCAGGTAGGTCTACTATGAAATCTTTACATTTATTGAGAGGTTTGATAAAGAAGTATAGAGAAAGGAAGATCTACATATGATATTTATTGATTTAGAGAAAGCATATGATAAAATTTCAAAAGAAGTGCTTTGGAGAGTTCTAGAAAAGAAAGGACTTAATAATTTTTATATTAAAGTTATTATGGATATGTATATTCAGTTGGATTACATCAATGATCAACTTTATGCCCATATCTATTTGTTGTAGTCATGGATGTTCTTACTAGACATTTGCAAGATGATTTACCTTGATGCATGCTTTTTACTTATGATATTTTTCTTGCTAATAAGACTAGGGATGGTGTTGATTAAAAACTTGAATTATGGAGGCCAACTTTATAGTTTAAAAGTTTTTGGTTGATTAAATCTAAACCAAATATATGGAGTGTAATTTTAGTTGTAATAGTTGTAGTGATGGGATTGTGATATTGGTTTATCAAGTTCTTAAAAAGAGTGCATGTTTTATATATCTCGGGTCTATTGTTCAAAATGATGGTGAAATAGATGAGGGTATTATTATTAGAATTCAAATTGGATGGTTGAAGTGGAGGAATGCACCGGTCTGTTGTTTGTCAGAAACGTATCATTCAAGCTTAAAGGAAATTTCTATAAGATGATGGTGAGACCTGCAATGCTTTATGGTGCAAAATGTTGGCCATTAAAAGAGAAATATAAAATTAAGTGTTGCAGAGATGACCTTGCTTAGGTGAATGATTGGCTTTACACTTAGAGACATAATAAGAAACATGCATATATGTGAAAATGTTGGAGTTTCTCTAGTGGAAGATTACATTAGAGAGAGTCATCTGAGATGATTTGGTCATATAAAATGTCAGCCTTCCAATGACTCTGTTAGGAGAGTAGATGTACTAAATTTGGCTTATGTTAATAAAGGTAGAGGTAGACCTAAAAGGACTTGGTTAGAAAGTATTAAAATGATTTTTTTATTAGATTTAAATGAGAATTTTAGAAAGTATTAAAAATGATTTTTTTTATTAGATTTAAATGAGAATTTAACTCTTAAGGGGACACAATGAAGAAACAATGATTATGTAGACAATCCTATGTAGTGGGATAAAGGCTTCTTCTTGTTGTTGTTGTAATTATTTAGCATTGTAATTGCTTAGTACTTATCTTTGTCAAGATCGTATTTTGTAATTATTCTAACAGCCATTTATTCTATAAATGAGGAATTTATGGTTCAGTATTATGCAATGTTTTACAAATTTTGATAAGGGTCCTTTATGCCTCTCTCAATTTCTTCAACACTGCCTCTCTCTAGCTTGAGTTCTCTCACCCCCTCACTACAAGTCTTCACCTTCTAATTTCCATTTTCTCTCATTCTTTTCCATCTAACTACTTGCTTTTCTCTCTCATCTCTCACATCAGCCTCTCCATTTTCTCATTATTGCCCTCAACCAATCAGTTTCTTCATTCCTTTGAATTTTATAGCATTGTAATTGTTTAGAACTTATCTTCATCAAGATTATTTTTTAATTATCCCAAGGGACTTTTATTCTATAAATGTGAATAATAAGGCTTATTTTTATGCAATGAATGAAGAATTTTTCAATAAAGGGTACCTTATTTCAGTCTTGATCCCTCTTACAATGCCTTTGGCTCGAATTCTCTACCTCCTTGTTCACATTTTCTCTATATCATTTCAACCACTTCCCTTTCTCTTTTATTTAATTGCATTCTCTTCTCTCCCATCTTTCCTATTTCTCCCACTAGTCTCTTCATTTTGATTCTATCTCCTATTACCCCTCTCTTCTAGCTTCTCTCTTTCTTATGATCAAGTTTTCTCCCTGCTTCTGTGCGACCACTTAAAGACAATTCTCTACCTCCTTGTTTCTTCTCATCTACTCTAGGATTTTCTAGGATTAGATGGGAGCATTTAAAGAATATTAACAAAATTATTTTTGGAAATAAGATTTTAGATCTTAAGATTTTGTCTGTGCATGAGGATGCTAATATTATGTGGGAAAAAGTGGTTAGTGATATTAAGAATATTGCAAAAGATATCCTTGGAGTATCAAAGGGAAAAGCTCCTAATAGTAAAAGTAGTTGGTGGTGGAATCCAAATGTGCAAGAAAAGATTAAAAATAAGAAGCTTTGTTATAAAAATTGGTTTAATTTTAAGAATTCTGATAATTGGGAAATATATAAAGTGGCTCGTAAGGATGCTAAGAAAGCAATATGCGATGCAAAGACATTAGCTTTTAGTGATTTATATAATAGATTAGATACTAAAGAGGGAGAAAGATATATGTATAAGTTAGCCAAACAAAGAGATAGAGTAGTAAGGATTTAGTTCAAGTGAAGTGTATTAAAGATGAAGATCAAAAAATACTTTTCTTAGAAGATGATATTCAACAAAGATGGATGAGATATTTTGCTAAACTTTTTAATGAAGATTGTGAAATAAGATTGACTATAATGACCTTAGCACCCTAAATGAAAATAAAGATTTCTGTTTTTATCGGCGTATTAGTAAAACTGAAGTTAGAGAGGCTTTAAAGAAAATGAAGGGTGGAAAAGCTGTTGGACCTGATGATATTCCAATAGAGGTGTGGAAATGCTTAGGAGATGAAGGAATTTCATGGCTTACTAAACTTTTTAATACTATTTTGAAGACTAAAAAGATGCCAGATGAGTGGAGAATGAGCGTGTTAATTCCTATTTTTAAAAATAAAGGTGATGCACAATTGTGCGAATTATAGAGGTATTAAGTTAATGTGTCATACTTTAAAACTTTGGAGCGAGTTATGGAGCATAGGTTGCGGCGTGATACTAATGTTTCTCAAAATCAATTTGGTTTCATGTCGGGTAGGTCGACTATGGAAGCCATACATTTATTAGAGGTTTGATGGAGAAATATAGAGAAAATAAGGAGGATCTACATATGATATTTATTGATTTAGAAAAAGCATATGATAAAGTTCCAAGAGAAGTGCTATGGAGAGTTCTTAAAAAGAAAGGAGTCAATAATGCTTATATTCAAATCATTAAAGATATGTATGCAGGAGCTATTACTTGTGTTCAAACACAAGGTGGATTGACTAAGTATTTCCCTATTTCGGTTGGGTTACATCAAGGATCAGCCTTAAGCCCATATCTTTTTGCTTTAGTCATGGATGTTCTCACTAGACATTTGCAAGAGGATATACCTTGGTGTATGCTTTTTGCTGATGATATTCTTCTTGTTGATAAGACTAGAGAGGGAGTTGAAGGTAAACTTGAATTATGGAGGTCAACCTTAGAGTCTAAAGGTTTTCGCTTGAGTAGATCTAAAACGGAATATATGGAGTGTAATTTTAGTAGTAATAGACCTAGTGAGGGGATTGTGACTTTGGGCGATCAAGTCATTAATAAGAGTACACGTTTTAGATATCTTGGATCTATTGTTCAGAGTGATGGTGAAATAGATGGGGATATTATCAGCAGAATTCAAGTTGGATGGTTGAAGTGGAGGAATGCATCGGGCTTGTTATGTGATAGAAATGTACCCCTCAAATTTAAGGGAAAATTCTATAAGATGGTAGTGAGGCCTGCAATGCTTTATGGTGCTGAATGTTGGCCATTAAAAGAGAAGCATAATACTAAGTTAAGTGTGGCAGAGATGAGGATGCTTAGGTGGATGAGTGGCTTTACCCTTAGAGATAGGATACGAAATGAACATATACGTGAAAAGGTTGGAGTAGCTCCAGTAGAAGATAAGATTAGAGAGAGTCGCCTTAGATGGTTTGGTCACATTAAACGGCGGCCTTCCGATGACCCGGTTAGGAGAGTAGAGGTATTAGATTTGACTTATGTTAAGAAAGGTAGGGGTAGACCTAAAAAGACTTGGTTAGAAAATATTAGGAATGACCTTTCTTTATTAGATTTAAACGAGAATTTGACTTTTAATAGGACGCAATGGAGAAAAAGGATTCATGTAGCCGACCCCACGTAGTGGGATAAAGGCTTGATGTTGTTGTTGTTGTTGGTGGGGGGGGGGGGGGGTGGGGGTGGGGTGGGGTGTCCTTATTTGTATGTTTTATATTCATTGGTTCATGCCATATGTTGCTCTTAGAGAGGTGGAACTGTCGCCTATGCAACTTAATTAGTTTCTATTATATTTTTTTTATGGTTTTGTATGTAAATGTAATTAAATGCCCTTTAATTTAGTTAGAAATGCAAGAGGAAAACTCATTTGTTGAAAATTATGCTTTGTTCCTGTTAGATTTCTTTTTTTTGGTTTGGGATATAAATATGTTTAAACACCTTTTAATTCAACAAGAAGTGCAAGAGGAAAATTTATATCTTAGAAATTATACTTTGTCCATGGCATCATATTGAGGTTTTCGGCGATAATTCAAAAATCATGGCATTCTATGAATGGTCAGCAACTGAGGAACTATCCTCCATTTTGAAGCTTGTAACATTTCTTAGTGGGAATTATATAAAGCATATTCATGGGAGCATTGAACCATCGAACATTTATTATTTGCTACCTATTGTAATTATTAGAGCCGCAAACAAATCGAGTTGAGCCAGCCGAGCATCAGCCTGTTCGAGTTCGGGCTCATTTGTGAAAATCGTGCTCAAGCTCTGCTCGAAGCTCGTCGAGCTTCTTGAATAGCTGTTCGAGCTCGAGCTTATTAAAAACTCCCACGTTCGAACTCGGCTTGTGTTCAAATTTGAGCTCGTTTAACTTCAAGCGTGTTGAGCCTCTTATCGAGCGGCTCGTTAAACGAGCCGACCACAAACACAAAATAAATTCTCTTTTTAAAATAAAACCAAGCCTTTGTTGGCCGTCTTGCCCAGAAAAACCCGCCCATCCCGCCAACATGCCTGCCTTCTATTCAGCGAATGCTCTCCACATGTATTTGTTTTTATATAGCAAAAAAACTTCTCACCAAGCGGTGTGGGACTAAACCCCCACAGTTTTTTTTTTCGTGTTTGTTGATGCCATGGAGGAGAGAGAGAAAGGGTGGGCGGGAATATAGAGAGGGCGGGCAAGAGAATGAAAAAATGTGAAACTTTCTCAAGATATAGAGAGAGAGGGTGGGCAGGAATATAGAGAGAGAGGTTATATATATATATATATATATATATATATATATATATATATATATATATATATATATATATATATATATTTTAAATTTGTTAAATAAGTTATTCAACTTTCTATTTTAAAACAAATAATAAATTTTTGTATATTTTTTTTTAAAATTTGTTAAATAACATAAGATTTAATTATCTTATTAGTCCAATAAGATATAATGTTTATTTTTAATTAAATAAGACATAATCGAGCTTTTTCACGAGCATGTTCACGAACTCTAAACGATATTGTTCGTGAACATAAATGAGCCGAATGCGAGGTTGTTCAAGCTTGTGTATTTTACCTATCAAGTATTTATCAAAAATGTTTAAGCTTGTTCATTTACCTTATCAAACAAACATAAATGAGCTCTTATTGAGCCGAGCCATGAGTAGCTTGTCAAGTGCTCGGTTCATTCGTAGCCCTTGTAATTATTGTATTTGTACTCTTCACACAGTTAAGATAGTACTAAGCCCCCTCCCTATAATAAATGTATGCAACAAATCCAAATCATAATAAACCTCTTGTATTTTTCTTGGTTGTTCTCTTTACTCACCATTAGTTGTAAAGTAATTGATTCATAGAATATTTCCTTTTTTATCATCAAATTCTTGAATAGTATTCTTTTTGGATGCACCTCATCTAAGTAGTCAATGTTATCATTGTTTACTGTATCAAAACCAAATGATTCATTGAAAGTTCATCTTCAGTTTTTGGTACATTAACATCCACAAACAAAAACACCTCATCTTCTTCCTAGACAATGCACAAATTCGTGACTAGCCTCCATTGGACAACATCGATGCCCTTGATCCTAATGTTGCTCATTGAGTCCAGTGCAGGTTGTTTCATAAACTAGAAATCTGACATATGGATGTCTTATAATGATTTCTTCGCATCCACCAATGTTTTTGACCAATCTCGTAGCAATATCCTCCACTTGGCACTTTACCTCCTCTTTTGGGTTTAGAGTACTATCCTCCATCTCGAAATGCCTCACCTAAATCTTCTACCATATGGCCATTTACCCCATTTGTGTCCTTGAGGATTACATCGACCAACCACCCTACTGTCCCAACCATCATTGATCAAGAAATGGACCATGACAAATCTCAACTCTTTGGTTGTGTCCATGGCTCATATTCTCGCCTTCACTCGCTTGCTCTAACCATTGATTCCCACCAATTATTTATGTAACCCGCTCTCCAGCATCTCTCGCCATCATTGTTTAAAATTGCGTAATATGAAGATCTCCTTGAAATATGTCTCAACACAATTCCAGTAAAAAGTGCCTCAAGGCATAAGACTTACGTCTTGAGCTTCTTTTATGAGGCTCGCCTTGAGGTGCACCTCACCTCGCTGGTATGAGGCATACGCCTTAGTTTATTTATGTATTTTTTATTTAAAACTTACTAAAATCCTATACAAAAGCCCCAAAAAAATCATGCCTGTTGCAACAACTTCTTCTCAATTGCCTTAACCTCTAGCCCATCGCCTTCACTGTAGTCACCATTGTTGTAGCCACCACAAGGGATCACTAGAAAGCCGCACGCCCCACCATCTCCTCTTAAAATTTTGGAGCATTATCTTTATGTTGATGACAAACATTTATGAAAGATGAAGATGACTGAGATAAATGAAGAAGAAGCAAATTGAGAGGTATTGAACCTTATAGGATGAGGCAGGGAAGAGACCAATTTGTTATTACAGTGACTCAAATAAAAATCCCCTTAGTAATAATATTACAAATGATTTCTGAGTTGTTGCCAATTATTTCAGCTTTCTTTAAAAATTAAATGTTGATGAGTAGACAACTGAGAAAGAAAAAAATTAGAGCTGAACTTGATGTTATATGATACTTTTATGCAATTCATATATTTTATGTTGTTTTGTTTCTTTAATATTTGGATTTCAATTTTATTTCTCATAATTGATCACTTAACACTTTACATCTTATACAATTTTTATTTCATATGTATGTAAATTGTTACTTCATAGTTCAATAAAAAAGTTAATATGCCGCCCTTTAATATATTATTTGGATATTATATAAAAAATTACTTTTAACTTTTATTTTGACTTGACTTAATTTTACATTTTAAGGCTTACGCCTCAAAACGCTTTGAGGCCTACGCCTTCTCTCACGAACGGAAAACACCTCAATACCCAATTGCGCAATTTTAAACCTTGCTCCCTATCATTACAAATCTCTCTATAATCGCTCACCAATGCCTTTTGTTTACACTCGCTTAGCCATCCTACACATGCAAATTGCATCCCAACCCATAGTCCTGCCCATCTTGAATCTCACACCCAAATCTATGCTTCAACAATATTGCTCGCTCACCACATACACCAGCAATATAAATCCTATCCAACAGTATTCCATGATAGAATCAAATGTGATCCAATTTAACTAGACTCAACATGCATTAAGTCCTTAAACTTTCAAAATCATGGGAGCCTTGATATTGTTTTCTCTACTTGAGTGTTATGTAGGTAAACGAGACAACCTGGGAATATGGCTAAACCTTGCTTTAGGATTTGTGGCACTAATTTTCTTAGATATTTTAAACTTATTTTGATATTGGTGCAAATGAAAATGTAGTTGGGTCTAGGTACAATACTAAAATTCGGTGTGTACTTGGGCGTTGCAAAATTTTAGTTATATATAACTTGAAAATGAAAATTTTCATTGTTATAGAACTTCAGATAAAGGCAAATTGTACTTCAAACTGACTTAATAATTAGTCGCTTGGTTTTCTTTAATAAAATATCTGGACTTATACAGTGAACTGGTTAATAAAATAAATTGTTGTATTTATATAGTTGGTCGATTTGCCCAGCTAGTAAAGATGCACACAATGAGATACTTGCCTAAGTCATACTTATTGGAAAATGGTCACATGCCTTCATTTTTACCACTTCTAGTTGGCTATTTTCTATAGTTTAGGTGCCATTATTATATGTGACAATAGTCCTTATGGTTTAAATTGTAATTCTTGTGCTTTGGTTTGTTTAGTTTACTGATTTATGTATAAAAGATTTTGTTGGCCTTGCCTAAATCATTTCCTGAGGAAAGTTTCACAACATTTTTACATAACGTCTTAGTTATGTTGGTCTTATACTTTGTGTTGTTATTTACCATGCTTTTCAGTTTTACCTCATTTGTCTTTTGATTAATTGCTACTTTAAGCGCAAGTTGTTATGCTGACTTAATTGCAGAATTTTTGAAGCATCACTCATATATCATAAGGATATTGCTTGGGATGAGGATTATTTATTACATTTACTGAGATATGGAGGCTAGAATTTTCTAGCAGATTGCCATAACTTGAATTTGAATAGTTGTCTAAGGAGAGGCTTTTGAAAAGGAAGAGTAGGGGAAAGAGCAACTGGCGTGAAGAACATATTAACCAGTTTTGTTGGCAACAATATTGTCGAGGGCAAAGGAATAAGATGAAGTTCCATATTGAAGAGGTTGCAGTATACTTCCCTTACGATCACATCTACCCTGAGCAGTATGAGTACATGGTGGAGCTAAAACGTGCTTTGGATGCTCGAGGCCATTGCTTGTTGGAGATGCCAACTGGCACAGGCAAAACTATTGCCCTCCTATCGCTAATTACTTCATATGCTCTTGCGCACCCTTCCTCTCCCCTTAAGCTTGTCTACTGCACTCGGACAGTTCATGAGATGGAAAAGACTCTTGCTGAGCTACGAGTTTTATACTCCTACCTACCCCCTTCTTCATCTCTCCTTGCTCTTGGATTGTCCTCTCGTAAGAATCTTTGTATAAACCCTGATGTCCTCTCAGCTTCCTCTCGGGACTCTATTGATTCTGCATGTCGTCGCCTCACTGCTAGTTGGGTTCGTGCACTTGCTGCTGATAGGGAGCAATCTAACAGGGGAGAGTCATTACAGCCCTCAAGTGCTATCCCTACTTGCCCCTTTTTTGAGTCTTATGACAAGGCCTCTCGTGATGCTATTCTACTTCCCTCAGGAGTTTACACTCTTGAGGACCTCCGCGCATTTGGCCGTGATCGTAAATGGTGCCCTTACTTCCTTGCTCGGAACATGATCCAATATGCCAATATTGTTGTGTATAGTTATCAATACTTGCTTGATCCTAAGGTTGCCAACATCATCTCCAAAGAAATGCAAAGGGAATGTGTTGTTGTTTTTGATGAGGCTCACAACATTGACAATGTCTGCATTGAGGCTCTTAGTGTAAGCATTCGAAGACAAACTCTTGATGGGGCCAGTAGGAACCTCAACCGCATTGCTCAAGTGATTGACAAGTATGTTTTCATTAACTTAATCTTTATTCTTTCCTCCAGTTTTAAATTATAGCATTATGAATTTTACCTTCTTATTGCCAGGATGCATAACTTTTATGAAATGGCTAATACAAAATATTATTTAAACAACTATTGTTTCACAAGTAGAACAGGCATTTGAATCTGCCAGCTAGCACCAACGGTGTTGGGGAAAAAAAGGAAAGAAAACTTAAAGAGTTTCAAGCAGGCCTAGTGAAATTCATCAAGAGAATGATGTTGAAAGTGGGCCTACAAAGGTTGCAAAGATTTGGGATGCTAGTTTAATTTACTAAATCAGAATTTATTTTTCAGGCTAATATTAGAGTCATGCGCAACAAAATTTTACCAATTTCTGCAATGGATGGATATTATTTGAGATCGCTCAAGTCTTCATAATTCCTCTTAATTGATGAGAGTTTTCAACTTTGATTCTCATAATGCTAATATTCACTGAGCCACATGACTAAATTGAGAGTATATTCAAAGAAATATCACAGAAGATTGAAAAAGATAGACAATTGAAAAAAAAAAACAAAACAAGAGTAAACAAGAATTAAATTGTTTAGTTAACTTTTCTACCAATCCGTTTAACCTTCCTATTAAGGAAATCAAGTACGTTATATCATAGGGAAATTTTAAAAAAAGATCAATTTTTGATTGAGTAAATAGCCACAATTAATAATAGATTAATTGTTGCATCCCTTGGACACAAGATTTGGTATTTATCCTCTTTGTAGTCAGCTTTTTAAGGTGGGAATTTCTTTTAGTGGAAGCAAAGCGTTATGATGTCAGTTAGAAATATAAACCTATGCAACCAATTTATAATTATCATAATAATAGGTGTTCAATAAATATTGCACACACCACTCACTCAGTTATATGCTATGCTACTATACAACAATACAATAGGTTTAGATGTGAGCCATAATGTAGCTAAATTTATGAACTTTCAGGCTGATAACTAGTAGCAACTTAAATTGAATTTATTTCACTGAAACTGAACGTAGTTATTGAATTATTATATGTTAAGTTAGCTTTCCTGAGTACCAAATTATAACTCAACGTGTCATATCTCATGTATGCTGCAAATATCTAAATTCTTAGAGTTTGCTTCATTCTTAACATCCAATGGGATAATAATCAAAGTTTGGTACTCATCATCTTTCCAATAATTTCCTCGACTCCTATCTTGTAAAGAAAGGCTTGACAGCATATGTTTCTTTAGCTATCTTAATGACGGAATGATTTGTACCATCATAAAAAAACATATCACTTACTGTAGAGATGGAAACATATTACCCTATAATGCCTAATAAGATAATACTGAAATTCATTGTATTATTTATCCCATAATGAGTGAAATGTTTGTGCCAAAGTATGCACCCCGTTTTGTACATTTCCTTTAATTTTGCAATCACAACAATGTGCCATTGCATATGTAAAATGTTGTTTAATGCTTGGCCAAATGAAATAATCCTAAACTATCAGAATGATTTTTTCCTCTTTCAAATTGATCTATCGTTAACATTTAACTTCCGAATAATGAAGTCCATGAGTAAAGAATCAAGGATCACTCAAATGAACATGTAATTATCTTTAAAATCATACATGTGTTATTGACTTCAATGATTCTTTTAACCTTAAAAACTATGATGTTCATGATGCTTAAGATTGTAGTTATTATATTAAGTGTTTACATAGGCTTGTTCTACCTATATGCAAGTGAAATTTAGAAATAATATTGATTTGCATGAACTTAATTGATTTAAATTGTTGTAGTATAACTTCTTTTTATCAAACGCCTTGTGATCTTGATGTAAGATGAGCACTTAAGGTGATAATGTTGCAAATGGCATAAGATGTTTGCATTGGTTGCAAACTCTTTATCATAGACAGAGTATTTTTGCTCTACTGATGTAGAACGAGGGGGGGGGGGGGGGGGGGTTCAGGTGAATTTATATTTTTCAAATTAATTGTAAAAGGGAGGGAAGGGGTTGGCCAAAGAGAGAGGGAAAGAGGATAGGGTGTCCATGTTCAATGAATGTGGAATTTGAATTGATTCCCAATTAATTCCTGATTTATCTAATCCTTAGTTGAAGGAAGACTTTTCAAAATTAAGCTAAAAGATTTAGTAAAGAATTTGAAATTTCAAATTCGTTTGAATTTGAATTTGAAAACTTACCAAAATTAGAACAACTTAATTTAGGAAAGAATAAATTTTAGAGAGAAAGGGATTTGATTGAGAGCATTAATTGAGGGGAATTAATTAATATGTGAGGGACAAGGGGGGCGGCCAAAGGAGGAGGGTGAGAGATGTCCACATACGATGTATGTGGCCTAAGGCATTAAATGAGATTTGATATTAAATATGAAATTGATTTTAGATTTAGAGGAATTAGGGGAAGGCTTTCAAAAATATATTTGTTAATTCGGAAAGGATTTAAAATTCAAACATCTTTGAATTCAAATTAGGAACTTTTCAAGTTAACAATAGAGTAATTTAGGAATGTAATAAAGAGGCTATTTTGAATTCAAAATTTGTGGAGGAGGGAAGAGGCTAGGGGTGAGGTGGTCTGCCGGCTATGGAGGTGGAGGGGTTGATGTTTGATCCAAAAGAAAAGTTAGCCAAAATCAAACAAAATAAAACAAAAACGGATGGTGATTGGTGGAGACTAGAGATGAGAGGATGGAGAACAAAGAAAAATAAAATAAAAACAATACAAACCACGAGCCCGGACTCTTCTTGTGGCTGGTGGGTACTACGTTGCCCTCCCCGAGGGACTTCAATCCACGAGCCCGGATCCATCTTGAGGCTGGTGGAAACAAGGTTGTCCTCCCATGGGATTTTTCCTCTCCAGAACTCACACATAGATCAAGGCAAAGGCTTCAATTCTTTTTTTTTTAATTAATAATCCATCATTACATTACACAAGCAAGGACTTCTATATACATGCCTAGGAAACTAAAACAAGACACATATGCCCCTAGGGCTTACATAGGACCCTCTTAAGTGAGGGTAAAAATGAAAAATTCATAATAAAAAAAATTACAAATAAAATTTAAGATAACGTGGGGCAATGACGGCCATCGATCTTCAGCTCCTCCACGGATAGGCATGGACGGTTGGATGTCCGCATCTTCTATATGATTTAGTTTCTAACTTGAGTAAGCCATTGGAGGGCCCTTCTACCTCATACTATATATATATATATATATATATATATATATATATATATATATATATATATATATATATATATATATATATATATATATATATATATATATATATATATATATATATATATTCTCTCATTCAAATTAAATTGCAGCAAATCGTAGACCAGCCTTTAGCAATATGTGGGAAATCAAGTTTTCATTCTAAACGGATGAAGAACATGGTCAGAAGTGGATCGATTCTCTACAAAAATACTTTTTCTTATGGCCATTTGTAATGCAAGCCATAAGAATGCTAAGTTCTTTAATAGAAGTCCTATAGAAGCTAGCAAACTTCAAACACCTAGCTTAATGAATATTGGTTAGATGAGGCCATTTTTCGAATAGCTATAAACTTCCTAGGGTTAGTTGAAATGCATATATTTTTTATGTTGGAATCAATACGACTACTAAGAGTAGTAAACATGCATCTCTTCAATTTAATAAAGAGCTTCTCAAAACACCAACCTTGGGAACCTTCCTATGGTGATTGACCTTGTTCTATCTAGTCTACTGTTTATAATAAAATCATCAAAACCGTCACCAAGACTACAGACCCCAAGAAAGTCTTCCTATGAAATGATGAAGGATATGTCATCACTCTCTTAAGTCTTAAACATCTTTAGCGCATTAATTAGCCTAAAAAGAATAAACTTGCCATACAGTCTATCCTTATCTTAGAGTTAGTCCTGTTTTTACAAACATTGCTTGCAAATGTCAATTATGTTGAATCATACCAGCTACCATGTGCACTGATATTTGGATTTTTTTGCTTATTTCTAACCTTTGTTTCTCACAGACATTTTGTTCTTACAAATTATTTTTTAGATATCTCTTTCAGAGAGGCTAACATCCATTCTGATCCTTAAAGTCCATAACTTTTGGGTAGTTAGATTCATGAGATAAATTTCTTTTCTTAGTTGTCAACTTTCTTTTTTGGCAGTGATGGCCTTTTCAGTTGGTTATGATCAAAATGGCAAGTATTTAGCAATGTCTTTGTAATTTGTTTACTTAGCTTGAAGACTTACATCGAAAATGAAATTTGGCCAACTACTTTATTGTTGTCTATATGAAACTGAATTGTTTTCACTTGCATATGAAATTTGATTATTAATTGCTTTATTTGTTGCTTTGTTAGAAAGGTTCAAGGCTACGGATGCTGGTCGGTTGCGGGAAGAGTACAACAGGCTGGTTGATGGTTTGGCACAAAGAGGAAACCTTCCTAGTACGCAAATTTTAACAAATCTTTAACCTCTTTTTCCACATAAACTATATGGCACTAATATTTCATTTTATTGATTTCAGTGACTGATACTTGGCTTGCAAATCCTGCCTTGCCTGATGATATTTTAAAGGAGGCCGTGCCTGGAAATATTCGAAGAGCAGAACATTTTTTAGCTGTCTTAAGAAGGCTGGTGCAATATTTGAAGGGTCGTTTGCAAGTTGAGAGCGTGGAGACAGAAGTACCTGTCGCTTTTGTTGCTTCAATAAATGCACAAGCTGGAATTGATCAGAAAATGCTGAAATTCTGCTATGACAGACTGTATTCGCTAATGCTTACTCTTGAAATTACTGACACAGATGAGTTTCTACACATTCAAACTGTTTGTGATTTTGCAACTTTGGTTGGTACATATACAAGGGGTTTTTCTATAATTATTGAACCTTTTGATGAGAGAATGCCTCACATACCAGACCCTATCTTACAGGTTTTCCTCTCATCTGTTTAATGATGCTGATAATGCAATATATTATCAAATTCCTGATGAACTAACCACTGCAATTTTATTTTGTGCACAGCTTAGTTGTCATGACGCATCACTTGCCATAAAGCCTGTATTTGATCGTTTCCAGTCAGTTATAATTACATCTGGAACTTTAAGCCCTATTGATCTCTATCCTCGACTTTTGAATTTTAATCCTGTCATAAGTCGGAGTTTTACAATGTCCTTGACCCGGGATTGTATATGTCCGATGGTTCTAACACGAGGGAGGTACGATTGCAAATCATCTGAATTCAACTTGTTATCATGCTTTTAACTAATCCATTTACATAGAATCATGGGTTTTCATGCTGTTGCTTTTGCATAAATTTTCGTTGCTTTAAGTTGACATTTACAGAATCTATAGTTTTTTTTCTGCTTTATCTACTTTGAACCTTCTCAAGAATTACTTGATTAAGTGTTTTGAAGCTGTACAGCATGCCTAAAGCATTCTTAATTTTGTCAGTGATCAGTTACCTGTGAGTACGAAGTTTGATATGCGCAGTGATCCTGGTGTTGTGAGGAACTACGGCCGGCTCTTATTGGAAATGGTTGCTGCCGTCCCAGATGGCATTGTCTGTTTCTTTGTTAGTTACTCCTATATGGATGGCATTGTGAACAGTTGGAACGAAATGGGCATTTTACAGGTAACAATCTTAGTATTAGGTGACAACTTTTTTATGGAGTTATAAACTTGAGAAAATCGTTCTCTCTTTTGGGTTTTCTTGCTTGTGCATATTTTGATCATCATCCATAATATGCACTGCGTACGGTTCAGCTATATGGTCCTCTATTTGCTTTAGTTTTTGCACCTGAATATGCTTCTTCAATGTTGTTCTTAGCTACGTAGATGACATAAATAAATAACAAGAGAAGTTTGATGATTAATTATTGTTATTCTCATTTGACCCGTTAACGATTATCATATATTATTAATTTGGGTACTTTAATGCATAAACCTTTGTCATTTTTATTTTTGCTTAATTTTTTTCCTTAATTATTCATGTTTGGAGATTCAATGTTATAAAATTATGTTTTATTGGATGTTCTTTCAATCATACTTTGATGCGGTCAAAAAATATAGGGGACCCTATACTTCTCGATCACAAAAGACACGACGGACTTCTACGGACGAAAACGACTAAGGACTAGAAAACGGAAGAACAAACTCTTACATTTCAATTTAAACTAAACAAAAGAAAACTTACACCAATACAAACGACTCTTGCAAACAAAATGACGACACCCTAAAGTTGCTGTACTTAGAGAAGAGGGATACAGGTGGAGTGGCACTTGCGGAGAGACGAAAGAGATTAGAAGCCCGAGAAGAAAGGTTGGAAAGAGCCCACAGGATTTCCGGAGGGGATGAGAAAGAAGGGTGGAAAGAGCCCGCAGGATTTCCTTAGCAAACCCGCAGGTTATAGCTTTTCTAAAAATCACATTTCATTCAACTTTTTTCAAACATTACAAATCCTCCCATATTTATAGGTATGAAAGAGGAATACCAAGAGACACATTACAAAAATTCTCTAGGCCTATGTAAGAGCTTGGGAATGAAAGGCTTTCCTCTTCAGCTAATGGGCTTGGTGAAATAAGTCAAGTCTGATTTTCCCGAGCAAGTCGAGGACTTCGCTCATGCTCTAACCATTTTGTTTGCTCCATCGGTATAACTCTAATTGATGCGGTCAAAAAATATAGGGGACCCTATACTTCTCAATCACAAAAGACACGACGGACTTCTACGGACGAAAAATGACTACGGACGAGAAAACGGAAGAACAAACTCTTACATTTCAATTTAAACTAAACAAAAGAAAACTTACACCAATACAAACGACTCTTGCAAACAAAATGACGACACCCTAAAGTTGCTGCACTTAGAGAAGAGGGATACAGGTGGAGTGGCACTTGCAGAGAGACGAAAGAGATTAGAAGCCCGAGAAGAAAGGTTGGAAAGAGCCCGCAGGATTTCCGGAGGGGATGAGAAAGAAGGGTGGAAAGAGCCCGCAAGATTTCCAAGCAACCCGCAGGTTAACAGATTTTTTTCCAAAAATCAAATTTCATTCACTATTCAAAATATTACATAACCCCTCATATTTATAGGTATGAAAGGGGAATACAAAAGGACACATACATAAATTCTAACTAAGCATGGGAATCTCCCCCCAAGCTCTCGGTTTAACACCCAAACCAGGAACCAAGGAGATAGCCACAGGAGACGAAGGAACTGCACGGACCAAAGAGCCACGGCCACGGGAAATGAGGGAACCGCACGGACCAAAGAGCCACGGCCACGGGAGAAGGAGCCCAGCCGTGAGATCCCAAGTGGCAAACATAAAAATCTTAAAACCTTGGTGGAAACCAAGGGGTCATACATAGGAATACTAAACACCACACTTGGGATTCCAAAAGTCCCATTGGAAACCCAAAAGACTATAACATAAAAAACCTAAAAACATTTAATTAAAAGATAATAAATGAACTAAAATGTGAGCTCATAATGAGCTAACCCTTAGTTCAATAATTGAACTAAAGCTAGCTCATAAATGAACTAAAAGTTCAGCTCAAATATGATAAACTACTAGACTCAAGGGAAGCCAAAATATGATGCGGATCAAAAAATATAAGGGAGCCTATACTTCTCGATCGCAAAGGACACGACGGACTTCTACGGACGAAAATGACTAAAGACGAGGAAAGAGACGAACAAACTTTTACATTTCAAATTAAACTAAATAAAAGAAAACTTACAACAATACAAAGACTCTTGCAAACAAAATGATGACACCCTAAAGTTGCTGCACTTGGAGAAGAAAGATACAGGTGGAGTGGCACTTGCGGAGAGACGAAAGAGATTAGAAGCCCGAGAAGAAAGGGTGGAAAGAGCCCGCAGGATATCCGGAGGGGATGAGAAAGAAGGGTGGAAAGAGCCCGCAGGATTTCCAGGCAACCCGCAGGTTAACAGATTTTTTTCCAAAAATCACATATCACATTCGCTTACTTCAAATATTACATAACCCCTCATATTTATAGGTATGAAAGGGGAATACAAAAGGACACATTACATAAATTTAACACATATATCAAAGCATTAAATACATAGAAAACTCCCCCCCAAGCTCACGGTTAAACACCCAAACCAGGAACTAAGGAGACAGCCACGGGAGACGAAGGAACCGCATGGACCAAAGAGCCACGGCCACGTGAAACAAAGGAGCCGCACGGACCAAAGAGCCACGACCACGGGAGAAGGAGCCCAGTCGTGAGATCCCAAGAGGCACACATAAAAATCTTAAAACCTTGGTGGAAACCAAGGGGTCATACATAGGAATACTAAACACCACACTTGGGATTCCAAAAGTCCCATTGGAAACCCAAAAGACTATCACATAAAAAGCCTAAAAATATTTAATTAAAAGATAATAAATGAACTAAAATGTTAGCTCATAATGAGCTAACCCTTAGTTCAATAAATGAACTAAAGTCCAGCTCATAAATGAACTAAAAGTTTAGCTCAAATATGATGAACTACTAGACTCAAGGGAAGCCAAAATTTGATTTATTTTGGACTAGTATTGACTCCCCCTTTGTCTACATCAGACTCCCCTTCTTGTGAAACTCATCTCCCGATGAGTTTGCTTTAGACTTCATTCGAGGAGTTGAAGACGGCTCATCTAATTCATTGATCAAATCTTCATACTTCTGCATGATCTCATCTCGTTCTTTCAGGAATTTATCTTGTAAGCGCTGCTTCTTCTTGAAGTACCTTTTTGTACGTATGTGCATCCATACTTGAAGCTTGTATAATTCATACTCCAGTGGATTTTTTGATTTTGTCGGGATCCATCTATCCATAGATTCATCAATGTCTTCTGCCTTGCTTTCTTCAATTTTTTTGTCTTTTTTTATTTTTTTGACATACTCAAAAAAAAGACTAAAAAATTACAAGACTCGCAGAAATACTCAACCTAAACTTAGACTCACAAATAAACGCTTTTGACAAACTTTAACTTGACTTGACACAATTTTGACAAACACTGATTTGAAAACAAAACTCGACAAACCCACCTAGGATTTCCTAACTTGCTCTGATACCAAAATGATGCGGGCAAAAAATATAGGGGAGCCTATACTTCTCGATCGCAAAGGACATGACGGACTTCTACGGACGAAAATGACTAAAGGCGAGGAAAGAGACGAACAAACTTTTACATTTCAAATTAAACTAAATAAAAGAAAACTTACAACAATACAAAGACTCTTGCAAATAAACACCCTAAAGTTGCTGCACTTGGAGAAGAAAGATACAGGTGGAGTGGCACTTGCGGAGAGACGAAAGAGATTAGAAGCCCGAGAAGAAAGGGTGGAAAGAGCCCGCAGGATTTCCGGAGGGGATGAGAAAGAAGGGTGGAAAGAGCCCGCAGGATTTCCAGGCAACCCGCAGGTTAACAGATTTTTTTCCAAAAATCACATATCACATTCACTTACTTCAAACATTACATAACCCCTCATATTTATAGGTATGAAAGTGGAATACAAAAAGACACATTACATAAATTTAACACATATCAAAGCATTAAATACATAGAAAACTCCCCCCCAAGCTCACGGTTAAACACCCAAACCAGGAACCAAGGAGACAGCCACGGGAGACGAAGGAACCGCACGGACCAAAGAGCCACGGCCACGGGAAACGAAGGAGCCGCACAGACCAAAGAGCCACGGCCACGGGAGAAGGAGCCCAGCCGTGAGATCCCAAGAGGCACACATAAAAATCTTAAAACCTTGGTGGAAACCAAGGGGTTATACATAGGAATACTAAACACCACACTTGGGATTCCAAAAGTCCCATTGGAAACCCAAAAGACTATAACATAAAAAGCCTAAAAACATTTAATTAAAAGATAATAAATGAACTAAAATGTTAGCTCATAATGAGCTAACCCTTAGTTCAATAAATGAACTAAAGTCCAGCTCATAATTGAACTAAAAGTTTAGCTCAAATATGATGAACTATTAGACTCAAGGGAAGCCAAAATTTGATTTATTTTGGACTAGTGTTGATTCCCCCTTTGTCTACATCAAAATATGATTTATTTTGGACAAGTGTTATCCCCCCGTTTGTCTACATCATACTTTTAATATGCATTTCTTAGTAATTAATTCCTTATCCCATTATTTTATGTTAAGTACCTAAATTGTTTGCAAATGTGATACAATTTTGATGACTAGATGTAAAATTGATTCTTATTTGTCACTTGTGCATAATCCACAAAAAAAGTAAATCAAAAGAGAAAATGATTCATGAGCCTCGACATCAAGGAGATTTCATGGATGGAGAAGTTGTAATATGGATTCATCATGAAAAAAAACTAACCTTGTTTTAGTAATGGAGAAAAGGTAGACAGACATACAAAGATGTAGAAACTCTCTTCCTTGAATCCCGTCACTCTCTAATTTTTATCGTGTCTAATATGCATAGCATGACTGGTTCGTTAATTTGTTACAAATATCTTTTCAAAAGGTTGATTAGGTCTTTTGCTTATTTTCCTCAACTTTATGTTTTGATCCAGTGATAGTGAGTATTCTCTGCAGGATATCATGCAGCATAAACTTGTATTTATTGAAACTCAGGATGTAGTGGAGACTACTTTAGCTCTTGATAACTACCGAAGGGCATGTGATTGTGGTAGAGGTGCTGTTTTCTTTTCTATAGCCAGGTATTGTTTTTTTAAATTCTGCTGATTGTTAAAAATGTTGAATTGGAACCTGTGGAGAAATTATTATTACTTAACTACTTAATAGTATTGCTTTGGATATTTCTATTTTGTGTGGCTTGTTATACGTGCTTTATCTCTTGAAGGAATTTAGTCTTGGACTTCTTGTTGAACGAATTATCTGAAAAATAATTTGAGTCTAATCTGAACCTAATGTTTTGTATCTGCTGGTGCAGTCTAATGAAACCTTAACACTTTGACATGCCCCTTGTTCATTTGCTATATTATTTGAAATAAAAGTTCAAGTTGAGCAAAATACAAGTTGACTTAATCAATTTGAACCCCATCAAGATGGATTGTTTATTTTTTTTACTAGTTCCCTAGGCACCCTGGTGATTTTTTTAAGAACAACAATGGAATTTCTATCTTCTCAAAAGCATGGAAGTTCTCGAAAGTGACCCACTTTATTCTTGTTTCAAAACTAAGATGCTTCATATTTAAAAATTATTCTTTAAAGTAGCAGTTCATATCCTTGAACTCCTTTTGCTACTTTCTGTTCACGATGTTCAATTCATCAGCCATTATGAGAAATCCTTATCGAAAACGTTTAAATAATATTAACCTATTATTACATTGAGGTAGTTAATTGGCATCTGGACGACTTCTTACGGAAATGGGATTTATGCTGTATGAAACATGTACATAATTTCTTCTAGTTAGGACTTGCACTTGCCAAGACTTCTACTCTCTTTGCTTCCTCTTCTGCTGCCATCTCATTAATACGTGGGGTTTTTATTACTTAGTCATCAATTCAATGCCTTGTGTAACATATAGTTATTATTCTCTTATTTTGTATGTTTCCTCTTTTGAAGCTTTTCTAGAATTGTATAAATGCTACATAAATGTTGGAATGAAACACAACCAATTTTCTCCAATTATTGTCATTGTATGATAACTCTTGATTTTTTTTCTTCCTTGTATTTCAATTATTTGCCCGGGTCCAGTGTTAAATAGACAAGGGTTCCTACATCATGGATAGATGTGGGCAAAGAAGCTTGTTCATGAAACTAAAATTAGGACATGAACTTGGAATATAGATACCCGTACTGGTAAATTAATAGAATTAATAGGTACTATGATTCATAAGAAAATAAGCATTCTATGAATTCTAGAAACTAAATGGGCTGGAGAGAAGACTAAGGAGATTAATAGTTTAGGATTTAAACTTTGGTATTTATGTAAGAGTCGTACTAGAAATGGTGTATGTGTGATTATAGATAAGAGTTTGAAGTATAATGTTGTAAAAGTTAATAGAATTAGATATAGAATTATAGTTTTAAAGATTGTTGTTGATGTTAAGATTATTAATATTATAAGCGCTTATGCTCCTCAGGTAGGTTTGGATATGTGTTCAAAATTAAAATTTTGAAATGATCTAGAAAAATTAAGACAAAAGACACTTCTTGAAAAAAGAGTTTTTATTGAAGGTGATTTAAATGGACATTTTGGTAGAGAGATAGATGATTTTAAAAGCATTCGTGGTGGCTATGGGTTTGAAGTGACTAATGAAGGTGGTAAGACCATATTAGATTTTTTTTTAGCTTAGGATTTTGTAATTACTAATATTTTATTTAAGAAAAGAGATGAACATCTCATCACTTATAAGAATGGATATAGTAAAACTCAAATTGATTATTTTCTTTTAAGAATAATAGATCATTTAGATTGCAAATATTGTAAAGTTATTCCAAATGAAAGTTTATGTATGTAACATCGTTTATTTGTTTTGGACTATAAGATGAAGGGGCAGAAAAAAAAATAAAGTAAATCGTTGTTCTAAGATTAGATGGGGCAATTAAAGAATATTAATAAAAAAAATTTTAGAGTAAGATTCTAAATCTTAATATTTTGTTTGTACATGAGGAAGCTAATGTTATGTGACAAAAAATAGCTAGTATTATTAAGAATGTTGCAAAAGATGTGTTTGGAGTAATATTGATAGTAAAAATAGTTGGTGGTTGGATTAAAATATGCAAGTAAAGATAAAAAATAAGAATATTTGTTATAAAAATTAGTTTAGCTATAAAAATTATGATAATTAGAAAAGATATAAAGAGGATTATAAGGAGTCTAAAAAAGCAATATGAGATGCAAAGATTTTAGCTTTTAATGATTTATATAATAGATTAGATGTTAAGAATGGTGAAAGATATATGTATAAATTAGCCAAACAAAGATTTAAGAATAGTAAGGATTTAGTTCAAGTGAAGTGTATTCAAGATGGAGATAAAAAAGTGCTTTTATTAGAAAAGGATATTCAACAAAGGCAAAAAAAAAAATTCAACAAAGGTAGATGAGATTTTTTTATAAACTCTTCAATGAAGATTACGAGAATGCAATTGACATTAGTGACCTTAGCACCCTAAATGAAAATAAAGATTTTGTTTTTATCGGTTTATTAGTAAAACCAAAGTTAGAGAGTCTTTAAAGAAAATGAAGTGTGGAAAAACTGTTGGACCTGATGATATTCCAATAAAGGTGTGGAAATGCTTAGGAGATGAGGGAATTTCTTGGCTTACTAAACTTTTTAATATTATTTTGAAGACTAAAAGATGTCATATGAGTGGAGAATGAGTGTGTTGGTTCTTATTTTTAAGAATAAAGGTGATGCATAAGATTGTACGAATTATAGAGGAATTAAGTTAATGTGTTTTACTTTAAAACTATGGGAGAGTTATGGAGCATAGGTTGTGGCGTGATGCTAGCGTTTCTCAAAATCAATATGGATTAATGCTGGGTAGGTCTACTATGGAAGCTATACATTTATTGAGAGGTTTGATGAAGAAGTATGGAGGGAATAAGGAGGATCTACATATGATATTTATTGATTTAGAGAAAGCATATGATAAAGTTCCAAGAGAAGTGCTATGGAGAGTTCTAGAAAATAAATGGGTTAATAATGCTTTATTCAAGTCATTAAGGATACGTATGTAGGAGCTATTACTTGTGTTCAGACACAAGGTGGTTTGACCAAGTATTTTTCTATTTTAGTTGGATTACATCAAAGATCAGCCTTATGGCCTTATCTTTTTACTTTAGTCATTGATGCTCCTACTAGACATTTGCAAGACGTTGTTCCTTGGTGTTTGCTTTTTACTAATGACATTCTTCTTGTTGATAAGACTAGAGAGGAAGTTAAATGTAAACTTGAATTATGGAGGTCAATCTTAGAGTCTAAAGGCTTTTGTTTTAGTAGACTAAAACTGAATATGTATGGAGTGTAGTTTTAGTAATAATACTTTTAGTGGGGAGATTGTGACTTTGGGTGAACAAGTTATTAATAAGAGTACATGTTTTATATATCTTGAGTCTATTGTTTAGAGTGATGGTGAAATGGATGCGGATATTATTAGTAGAATTCAAGTTGGATGGTTGTAGTGGAGGAATGCATCGGGCTTGTTGTGTGATAGAAAAGTCTCCCTCAAACTTAAGGAAAAATTCTATAAGATGGTGGTTAGACTTGCAATGCTTTATGGTGCAGAATGTTGTCCATTAAAAGAGAAGCATAATATTAAGTTTTACAGAGATGAGGATGCTCAGGTGGATGAGTGGTTTTACTCTTAGAAACAGGATACAAATTGAGCATATACGTGAAAAGATTGGAGTAGTTCCAGTGCAAGATAAGATTAGAGAGAGTCGCCTTTGATTGTTTGGTCACATAAAACGTCGGCCTTCTAATGACCTGGTTAGGAAAGTAGATGTATTAAATTTGATTTATGTTAAAAGGTAGAGATAGGCCTAAAAAAACTTGGTTAGAAAATATTAGAAATGACCTTTCTTTATTAGATTTAAATGATAATTTAACTTTTGACCGGGCACAATGGAGAAAAAGGATTTGTTTAGCCGACCCCACAGTGAGATAAATGCTTGATGTTGTTGTGTTGTTGTTGTTATTGTTGTATTTCAATTATTACAACCTTCATAACTGCATTGCCATAATCTCTTGAGCTTCATTATTCAGTCTTCTTTTTTTCATATCTTTCTATAATGTTAGCCTCCATCACTGCATTGCTAGAAATATTTTTTATTGTTGTAGTCTTTATCATTGCATTGCTTTGTTTCTTTCATTTTCAATATTTTATTGTGAATAGAATAACCATTTTCTTCTTCATGATCAATAATAACAATACCCACATATCATTGGACTTGAGTTACCTTAGAATTGAGAGATATAATCTAAATCTAACATGAGAGCTGCAAAATATTCATTCAATATATCAGTTGAATGGAAAAAAAAAACTATTTAAAGTGATCATGATTACTTTGCAAGTTCTTAAGAGCAAAAGAAATTATGTCATTTGAAAGGCATAAAAAGACAAGCTCGCAAGCACGCGAAAAAATATCAAGTACTTATATTCTAGCTTTCTCTAGTGTTTTCTCCTCTTCTCATCCTCCTTCACATGCTTTTAATGTCTCAGAGATGTCCGTTTCCTTATCCTGGATCGTTGATTCAAGAGGTACAAATCTTATATCAATTCTTCTCATAAATTTATTTCATATATTCCTTATCATAGCAAAAATCGTGATTGATGAATCCTTCGTCATCATGGCTTGTTAAGGAGATATTCTTATAAACAAATCCCCCACACTTCGAAAGATCCTCTATGTACCTAAATTATTTACCACATGTTATTCATTTAAAAGCCAATAAAGGATGTAAGTGTGGTGTTGTGTTTTATGCTTTATATTATTTTTTTAGGAATAAAGCATGAGGAGAATGATTTGGCTTGCTTAAGAAAGGGATTGCCTTTGCAACCTTGAGGAATCTAATGAATATCATGTAACCTTCAGTATTATCTCTTCTATCATAAACTCCTTTTTTATTATTATTTATTTACTTTTTTTTCGTCTTCTCTCATAAACTCCTAAATCCAATAAAGGAACAAAATAGGGCTTTAACACTTGTGCCTTAGCCACCCACCTTTTATTGTTCTTATAATCATATTTCATTCATTATTCAAAGAAATCAATATATGAGAGCTTTTTTTCTTTATTAATCAATATATGAGAACCACTCCGCCCAACATCTGTGTGGATCAATGATTTGTCCTTTATTGATGATTGCGCTTGTGTGTGATGCACCTTTTTATTACAAGTGAAAAGTGATGTAATTACTATCTTTTTCATTTTTTAACATGATAAAAAATTAATTTAAAGTTGAAATCATAAGAGTTAGATCTGACAATGCTGAAGTTTGTTTAGCTATTCTCTCTATAGTCATTCTTCCAAGAAAAGAAGAATAATACTTGAATCATCTTGTGTGTAAGCACTCCAACAAAATGGAGTGGCTGAATGAAATAACACTACCTGCTTTCTATCTTAAAGGAATACCATTTTTTTTTCAAAAAAATATCTTAAAATAATCTTAGAGGGAAGCAATTTTATCAGTCATCACATAAACTAATTATCTATAAAGTTCCTTGGGTTCGGTAATCTTATACTAGTCTTAAATAAATTATTTTCTTATTTCAATACCTCAAATAATCTTCTTTCCAAAATATTTTGAAGTGAAACAAAGAAAAACTTGATCCTCAAGCAATTAAAATGTATTTTAATTAGTTATTCTTCCATATAAAAAGGATACAAATTTTATCATCTCTCCACAAGAATGATGCGTGTTCACTGATGACACTTTCAATGTAAAGGGCCACTACTTTATTTTACTTATCATAAGGAAGAAATATCATACACAAATGAGTTTTTCTCCAAGATTACCCTTCTTTAATCGTCATCTCAGCAAACAATTTTATCCCAATATTAGCCACTCCTACCCAAACCAAGCCTATACTAGAATCACTGTCTTCTAAGTTATCATCAATGTTTAAAATTGCGTATTCGGGTATTTAGGTGTTTTTCATTCGTGAGGCGAGGCGTAAACCTCAAGGCGTTTTGAGGCGTAAGCCTCAACATCAAAAGATTACGTAAACATAAAATGATAAATTTTTATATACTAATGAGTGAATAATATAAAACATAAAAAAGCATAAGATATTAAGTGAAATCAAAATATCCCAATAATAAGATAACATGAAATATAGTTCAACTCAAAATTCTATATTTCCCAAATCCCAGTATTCTTTTCATTAACATATAATTCCAATTTCCAAAAATAAGTAGCAATGACATATCACATAAGAACTCATAAGTCATCAGCACTGTCATCAATAAGGGGTTCTTCATTTGAATTATCATTATGATAAACTGCTCTCTTCCCTTCATCCTCTCCTATAGAGTCCAATGTCAGGCATTTACTTCAAGATTTACGTAAGTTTTTAATATATATAGCATGAGGCGTAAGCCTCATGCTAGTGAGGCGAGGCGGGCGTCAACCAAGTTGAGGCGCAAGCCTTATAAAAAAAACTAAAGGCGTAAGCATCAAGGCGTTTTTTACTGGAATTGCGCAAAGGCGAGCCTCATATTGTGCAATTTTAAACCATGGTTATCATAAGTTTACTCAAGAAGAAATACATCTTAATCTATGCAATTATATTCAACTGAATCAATATCTATCACTGAATCTATTGAGGGAACCATCAAGCCTATAAATAAAGGTATAAAAACTTCCACCCAACATCCCTTAAGACTTGTTTTTATCATATAAATCCTTCTCATAATCACTAATTATTTTTTATTAGTATGCAAACTATTTCTATTCCTAAAATAGTCTCTGAGGGTTTAAAGAATGTAAAATAGAATAATGTTATCAGGGAAGGAATAGAAGTCCTTAAAAAAAAATAAAATATTGAAATTGATAAAGTTACCAGAAGAGAAGAGACCAATAAGATGCATGTGAGTGTTTATTGTAAAGAAAGTTTTAAAAACTAGACTAGTGGACAAATTTTACATTCAAATATACAAGATTGATTATCTTTAAATGCTTACTCTAGTTGCTTAAATGAATATTGTTAGAGTTATCATATCTTTAGTAACTAACAGGGATTGGAAGATATGAAAATTCGATCTGAATAATATCTTCTTATATGATGACCTAGAGGAGGAAGTATATATATATATATATATATATGGAAGTTCCATTGGGATTTAGCTTGAATATAGGATAAAAGGTATACAAACTATGATGTATTGTATTGGTTGAAGCAATCTTCAAGGGTGTGGTTTGAAAGGTTCATCATGGTAATGCTCAATATAGGATATAAATAAATTGAAGGAGATCATACATTATTTGTGAAACTGGGCTTATTTAAAAGGTTCATCATGGTAATGCTCATACATTATTTGTCTCAATATTACTAATTTATATTTAAAACATTATTATGATAGGTAATGACTTGGAAGAAATGGAGACTTTAAGTATAAGATTGTTCTAAGAATTTGAAGTTAAGGAATTAGGTAAGTTAAAGTACTTCATTGATATTAAAGTTTCATATCAACATTGACTCTTCATATCACTATAAAAATACAAGCTTGTCAAATGCCCCGAAGAATTTTATCATAAACTTGGATATACTCAGAAGACGTAGTAGTAGAAAAACCTACTATCTGAGACTGCTGAGAAGACTGATCTACTTATCACATACTAGATATGATATTACATACACTGTTGATGTGATGACTAATTTATACACAATTCTTAAGAATTACAACTTATGGAAATATATAGAATTCTGCTATATTTAAAAGGAACCATGGGCAAAGGAACTCTATTGAAGGAGGAGTTGAGTCTTTGAAGACATGTAAATTTTGCGGGTTCTATGGTTGATTGGAGGTCAACCTCTGAATGTTGTACATTCTTAGGATGCAATGTTGTGGCTTAGAAGAGTAAAATTAAAATGTGTCAATAAGATCTTGCGCAGAAGCTGAATTTAGATCAATGGCATTGGGAATTTTGTAATTGGTATAGCTAAAAATCATCTTGAAATATTTAAAGGTTGAATAAAGAAGTCCTATAAGGTTCCATTTTGATTACATATCAATAGCCATAAATAATGCATGTTATCCCATACGATATGATTGTAAAAAGCATGTTGAAGTTGATAAATACTTTATAAAGGATAAGCTTGACAATGATTTAATATGAATTCCATTTGTAACCGTAGGTGAATAATTTGTTGACATTCTCATCGAAGAATTATTAGAGGCAATTGTTGACGAACACTTTCGTATCGACCCGACCCCGATCAAGCCCGACTAGGCTCGATCCTGCTCGATCGACCCAATCGATCGTCGTCGAGGCGAAATTGACCCAAATTAAGCCTCAATTTAATTAAATTAAAATTAAATCAAACCCCGTCGAGCGTTGTCGAGCCCAATTCGACACAATTCGACGCCGATTCGGGTTTAATTTTGTAAAATTGAATTGATCGGACCCAAACCGATCCAAATTGGTTCAGGTTGAGTCCAATTCGAACCCAATTTTAGCCCAATTCATCAAGTCTTGGTTCAATCAAGGTTTGAATCAAACGGCTTAGATTTCCTCTAAAATCCCACTCTGTTTTCCGTCAAATTGACTAATTTCTACGGCTGTAGCAGGATATCGGGCAGGAAATCTACTCGAACACGATTTTTGCGTGTAGGAGCAGGAGACGGAGAGGAAAAGCTCATTCGGTTCCCCTTTTGCTTCCGATCCCGACACAAAGAGAGCGAGAGAGCAAGAGAAAGGGAGAGGCGGAAACCTTGCTCGACTCCATGCTCCTCGGCCGTGGAACCATCGCCCGGTTCCGCCTGCTTTGGTCACGGAACCCCAGCCCGACTCGGCCCCTTTTGGCCGCCAAACCCCTTGGTGTTTCCGTCTCTCTTAGTCGCTCAACTGGCCGAAGCCATCAGTCTCTTGATCAGAGATCACGTCCGGCCCTGACTTCATCCAAGTCGGGATTTGTGCTTCTTTTCCTTTGGAGGAAGGCTTATATCCCTTTCTTCTTCAATTCCGGCGATCTCGGGGCGAGTTGGACACTGTTGGAAGCTTCCAAACAACAAGGGAAGGCTTTGAAACCTTCCAAACAGCGGTTTGGAGCCTTCGGAACGTCTTGGACAGCGGCGGCGACGTCCGTAACACCTTAGACAGCGATCTTCCTCCCTTAGAGCGGCTTGGAGCAATTTTGGAGCTTGAATCGGAGCTTGGACAGTGCTTGGAGCTTGGATAAGAGCGCTAGGACAATCCGGGAGAGGTATAACACTAAAACTTATTGAAACCTAGGGTCTCCCAAGGCCAATTGTTGTGTGGTTGATGCCCTTAAGCCCTAGGTCCTTAGATACCTTGATTTTTGCTCTCCCAAAACCCCTTATTGGCTGTCCACTTCGCAAAGACTATGAAAATTTGGTGATTTCCATTTGTTGGCTCTTAGGTGGAGTCCGGAGAGGATTTTGATGCGTGTGGAGATGTTGGATTGGTGTCCAACGCCTCCCAAAGCGTATGATTTTGCATTCATGCATCTCCTCCATCACCTATGTTTGAACTATAGGCTAGGACATTTCATTTGACCTAAAAATTAAATGTTATGGTGTAAACTCTTATTTACAATGTCGCATGCTAGGTTAGGCTCTTTAGATTGACGCACTATGACAAAATTGACATGTGTTTAGGGCATGTTATGTATGCTAAAGTTCATTGCTTAATAAATTTGGTGGAAACTTGTAGTGAGGTTGTTTGGTCTTGCAAAAGGATCTATAGTACAAATCGTTGTGAGGTTTACTACAAGTCTCCAAAGACTTATGTTGTAAACCCCATGACATTCATAACCAACCAAATCCATGACAAGCCTTTCATCAAGTTTAGTTTGTTTAAAATGGTGATTGCCATTTGCCTAGAACAACCCCCTACCTCTAGATATTTGGAAGATGATTAAATTGGCTCATTTAATTCTAAACAACTTTGAGGTTGCATGGGCCTTAATAAGCTTATGAGTGCCTATGTTTGGAATTGTCTAATCCTATTTTTGGAACTTCCAAATTAAAGGTTTGAAATGAAATAATTGAAATGCATGTCTATGTCAAGGATTGTTTGTTCACTATTTGTTTGTATCCAAAATTTACAAATTTGTAAGCATGCTCATTTAATTTTCAAATGCTTTTAAAGAAAAGGTGGTGTATTTCATGACATTCAAAGGTATATGGATCATACTCCATCATGCATTGAAATTGCTTAAGCATGATTAGTTGAATTTATAAATTAAGGGATTCAAGTGCAATGATAATCGAACTTAGCATATGTTCATCCCCTAAACATACAAACTTCATTCGTGTTTCTAGGTTTATTGGATGATTTCAAATTCGATTGTGAGACCTCTTAGAAATCGTAGGAGATCAATTCTCTCCTCTCCAAATGAATCCAAAACGTTCATTCAAAACTTTGGAGAACTCTCTTCCCTACGTTTTTCCCCTTCATACATGATATTTGGAGCATCCTCAAGGCTCCAAATGTTAGATTGTGTGAATTCTAACTCTACCTTAGAAGCTACAAACCATCACATGTCCATTTTTAGGTTTCCCCTAGATCTTGCCAAAATGGATCTTTAGGGTATTCCTAGAAACTTCCAAATCCCCAAAATCACATCAAATTTGATTTGGGAAAACTCCCCAATGCATTAGGGAGTTAATCCTCTCTCCTTCAAACAAATCTAAAATATTTTTAGGAGAGTAGGAGGTTCTCTTCCTTATATATATGTCCCTCATGCATAGTAGTTAGGGCATTCTCTAGGCTTCAATTATTATAGCGCACGAATCGAGACTCTAGGATCAAACCCTAAGTCTCCATTCCATTTGCTAACAACATAAAGTTAGCAAATGAACATTTCTCTTCTCATATGTGATGATTTGGAATTTTCTAAAATTCCAAGTTATCATTATACGAAGATTTTATAGCTTAAAGCCAAAAATCTAAGCTACTTCTTTCTTTCATTTGAGACACAAAGATCAATGAAAGAATTCCCTCTTTAGGCTTAGGATTTTAAATCTAGCATATCTCATTTGCCTAACCTATACAGGTAGATGACATTCTCAATTTGTAATTCCAAAACTACATATTGTACCTTTTATTCATGATTGTTTGGAGCTTTCTTTTAGCCCCAAACACATCTCTCCATGAATTTGAGGGAATTTGGAACCAATTCCCAAATTCTTTTACCTCTTTTGTTGGAACATGAAACCAACAAATGTCCTCTCATGCATAGTGATTTGAGACTCCTCAAGTCTCTAAATATATCACTAAGTGAACCATTTAAACCTAGAATCAAATTCTAAGGTTTTCTTCTTTTTATTTGTTAAAACACAAAACTAGAAAGTAAATATTTGTGTTCTTTCATGAATGATAACTTGGACCTCCAAATGCTCCAACCAATATCATTACATGGTGCTATGTCTTAGAAACAAATTCTAAGTCACCCACCTCTTGTTTGTTGAGACAAAATCAACAAACAAGTTTCTTCACCTGTCATGCATGACCTTTGAAGCCTCTTCAAAGCTTCAAGTACCTCATTGCATGTCTCCTAGTCTATCTTAGGAGCTATCACCTATCTTCGTCATGCATTGTGTTATGGATTTCTCTAAATCCTAAAATACATCATGTCTTAAGTTCTTGAACTTAGAAGCAAATTCTAAGTTCCTCCCATCCCATTTGTTGGAACACAAGAAACCAACAAATCTCTTCTCATGCAAGATATTCTAAGGCTCCTCAAGCCTTTAAGCATATCATTGCATGAGTCCTTTAATTTTAGGACCAAATCCTAAATTTCTTTCACCCTTTGTTTGTTGAGACAAAGTCAATAAACAATAATCTACCCATCCTTTTCATGCATGATCATTTGGGATCTCTCAAGTCTTCAAACTCATTACATGAATCATTTGGAGCTTGGGGCCAAATCCTAAGCTCCTTCCTTCGTTTGTTGAGTCACAAAACCAACAAATGGATACGCCTCTCTTTCATGTATGATAATTGAAGTCTCTAAAGGCTTCAACTAATATCGTTACATGGTCCTAAACCTTAGAAATAAATTCTAAGTCACCGATCCTTTGTTTGTTGTGACAAAGTCAACAAACAATCATCATCCCTCTCATGTGTATTGATTGGAACCTCCTCAAGGTTCCAAATATATCATCGCATGACTTTTAACTTGCCTTGGGAGCTACCACCAATCTCCCCACGCATAAGGTTGTAAACTCTTGAACTTGAGATCAAACATCAATTTCTTTCATCTCATTAGCTTAGCTACTATTTAGGCAAATGAATACTTCTTTTTGGGCACCCAATGTCCAAGGAATCCATTTCAACGTGCAATCCAAAGGTTGCTTGTTGCTTCTCTCTTCTACAACTTAAGTTGTAGAAAGTCCTCTCATTCTCCTAAGCCCAAATTTAGGAGAATGGTTATCCCCTTTTGAACACCAAATGTTGAAGGGCACTCAAGAATGTGTAACCTCTAAGTTGCACATTCTTTCTCTTTTCTACCAAACAAAAAGTGTAGAAAATCTCTCCATTCATCTAGCTTAAAAATGGGTGAATGTGTGTGTATGTCCCTCCCCTTTTTCTTTGAACATCAAATGCTCAAAGAAATTCTCCAAACTTGTAATGCACAAATTGCCTTTTCTCTTTCCCTTTCCAACAAGCTAAGGTTGTGGGAATTCTCCAAGTCCTTTCCTTTTTCTTACAAGCCAAAATTGTAGGAAATATTAAACTCATTATTCACCCTCCCAAACTCAAAATTGGGAGAATTTACATCTTCCACTGGAATATCAAATGTTCAAGAGATTTCCCTTCAACTTGCAACTCACAAGTTACTTGTTGTCTCTCCCTTTCTATGACTCAAATATCGGAGGAAGGTGCTCTCATTCTCCTAACTTAAATTAGGAGAGTGTACATTCTTCTTTGAATGATTAAATGTTCAAAGAACTTTTAAGAGTTTGCAACCCAAGTTGCACCTTATTTTCTTCCCTTCTACTCTTCTAAACCCAAATTAGGAGGGTGTACCCCTCTCTTTGAACACCAAATGTTCAAAGGGGCATTTAAAAGTTTGCAACCCATAAGTTGCACCTTCTTTTCTTCTTCTACAATTCAAAAGGAATCGTAGAGATCCTTCTCATTCCACTAACTCAAGTTAGAGGGGTGAATATCCCTTTCTTTTGAACACTAAAATGTTCAATGGAATCTTTCCATCTTGCAACTTTCAAGTTGCATTTTATCCCCTATTTCTTCTCAACAGACTCAAAATTGTAGAGAAATTTTCACCTTCCTACGACTCAAAAGTTGTATGAAGCTCTCTTTCACTCAACTCATGTTGAGTGATTCAATCATGTTCCAAATCAATCTACTTGTTGAACCAAAAGCAACAAGTAGTTTCCTCCCAAACATAGGATTCAAAAGTCCTATCTCCCTCCATCCTTCCAACTCAAGTTGAGAGAGGGTGCAATCCTCTTTTTGAACATCAAAGTGTTCAAAGATTTTCATAAATTTACAACCCATAAGTTGCATATTCTCTCAACTCTTCTCTAATTTTCAAATTGTATGAGATTTTTCCTCTCTTTAGCTCCAAAGCTAGAGAGAATTCCCCAACAATTAGCCCAAAAGCTAAATGTTGGATTCCCACTTTCTCTTCTCAACTTCAAAAGCTAAGGAGAATTCTTCCACACATGGCCCAAAAGCTATGTGTTGGACTCTCTTTCTCCCCCTTCTTTAGCCTCAAAGCTAAAAGAAGTACTCATTCCTTTTCTAGCTCCAAAAGTTAGGGGGAATTCCTCCAACATTGAGCTCAAAAGCTACATATTGGATACTTCTTCCTTAATCCAAATTCTAGGACCCTTAGTGTGACATATCACACAAATCTCACACATTTAGATGCACAACCTCTTAGGCATACTAGGATTATGATTTTTTTTGTGCGCATATAATTGATGATTCAGTGTGGATGACTTTTGGATTGTTTGTGTTGTGAACACTTACCCTTAAGTGGTTAGTATAGAAATGTATACATGTTTTTCTGTGCAGGTGGTCATGTCCAAGTGGGGGTAAATTAAATCATGATTATCATAACGCTGTTTGCTTGCAGGCACTGCTTAAAGCCCCCCAAAAGATATGACCAATAGGGTAGAAGAAGACATTTAGCACTCTAAGTGCTATGCAAATTTTGGAATATAATGTGATTATCATATTAACTGCTTCTAACTCTATTTTGCAGGCTTGAGTCTTTTATATTTTTCAAATGTATTTGATAGAAGTAGGATGTAAAACTTGTGGGGTTTTAAAGCAAAAGAAGGAATCAGACTAGAAGAATGTACCTGTTAAAGGTGAAGCCCTACGTCCATTCAAAAGTCAAGAGATTGAAGAACCCCCCACAAGTAGAGTATGTAATAATTTGACTAGGTTGTATAATGACAGACAACTCAGCTGCCAAAATTGTTTGTAATAATTGAGATACTACTTATACTTTTATTTTGGTTTATATACAAGCATGTGTTGATGTGTTTACTGGGTGCGCATTAGAAAATCATGTATTTTTCCTAAATTTCTTTTATTGCTTTGTTTGGGAGTTGCCTGTACTTTGGTGTGGTAGGCACTTAGGATAAAATAAATTTTCTACCTCTTAACATGTAAACAATCTAAAAAATGAAATTAGGCTCTATGATTTCCTAATAAAAGGAAGCTTGTATGGCTCTCTTTCAAGGAGCCAAGTTTTCCAAAATTGAATATAAACATGCATAGCCCAAAGTATGTTGCATGTAGAAAGCCTTCACTTAAGTACTTGATAACAAAAATCTTTCTTTTGTGAGTCAGCATTATGCATACCCATCATAATTAGACATCTTGACTTCAAAGTCAAGCTATAAATTCTACCTTCCTAAATGAAATAGCCCTCTACTCTACATTTTCATTTAGACCAAACGACATGGTTTTAAAATCGACTAGGTGGGTTTAGCTAGTAGTCCCTTCCAGGCGGGACATTAATCCAGAGTTCGGGCATATTATGCCTCATGTGGGGTGTAATTTGTAAGTCGTTTTGCATTCGTTAGACTTAAGTTCGAAGCACTACCTATAGGTAGTCCTCACCTTAGTTTTAGGATCCGAGGCAAAAATTGATTTCAAATCACTATATAAGCCTTAAGCCCTCACCTTTTGGACAATTCCTTCAACAAGTGTTGTTGGAATGTAAGTCCCAATTTTCTAATAAAAATATCAACTTAAATCAAAATTATATTTCTAAAATGTAAAGTCTAACATTGGATAGTCTGAGCACCTATGAGATTTTTTAAAATCAAGTGCTCCTATTTCACCTCCTTTGGCTCTCATTCAAAAATCTAATTCTAAGTTGATATTTTCACCTCATTGAAATTTCTAAACACTAAAATCCTTTAAACAAAATTTTCACGGATTTTCAAAAATAACTTTAGCCAAGATCTAAAATGACTCTCAAAAGATAAAGAAAATAACTGGTTTAATCAAAAGTTTTTCCAAACCAAAGCTTGGGATTTAATTAACCATAGGGGCTTGCCCCATAGCCCCTATGGAACGTCTGTACCCCAGAAATAAATAAACCCCACTCGACCAAACATCGAGTGGGAAAATCTCTGTTAAATTGTAAATTTTATCATTTAGTCCATAAGAAAATATTATTTTTACCTTTCAGGGTAATATATCATCATTCTTATACCGTGCTCAATCATAAAGTATGCAATCCGTTTGAGGATACAAAAATTATCAGGCAAGCATGTAATTCATGGCATCTATTCATTCGTTTAGGGGAAATTATAAAATATCTGCATAATTTTTGTCATTTGGGACCCATACTAAAACTTCTATCCTTTTTTCTGTCACCTTCTGTTGCCGCCTCATTGATTCATGGAATATCTACTACTTATCATTATGCAGATTATTGTAATATTTGTAAAAAAAACTATTATTCTTTATTTCATAAGTTTCCTATTAGATGCTCTCCTAAGATTGTATAAATATCACATAAATGTTGGAATGAAGAACTATCAATTCTTTTTATTCTTATTGATTGTTGAGATATTTTTTTTGTTAATAATTTTCTTAGTAAAACAACAAGTACTAGTTCATGGTATTTCACTTTTGATGCTTAGTACACTCCCTCTATTATATGCATATTCATATATTTTTACTAGTTATATCGATTATTTTTATAAGTTACTTATTAAGGCTAAAAAATAAGTTTCTCTACATGATAAAGCATAAGGGAAGTTATATACATAATACTAAAAACTATTCTATTTACATATATAGCATCTAAAACCTACTATTTACTTAATATATCACGTCGTTGACTTCTTTTCACATCTATCTTGAAGCCCTCGCAATAAAGAAAGCAAGTGTCACAACCCACCCGGTAAGCTTGTATAGGCAAGGAGGGAACGAAAGTCGGATAGTAGTGTTGGAGAATTTTTTTGCATCCTCGAACGGATTGCATATTTTATAATTAAGTATGGCATAAGAATGATGATTTATTATCCCGAAAGGTAAAAATACCATTTCCTTATGGACTCAATAATAAAATTTACAATTTTAACAGAGATTCTCCCACTCGATGTTTGGTCGAATGGGGTTTATTTATTTCTGGGGTACGGACATCCCATAGGGGCAAACCCCTATGGTTAATTACATCTCAAGTTTTGACTTGGGAAAACTTTTAATTAAACTAGTGATTTTCTTTCTTGGAAGTCATTTTAGACATTAGCTAAAGTTTGGTTTTTTGTTTTAAATCCATGAAAGTATTGCTTAAAGGTTTTGGCCTTTAAGAATTTCAAGGAGGTGAAAAGATCAACTTAGAATTAGATTTTGAAATGAGAGCTAAAGGAGGTGAAGTAGGAGCACTTGATTTTGAGAAATCTCAGAGGAGCTCAAACTATCCTATGTTAGGCTTTATATTTTAGAAATTTAATTTTGATTTAAGTTGATATTTTTTATTAGAAAGTTGGAGCTTACATTCAAACAACACTTGTTGAAGGAATTGCCCGAAAGGTGAGGACTTATAGGGTGATTTGGAATCAACCAATGCATCAGACCCTAAAATTAAGATGAGGATTATCGATAGGTAATGCCTCGAACCTAAATCTAACAAGTGCGAGAGGGACTTACAAATTATACCTCACATGAGGCATAATCTGTCCGACTTCTAGATTTACTGACCCACCTAAACACTTTTTAAAACAATGTCATCCGGTCTTGATGCAAATGTAGAGTGGGAAGACTATTTTATTTAGAATATAGGTCTTATAACTTGTCTTTGAGGCCAAGATGCCTAATTATGACGGGTATGCATAATGCTGACTCACAAAAGAAAGATTTTTGTTATCTAATCCTTAAGTGAAGATTTTTTATATGCAACATACTTTGGGCTATGCATGATTGTTTTTTAAGTTTTAGAAAAATTGGCTCCTCGAAAAAGAGTCATGTAATTTTCTTATTTAGAAAACATGAAGCTTAATTTTATTTTTTTAATATTGATAACATATTAAGAGGTAGAAAATTTATTTTATCTTACGAGCCTACCGCAATAAAGTCCAGGTCACACCCAAACAAAGCAATAGAAGAAACCTAGAAAAAATATATGATTTTCTAATGCACACCCAGTAAACACATCAACACATGCTTGTATATAAATCAAAACAAAAGTATAAATAATGTCCAAATTATTACAAACATGTTTGGCAGCTGAGTTGTCTGTCATTATACAACCCAGTTAAATTTAAGGACTCTACTTATGGGTGGTCTTCAAGTTCTTGACTTCTAGACGGACGTAGGGCTTCACCTTTAGCAGGTATATCCTTCTAGTCCACTCCCTTCTTTTGCTCCAAACCCCCACAAGTTTTGTAACATACTTATACCAAATATATTTGAAAAATATAAAAGACTCAAACCTGCAAAATAGAGTTAGAAACAGTTTATATAATAATTGCATAGCATCGCAAAATTGACATAGCACTTAGAGTGATAAGCACCTGCTTCTATCATATTGGTTATGCCTCTTGGGAATTTTAAGCAACGTCTGCAAGCAAACATTATTAGCATAATCATGACTTATTTATTTACCCCCTTTTTTGACATGACCACCTGCACAAAAGCATATATATATATGTTTATAAACTAACCACTTAAGGGCAAGTGCCCACAACGCAGATAATCCAAAAGACAATCACTCCACAACATCAATCATATGCGCACAAAAAAAAATCATAATCCTAATATGCCTAAGGGGTTGTGCACCTAAGTGTGTGAGGCTTGTGTGGTATGTCACACTAAGGGTCCTCTTGGAAAGGGTCTTCTTGGAATTTGGATCTAAGGAAGAAGTGTCCAACATTCGTCTTTCAGGCTCAATGTTGGAGAAATTCCCCCTAGCTTTTGGAGCTAGAAAGGGAATGAACACTTCTTTTAACTTTGAGGCTAAAGAAGGAGAAGAAAGAGGGTTCAACACATAGCTTTTGGGCCAAGTGTTGGAAGGGTTCTCTTTAACTTTTGGAGCTAAGAAGAAAAAGTGGGAATCCAACATCTAACTTTTGGTCTAAATGTTGGAGAACTCCCTCTAACTTTTGGAGCTAAAGAGAGAGGAAATCTCCTACAACTTTGGAGTTGGAGGAGAATTAGGAACTTATAGCTTTTGAGCTAGGATATGATATCTTTTAAGGCCTTTAGGACCTATAGAATTAAGGAAAGATTGGTAGTGCTTTGAGGCTACAAATCAAAACGATGCTCCTTGAATTTTTGCATTCAAGGAGTTGGATTTCATTTGCATAATTTGGATTAGCTAACAAAGGTGAGTTACATATTGAGTTTAGCTCAATAACTGAGAAAGATTTGTAACTTTGGGGTTACAAATCAAAATGGATTATCATTAAATTTTTATGTTCAATGATGGATTTTTAGTTTGCTAGATTTAGTTTAAGCAAACATAAGAAAATGGTGAGTAGGTTTGGCCTACACATCAAGGATTTTTTTTTATTGAACTTTTGGGTTGCCAAAGAGAGGAATTCATTCACCTAATTTGGGTTAGGAGAATGAAAGCAAACTAGGAGTTTGACTCCTTCATTTGATATGGAATTACTTGTTGAATTTGGTTCAACAAATGAATGGTTTTGAACTATTTATTGATCTTGATTCAACAAATAGATGATATGGAACAAGAGTGATTCACTCAACATGAGTCGAGTGAATGAGACTTTCATACAACTTTTGAGTTGTAGAAATGAGAAGAGAATATGCAATTTTGGGTTGCAAACTTCTAAGACCTCTTTGAACAGGGGAATTCATTCTCTCAACTTGGGTTTGAGAGGATGAGGATGATTTGGATGCTCTCCTACAATTTTGGCTTGTAGGAAAGAGAGAGGGAGATGCAGCTTATGAATTGCGAGTTGGTGACTATTCCTTGAACATTTTGATGTCCAAGGAGAGGGGAAAAACTTAGAATTTGCTTCTTGTGTTCCAACAAATGGGATAGGAAAAACTTAGAATTTGCTTCTAAGTTCAAGGACTTAAAACATGATGTATTTTAGGATTTAGAGAAATCCATAACACAATACATGACGAAGATGGATGACAGCTCCTAAGATAGGCTAGGAGACATGCAATGATGTTTGAAGCTTTGAAGAGGCTTCAAAGGTCATGCATGAAAGCGGAATAAAATTATTTGTTGATTTTGTCTCAACAAACAAGAGGTGGGTGACTTAGAGTTTTGTTTCTAAGATTTAGCACCATGTAATGATATTGGTTGGAGCCTTTGGAGGTTCCAAGTTATCATACATGGAGGGATGTGTGTTGGTTTTATGCTCCAACAAACAAGGTGGAAGAACTTGGAAATTGGTTCCAAGTTGAAAAGAATTTATGCAATTACGTGTTTGAAGCTTAGGGGTGCTCCAGATGTTATTGCATAAGAGATGTAATTTGTAGTTTTGGAACTACGAATTGAGAAGGTAATCTACCTATATAGGTTAGGCAAATGAGAGAAAGGGTGTGCAACTTGGGGTTGCAAGCTAGATGGCTTTTCTTGAGCATTTGATGTTCAAAGGAAATGGCATACATTCACTTGATTTAGGCTAAGTGAATGAAGAGATTTTCTACACTTTTGTTTGGTAGAAAAAAAAGGAGAGAAAGTGCACCTTAGAGGTTGCACATTCATGAATGTCCTTGAACATTTGGTGTTCAAAAGGGGATGACCATTCTCCTAAATTTGGACTTAGGAGGGAATGAGAGGACTTTCTATAACCCTTAAGTTGTAGGAGAGAGAAGCAACAAGCAACCTTTGAATTGCATGTTGAAAGGAATTCCTTGGACATTGAGTGTCCAAGGATGAGCATTCATTTGCTTAATTAGTGGCTAAATAAATGAGAAAGACTAGGATTTGTTTCCTACAATCTCCATGATGCATGTGAGGGAACATTTGGAGCTTGGGAAGACTCCAAAGTGTCACACTTGGAAGTAATGTTTGTTGGTTAGGTGCTCCAACAACAAAGTAGGAGGGCTTGAGAGTTTGGTCTCAAGCTCAAGTGATCCGCATGATGGACATTTGGAGCTTAGAGAGGCTCCAAAATATCACATATGGGAGTGCATGTCTTTGTTAATTTTTGTCTCAACAAAAGGGATGTGATTTAGGATTCAACCCTAAAGTCTTGATTCATGTAGTATAATATTTGGTCCTTAGAGGACACCCCAACTACTATGCATGAAGGATATGTACATGAGGAAGAGAACCTCCTACTCTCTTACAAATGTTTTAGGTTCGTTTGAAGGAGTGGGGATTAACTCCCTAATGTGTGGAAGAGTTTTTCCAAATCAATTTCGATATGATTTTGGGAATTTGGAAGTTTCTAGGAATATCTTAAAGATCCGTTTTGGCAAGATCTAAAAGAAACATAAAAGTAGACATGTAATGATTTGTAGCTTCTAGGGTAGAGCTAGAATTCACACAATATAACATTTGGAGCCTTGAGGAGGCTCCAAACATCATGCATGAAGAGGAATCACCTAGGGAAGAGGGTTTTCTAAAATTTTGAATGAACGTTTTGGATTCATCTGGAGAGGAGAGAATTGATCTCCTACGATTTCTAAGAGGTCTCACAATCGAATTTGACATCATCCAAGAAACCTAGAAACGTGAATATAGTTTATATGTTTAAGAGGATGAACATATGCTAAGTTCAATTATCATTGCACTTGAATCCCTCAATTTATAAATTCAACTAATCATGCTTAAGTAATTTCAATGCATGATGGTGATGATCCATAGACCTTTGAATGTCATGGAATACTCCATCTTTGCTTTAGAAGCATTTAGAAATTAAATGAGCATGCTTACAAATTTGTAAATTTTGGATACAAACAAAAGGTGAACAAACAACCCTTGACAGAGACATGTATTTCAATTATTTCATTCCAAATCTCTAATTTGGAAGTTTCAAAAAATAGGATTAGATAATTTCAAACATAGGCACTCATGAGCTTATGAAGGCCCATGCAACCTCAAAGTTGTTTGAAATTAAATGAGCATATTTTATCGTCTTCCAAATCTTTAGAGGTTGGAGGTTGTTCTGAGCAAATGACAATCTCCATTTAAAAGAAAATAAACTTGATGAAAAAGCTTGTCATGGATTTGGTTGATTATGAGTGTCATGGGATTTACAACATAAGTCTTTGGAGACTTGTAGTAAACCTCACAACGATTTGTACCATAGATCATTTTGCAAGACCAAACAATTCCACTACAAGTTTCCATCGAATTTATTAAGCAATGAACTTTAGCATACATAATATATCTCTAAACACATGTCAATTTTGTTGTAGCGCGTCAATCCAAGGAGCCTAACCTAGCATGCGACGTTGTAAAGAAAAGTTTACACCCTAACACTTGATTTCTAGGTCAAATAAAATGGCCTAACCTATGGCTCAAACATAAGTAATGGGAGAGATGCATGAATGTAAAAACACACAATTTGGAAGGTGTCAGACAACAATCCAACACCTCCATACTCATTGAAATCCTCTTCGGACTCTAACATGAGAGCCAACAAATGGAAATCACCAAATTTCCATACTTTCGTGAAGTGGACAGCCAACAAAGGGATTTTGGGGGACCAAAAATTAATGTTTGTAGGGACCTAAGGCCTTGGATCATCAATCACATGCCATTGGCTAGGGAGCCTTAAGGTTTTGCCTAAGTTTTAGTGTTATACCTCTCCCGGTTTGTCCTAGCGTTCCTATGCAAACTCCAAGCACTGTCCAAGCTCCGATTTAAGCTCCAGATCGTTGTCCAAGCTCCAAAGTCGCTCCTAGTTGTTGTCCAAGTCGCTCTGGAAGGCTCCTTTGCTGTCCAAGGTGCTCCCAAGCTCCAAACCACTGATTGGAAGCTCCCAAAAGCTTTCAAACTGCTGTCCTCTCCAGTTGGCTGCAGCAGGGGTCGATTCCAACGCACCTCTGCCCTGAATTTTGAAAGAGAAGGCTGCCAACAACAACAAGATGGAGTTTCTTCTTCTTGGAGGAAGAGAGAGCAACAAGATGGAGTTTCTCCTTCTTGGAGGAAGAGAGAAAGCAAAACACAGCGGAAGAAGGCTTCCTTTCAGTCCGTGAAAGGAGAAAACAGCAGCTAGAGAAGAGAAAATCCCCTCTTCACTTAGCTTCAACTCAAAGAAATGCTTGCAGGAAGGGAGGGGTTCGGCTGGCCTTGGAGAACCGAACTTGGAGGACTCGGTGGCCAAGGGAGACGGACGCCTTGGTGGTGTCGGAAGACCTGGACGGGGTCGGGCGCACAAGACCCACGAAGCTCGTCCGCTTCCGCCTCCTGTCTCCCGCTCTCGTTCTCCCCCTTGCTCTCTCTGTCAGGATGGGCTGCACGAAAAACAAAAGGGGAGCCGAATGGCTCCCCCTTACTCCCTCTCGTTCTCTTAGAGTCGCACGCACAGTAGAGACGCCGCCCGATCCGTCCCATCTTGCTGCTTCGTTTTGTGAAACGAGGGAACATCTACTCGAGTAGATTTCCTAGTGGATTTGACATGAAATTTGGACAGGATTTGTGATAAAATCTTAGCCCTAAGTCTCAAATTCTAGTTTTGAGACTCAATTTAGCCCAAATTGGCTGATTTGGGCTAAAATTGAGTTCGAATCGAACTTGACTTGGATCGATTTGGGTCCGATCGAGTTAATTTCATGAAATTGAACTCAAATCGGCGTCGAATTGCATCGAATTGGGCTCGACGACGCTCGACGGGGTTTGATTTGATTTTAATTTAATTAAATTGGGTTTAATTTAATTAAATTGAGGCTTAATTTAGGTCGATTTTGCCTCGACGACGATTGATCGAGTCAATCGAGCGCGATCGGGCCTAATCGGTCTCGATCAGAGTCGGGTCGATATGAAAATATGCGTCAACAAGTAGAATTTGAAAACATTCACATTTCATAATGAAAACATATCCAAACATATAGAAAGAACAACTAAAAATACTCCAAGTAAATTTTTTTCTTTCTATTCATCTATCATTAAATATACCAACTTAAATATAGAGGTTCAAAACATAAAAGGATATCCATAACTCTTCCCTTACAAGTCATCATGAATCCTTCTAACTCAAAATGTCAAAAACCAAAAAGAAAGAACCTGTCGCCTGTCGTCTTCTTACGACAGTATGTAAGGGGTGGTCTATTCGTCATTAATGTTTATCAGGTTCTCCTGAAAAAGGTTCTATAAGTTGAGTCAGTCACAATTCAGTAGATAAAATATCATTTAATTAAATTTAGAGGCAAGTAAAGAAGTACAACATGCATATATTTCTAAGTAAATAAACATTCAATATGACATAATACATTATCTAAAGTGAAAATACCTCTAAGTCAATCTTCATGTTCTCTTTTTTTGTATAAGCTTGCAATCCTTTCTCATTAATCAATCATGATTCATTTGATGCCTCATAAACATATAACATAATGACATGATATCATAATAACATAATATTAATCACCCGTCGTGGAAGTATCATTGGTTTTGAATTGATCAGATACACTTTTAATTGGTCATTCCTTTATCATTTGGTTCTAAAGAGAACTTTTTTACCTTTTGGCTCAAAAGAGCCCCTTTACCATTAGCTCAAAAGAGTCCCTTTACCATTGATACTCTGCATCAAAAATGCACATGCAATTATTCCTTATTTATTAATAAAAGAGACTTTAGCATGTCATTCATGTGTACGGTCTAATGTTCTCATATGATATTACATGTTTGTTAACGAACTATTTTCTTTACACGATCAATATCTAAAAGAAATAAGGCATAATATGTAAATATCACATATTCCCACATAAACTTCTCAAAACCCTAATCTAACTCATCCATTCACTATTCTTGTACTTTCTAATTAAACCCTTTTTCCTAATTCAAGATTAATCTCATTCTTATTTTCTCTAAATTGGGATTTAATCATAATCTTAACTTTTTGGAAACCTCCTTCATGTCCATTGCATAACACATGCATAAAGAACATACCTTACATTTAAATATTAATTAAAATAAAATAAGTTTCGGTTTAACCTAATTTAAAAATTAGAAAAATCGCCTTTTGAGCAAAAGCCCTATTTCTTGCCTCTAAAAATCTTCCTAAGTCTATTTGGAACCAAGATACTTAAATTTTCATGTTTTGTAAAGTCCTAATTCTTAGAACTTGAAATTTCACCATAAAATTAAATTATCTTCCTATAAAAGCTTTTTAATGCCATTAGGAAGCTTTCTTGCAAAGCCATTTTGAAAGGATACAAAAATTAGAGAAAATTCTAATTTTTTAAATCTAAAATTTTTAAGAAATCATCTCATTTTTATGCTTAGAGTCATCCCCTAAACCTTCCCTATCATTATCTCAACGAAATTTGAAATTTTGCTCAAATCCAAGATTTTTCCCTTAAAGAAAACTCTATAAAAGCATGAGAAATCTCTTGAATGCAACTCACCTTAACCTTCCTTTAGTCTTCCCTACAATTTCCTCCACGATAGGCTGCCGAAAATCGCCCCTAGGTCGTTGTTCGCCTCTCCCGTCACCTCTTCCCGTCGCCTCCCTTTCGCTCGGTTTGGCCACACGAAAGAAATGGGGATCGAATGTATTTTTGGTCCCCTAATAAGAGTAGAGTCATGGGGTTTAAAGCATATAGTCTTAAATGTTCTCACTTACTATTATCTACACTTAAATGTTATTAGGGGTAATTTTGTCATATAGAAACTTCTATGAATTTTAACTTCCAAAATATGCAAAATCCAATATAAGTTCTTTATACTGATTTGCTCAGAATTTTGCGTACTATTTTATAAATTTTATTGTGTCGAATTCCGACGACTTTGAAATTTTACCTAATTTCGTTGTTGCGCATCGAAATGCGTGCGACGTTGATGATCAGTATTTTTCGGATTCTTCATCCCTTATAAAAATTTCGTCCTCGAAACTTAGAAACAAGCTTAAAGAAAGCATACCTTAGTCAAATAGGTGAGGGTAGTTTTCTGAGGGCAATTGCCTAAAGACCATAATATTTTAAAACTTTTAGAGAGGGCAATTGCCTACAAATCCATATAATAAAGACTAAAAAGTAGATTGAGTGGGACAAATTACCTAAATAATTTCATAATATTTTTTTTTTTTAATTTTCAGGGGGGCAATTGCCGCCCCCTCGGCATAGGGTGGATCCACCCTTGGATTGAAGAATTAGACAAATATTTGATCTTTTTATTTAAAATAAAATTTTATATATGAAAAATATCTTCTATTTTTGCTACAATCTTGAAGAAAAGGGTCTTACTATGTAATGAAGATCTTAGGAGCATAAATTCTAGAGTGAGTTGATAAAGTTTTACACCATCATGGAATCACAACAATATGATTTAAAACTAAATAAAATATTGACTATAGGATTTGATAGTTTGAACCCAATCATTTGACCAAATCAATGATCAAATTTTCCGTTGGGATACAATTGGATATACTTTTCAAAGATTTATCGCGAAAACATCCCTTTGGAAGAAATAAAATTAGCTTCTAAAAAATTCTTGAACAAAAAAATTTCTTGACAAAATATTTTGTTGGGAGAAAACTAAATTATGTTCTCAACATGGTTTTAAAATTGCGCAATATGAGGCTTGCCTTGAGGCCCGCCTTTTCGCAATTCTAATAAAAAACGCCTCGATGCTTACGCCTCGAGTTTTTTTATGAGGCTTGCGCCTCAACTTGGTTGAGGCCCGCCTCGCCTCACGCTATATATATTAAAACTTACATAAATCTTGAAGTAAATGCCCGACATTGGACTCTATAGGAGAGGAGGAAGGGGAGAGAGCAGTTCATCATAATGATGATTCAAATGAAGAACCCCTTAGTGATGGCAGTGTTGATGACTTATGAGTTCTTATGTAATATGTCATTGCTATTTATTTTTGGAAATTTGAATTATATGTTAATGAAAAGAATACTAGAATTTGGGAAAGATAGAATTTTGAGTTGAACTATATTTCATGTTGTTTTATTATTGGGATATTTTGATTTCACTTCATATCTTATGTTTTTTTATATTATTCACTCATTAGTATATAAAAAATTTATCATTTTATATTTGTGCAATCTTTTGATTTTGAGGCTTACGCCTCGCCTCATGAATGAAAAATGCCTCAATACCCGAATACGTAATTTTAAACATTGGTTCTCAATGATTCCATGTGAAAACATCCCGTTGGAAGAAAACAGTTTTAGTTTCTCAAAGATTTCATAATAAAAGAAATTTGTGCAAACATATTTCATTGGGAGAAGACGAAATTAGCTTCTTGAGCAAATGAAATATGTGACAACTGACAAAATATCCAATTAGTAGAAACTAGAAACAACTTGAACCTTTGGATAAGGTTGATATGAACTCCTGATGTTTATCACTATGGGCCTGTTTGGCTACTTGAAAAAGGAATGCAGTGTAAAAGAAATACTTTGAAGTTGTTTGGATGAATGTAAAGGGTTTAGGATGACATAACTTTTTTTTTGTTTGATTTGAAGTGCAATGTAAAGTGAATAACAGTGGCGGTGATGTCAGAAGCGGCGGCCGGTGGGGTAGGAGGTGGTGGTCAGTGGTGGCAATGTCAGGGGAGGCAGCGGCAGTGGCGGTGGCGGTGGCCGACTGTGGTTGCCAGAGGGCGGAGGTGGACGGCAAGGGGTGGAAAATGCACTTGAGTTTGCGGTGTATTTGAAAATCGTCCAAACCGGAGGAATTCCAAATACACTAAAAATAAACTATAATGGAATACACTGCATTTGCTTTATTTTATCTTAAATTTATTTTTCATCCAACCAAAACATCCAAATTATTAAAACCCCTGCATTTAGATAACTTTACACCTTAAATGTAGCAAACCAAACAACCCCTAAGTGGTTTTCCTTCATGGTTGTAACAAATATAAATCATTCCTTTTGGAATTGCAAGAGCATGCTGTTAAAAATCTCTTCTTAAAGGAGTAAACCCGATGATTATCCTTCGTTGGAAGTAATAAGAAGATATCGTTAAAATCTCTTTGAGAGAGAAAACCCGAAGGTTGTCTTCCCTTTGGTGGAACTGGAGATATATCAAAATCTTTACAATGACTATAATTAATCATTAGTTTCCTGTGAATATTTTCATGCATAAGCTGTTCATATTCAGTATGTCAGGTCACTTGCTAATTTTTTTATTATTGTGCTTGTTTGATCATGTTTTGCTAATAACTCTCTTAGTTGGTTTTGCTATCCCATTAAAATATCATCCTTATGGCGATCTCTTAACTTACCTTGATGATTTGCCCCACTTATGTGTGACATGACTCCTAGAGGAGGAGGTATAAAATGAAAATATACAAATTATATTTTACAAGTTATTGACTCTTAATTTCATTAAAAGTTAGTTAATTTTAATATTTTATTTTAAAAGACAACAAAATTGTTTCATAGTTGCGAAAATCTTAATTTCTTCTTGAAAATAGTCAACATTTATAAAATGCCTTCTTTGATCAAAATTTTCTATGGAAAGGCATTCAACATATATTACATTCGATAAAATTTCAATCAGGCACACACTGATGCATGACTAAAATGTTTTAATTGCATGCATTAAGAATTTGCACGATCTCTTGAATAGAACAATTATGATTAAAACTTTTAGTAATCCCAAAACGACAAAAGAAAACAAGAGAGGGGTGCCTACGTTTAGGCTAAGTCGCTTGCCAAACGCTTTATTTATCAAAATAATGTAGAATAACAAAAGCATGCAAATTAAGTAGCTTTCAAAGAAAATCCCTACGCTAACAATGAGATTAGAAGCATAGAGGCTAAACTCAATTCCTACGATTACTAGGCTTGGCAGAGGCAGGTGAACAATACCTTCATAACTCAAATCAAATCACAAGAGTTAGTTAAACTACGATGATATGAGAGTAGGAAGATTGGAAAACCTTTGTCACGGTTTGAAAGTAATCCTCCACTGAACGGTATCAAGTTGCTCCTCTATGGCTTCCACGAGGGTATCTAGAATGCGTTCCATGTATTCCTCGACTGTGTTGTCAATATTCAGATTGACATCAAAGAAAGTCGAGTGAAGGATGTGCACCAAAACCTTGCTTGTCATAGGCAAGCCGTAGTCATGATTGGGATTGGCCATGCATCGATCTCGTGGCGTCGAAGTGTTGAAGGAGGTGGCTCTTTGCTGTCCTCATCATTTCCCTTTGAAAAAAAGGGATTTTGCTCAAGAATCCAAGTAGGAGAAAGCAAGAGGAGGTGGCCGGCCAAAGGGAAGACGTTTGGGGAACTTAGGTTCAGATTTTAGGAAATTAAAGTGGAGGGAAATTGTTTCAATCAATCCTCTAATTAATCCCTATGAGTGGGGATAATTAAAGAGGAGAGGGGGGGTTAGGGGCGGCGGGTATGAGAGAGGGGAAGGGATTAATTTGCTTCCGGAGAGGCTCTCTATTGGAAAGAAATTAAATAGAGAGGGCTTGTGGAAATTTCAGCCAAAGAGGGGGAGGGGTTTTTGAAATCTTTCCAAGAGGGGGTTTGGAGTTTTGGAAAGAATTTCCAATGAATCCCACTAGGGGGCCGACGGCATTAAGAGGGATTGGGGGGGGGGGGGATTAAATCTAGTTCAATTCTTTCCTTTTTGGGATTTACAAATTAGGATGGGATTTAATATCCAATCCAAATCAAATTAATTTAAATTTGATTTTTAAAAACATTCCTAAAATAGGATTTTATTTTAGGAAAGATTTCAAATTTCAAATTCGAATTAATTAATTAAAAGTAAGTAACTCTCCCAAAGGGGTTAAGCATGAAAGGAAACTATTCAAGTGGAGATTGGAGAAGTTGGGGGCAAGGTGGGGGAAAGGCAACCGGCGGTTTGGCTAGGGGTGGGGAGATGGGCTAGCGGCTAGGTGGAAATTAAAGAGCTGATTTGGAGATGTGGTGGTAGGTTGAGAATGGAGGTGTTGGGGAGGGGGGGTAAGGTGGCCGGCGGCAAGGGGTCTTGGACTCCTTAGATCGGCGGCTAGAGGAGGAGGAGGGAAGGAAAATTCAATAGAAATAACCACAAACTCGGCCATCTCCAAGGTTGATGAGTGATCCAAAATTTCCTTTCCAAGGGACCTCGCTCCAATCTCTCAAGCTCTCATAAGAACTCAAACAAGGGGAAGAATTTTATCATTCAATCATTCATTAACATGAAAAGAGAACAAGGGGCTATATATAGCCTCGTACAAAGACTCAAGAAAATAAAAGAGGACGATGTCCTTTGGGCTTATATATGACCTTCCTTAAGTAAGGGGTAAAAACGGAAACACTAATAAAGCAAATACAATATAACATAATAATAATAAAAATACATAATACGACTCAGAAGTACATCGACTCAATCGTGGCCGTAGATCGACGGCCACGTCTTTGATAGAATTTCCACGCTCTGATGTCTCCATCATTCTCCCAGGGTGGGAGAAAGCTCGACTCCGTCGAGTAAGCGTCCCGGGTGCTCTCGTAGATCTCCAATGCGTAGGGGTCAATCTGCTGCAGCTCCTTACGATCCAACCATGTATCCTCTGACTCGGGTTTGCCTCTCCACCTAATCAAGTATCTCCGTCGTCCACTTTCCCTTGTGGAGATGATGTCATCACTTAGAATCGAGTCCACCTTTTCTGCCATGGGTGATTTTTTTTTTTTTTTTTTTTGCTATGGGTTATTTGGGATCTGCTTTCACCCCGCTTAAGCCTTGCACCTTTCTAATCCTCGCATCCAAATATATTCCTAATTCCATCTACAAACAGCCAGCTAATCCTTGGGTTTGTCTTTAGATGCCACTGCTCTGTCGTTAAAAAACTGAAATAGCAACGGGTTTTGCAGTGCTGCTGCTGCAATCAAGATCCTTGCTCCCGTGCTTCATCATCACAACTAGCCTTATAAGCTGCCTGTAAATTCCACTGTTTTCAATCTTCACATTTCTCCAAGTTCAGATTGCCTAATTATCTCTCGTAAATTACATTCTTGGTTACTTTGTGTTGATAATTCTCATGTATTGTCAGTTTCGTACATTGGTTTTCCTGGTTATTTAGTAAGGTTTTATATCAATAATGGAAGAAGGATTTTAGTTTATGACACAATTTATAGTGCTATTTATAACTAGACTATTTATAATAGTCTACAAAGTTGCTTGGTCAAGATTTGAAGAAAAAGCTAGCCTATTTCTAAAATTTTCAAGTTGATAAACTTGCCATGCATTTTGATAAACTTACACGTACTGGATTCACCCACTCATACTATTTAGTATCGACAAAGAATTTCCTTCTTATGGTCTAGAAACTCAACTATTTGGCTCACTTCTCAAATCTTCGCAGGGGTAAAGTGGCCGAAGGCATTGATTTTGATAAACATTATGGTAGACTTGTGATCATGTTTGGTGTCCCTTTCCAATATACTCTTAGCAGGTACACACCATTAATCCTTCTTACGCCTCATTAATTGTTTACATTCATATCCAATTATACTTTCGATAAAGGAGAAGTTCATATTTTTCATGATAATTTAGGCTTCGTTTGGGACGGCTTTCTTACTGCTTCTTAAAGCTGCTTTTTAATAAAAAATTATAGTTTTTTACTAAAAAGCTGCTTTAAGAAGAAGTAAGAAAGCCATCCCAAACGAAACTTTAATGTAAGATGCTCCTGAATGATTATGTGTTTATTCTAATTTTTATTTTATTATTCACACTTCTCTTATTGTTGCATTCTCTTTCAAGAATCCTGATTGCTCGGTTAGAGTATTTGCGTGACACTTTTCAAATAAAGGAGGGTGATTTCCTGACATTCGATGCTTTGGTACTTAATTTTTATCTTGATTCATATGATCTTATGCTGGCCTTTCTACATGAGGCCTTTTTTCTAGTTTATTCTTTCAAAAGCCTTATAATGCTCCTCGACAAAATTTGGCAGAGGCAAGCCGCTCAATGTGTTGGCCGTGTAATTCGCTCAAAAGCAGACTATGGAATGATGATATTTGCTGATAAAAGGTACTATCCTGTATGTACTATTTTCCTAACTAAGTTTTACATCGTATTACCAATTTCTAATATCCTGATGAAGAATGTTCCAACTATTATTTCAACCCATCAGTCAATGTCAAAAGATATTATAAATTTTGACCCTAGCATGGGGTGTTTGTTATCATTTATGCTATAGTCAATATTCCTATTATTAATTATTCTTGTCTGTTACTCAATGTTGAATTTTGTGACTTGTTCTGATGACGGGGGAAATTATTTCATTCATTCAGTTATCATAATACACATCTTATACCTCTATTTATAGAAATATAGTTATGTGGATAAGAACAAACTTTTAAATGCAATTCAAATCTATTATTACCAAAGAGAAGATAAATCTTAATAAATAATTAAAATTAGAATATTATGAAGATTTTTATCATAATTAAAAAATGGTGTAAAACGACTGAAAAATGGGTCTAGATTAGATTTTTTTTGGCCTAGTTTGACTTCTAGTAATTTACCTTTGGCCAATTTGGCTTTTGTGGATTGATTTGGCCTATTTGAAGGGCCATGCTAAATCAACTCCCTCAAGGTACAAAAAAATCTCCTCCAGAGGATTTAGATTGATGTTTCCATTCGAAAGTTTAAGTTTTAGCTTTTACAGCTCCATCTGTGTATCATCTAATGGATGCCTGGCTTTTTACGAGAAATTTTTGCTCAATATTTTTTGAAATATTGCTTCATTTGAAACTATTCTTTTAACATCCAAATAAATAGACATAGCAAGCAAGATGGGACTTATGGACTTAATAGCTATAATAGAAATCCCTCATGTAAAAGAATCAACAGGAAATTCTCAAGATTCGAATGTTCCTTAATCAGGCAAATTTATCTTTAATGTTAGAAATAAGCCTAATAAATACATCAGGAGGGAAATTAAAAAAAAAAAAAAGGAATAAATATGGTTCCATTCACTAGGTTTGTCATTTTTGTAAACCAAATCTTTAATGTTGATTCTACAAAAATTTAAACCAAATATCATATTCTAAAATAAAATCATTTATTTTGTTTATATCAGAGTCAATTTTATTTGATTTTTGTCAATATTGAGACTCAGCGGAAAAAAATGGTTGATAGAGAAAAAGATGCACATATGTACAATATATGCGCATTCAAAAATATTTAGTTGAACAACAAATAATAAAAAAGTCGATGTAAACTTTAACGTATAAATAAAAATAAATTACTCTTATGTAGACTTTTAACTCTTAACAGTGTTTGAGACTTCCAAGACATGAGCCCTTAAATATAATGATTACACGGAGCTTTGTAACTTGAGAACGTGCAAAAGAAATTTGGGACAAGTTAATGATCACATATGAAAGCATCAACAAGATACACTAAGCATTTGTTAAAATCTTAATGCAAGAGTATGAATTTTTTTCAAATGAATACTAGGAGAAACCTTCACAAAAATGTTTGGACGTTTCACCAAAATAATCAATAGCCTCAATGCACTTGGGAAGGTATACCGGGAACAAGTAAACAAGTGATAGGAAACACTTGTAAATCTCAAGTATTTCCAATCAATCTTCGGAAAACAGTGAGAATTCTCCACAAAAATCCACACAAAATCATAAAAGCAGTAGATAATTTGTATTATTTGAAGAAAGGGAAATGAAAAATAGCAAGATACAATTGATTCTCTATTCGAGAAGAGGATCGATCTCTCCCAAATCTTTAGACGCCGCTAGAGCCAAAGAAGAACTAAAATCTATGAGATCTCAAATTTCTGCCAAATTCAAGATTCCATAATTCTAAAAAAACAAACTATTTAATGCATGCATACAATTCAAAAAGAAATCTCTAAACAGTCCCTACATTCAATTTCCCTCCTAAAGTTCCTTCAAAATCCTTCCTAAACAGCTCTGTAGAAGAGCACGGTCGGAACGTGTGCGCAGGAGCGGACATGTCCGCGGTTTCGCCCGTAAGCTGATCCCTCCTAGACCGGCTGGACCGGTCCAGTGGACCGGTCTAACAATACTCCCCTCCCAAAGATCCACCTTGTCCTCAAGGTGGAAATATGCTCATATTCCTATGGAGGTGGCCATTCTTGAGGTGGTTGAAAAACCTTATCGAATTGTGGAATCAAGAGTTGCACTGAAAGAGAAATATCCCATCCCTACTCCAATCTGATCACCTCTAGCCTGTGTAGTCTCACCAGATAATCTTCTCTCGCCTTTTGTATTCTCCTAATCATGATCTTAAGTGATACCATGGCTTTGGATAGTCCTGCATCTCCCTTATAACCACCTTTCTCCCATCCACAATTAATTTCATCATGAATGCTACCTAATTGTCCTTGGTTTTTCCCATGGTTTGCAACCACTTCATCCTCAGGATGACATCAGTACTTCCTAACTTTAGTAGGAGAAAATCCTCCCTTGAATCCTCTGGATGGTTAACACCACTCCTCTACAGATCCCCTGGCCTTTCTCCACCTTTCTTGTACCCATCATCACCCCATAATAATCGGTGTCCACCAATTTCACTCCCAGTTGGTTAACGACCTGAGTGGAAATGAAATTATGGGTAGCCCCACTGTCAATCAATACTACCACCTCCATGCCTTCTATTCCCCCTTCACCTTCATCGTATGATTTAAAGTGAATCCTACTACTGAATTCAGGGAGACCTCCGCCACATCCAGATGTAACTTGTCATCAATCTCTCTCTCACCTCCCTCAGTTTCTTTGTCATCACAAACGGTGAGAACCTGAAGAATATGTTCCCTACACCTATGCCCTGTGCTCTGGAGTATACTTCTCCTCACACCGGAAACATAACCCCTTTGCTCTCTTCTCCTACATCTCCTTCTCTGTCAGACTCTTGAAATTTTCCCCACTCCCTCCTATTGGCTTCTCCTTGGTGGTCTTATTAATGTTGCCTGATGCATGCCCCTTGGGTGCGATAAGAGTGGTCGTTGTCCTGTAAGAGCCTCCTAAGTTGTTTCTCTTGGCTCCCTTCTCTAGATTCTTCTTATTTTCCACTAATTGTGCCAACTTCATGGCCTCCCCCAAGTCACGAGGCATCAGAACTTTCACTTCCGCTCTGACCTCTGCCTTCAGCCCATTCATGAAGTTCCCCTTCAATATCGTATCTGATAATTGCTCCACCCTACTGGCTAGGTGCTCAAATCGTTCATAGTAATCTGCTACTGATCCCTTCTGTACCAGAGCAAAGTACTGCTCATAGAAATCTCTTCCCCGGTCGGTTTGAAAATGTTCTATTATGCAGTCCTTGAATTCTTTCCAGCTCCTGATAGGTCTCCTCTGGTCTCTCCACTGGTACCAGAACAATGCCTTCCCTTCCAAGCATAGGCCTTCCGCTGTCAGTTTCTCCTCCTTCATTAGCCCATTGACGGCGAAGTATCTCTCCACCTTGTAAATCCACCCATACGCAACCTCCCCTTCAAATATGGGCATCTTCAACTTCCTCGCCTTCTCATCTCCCCCGTTTCCTCTCATTCCTCCATAAATTTCCCTTTTCCAAGTGTTCAACCCCCCCCCCCCCCCCCCCCACCCAAAAAAAAAAAGTCTTTCGATCTTCCCTTCCTCTTTCATACCCATAACCTCCTTCGAATTTCTCTCTCCTCCCTTCAAAATCAGCTCATCGGCGGCCATAATTTCCTTCCCTACATTCCCCATCAACACCATGTTACTTCTGCCCTCCATACCCATGCCTTTCCCCAAACCTATCTCCTTTATCCTCCCTCTGGAAAGGCTCCATATGGGGTCTTCTCCTTTCTCACTCTACAATCTCTACCTCTTCTTCATCCTTATGGATTTTAGAATTTGTATTATGTCCTTCTGGACCTCTCGCCACGGAAGCCGCCGATTGATTGTGGAATTCTAACATCTTCTTCATTATCTCTCATAAGTTCGTTGCCCTTCCATGGAAGAAATTTTGTCCTCCACCGTGGTTTTGATTTGGTTCTTCTCTCCTAATCTCTCCTCCAAAGCATTCACTTTTTTGGTCGCCATCGTTTTTCTTCAAAAAAAACAGCACTTTCCTTCTGTAGCTGCCCAATAACAGCCACTGAAATTTGCAGAAAAATAATCCACCAATGGTCCTAAGAATTGCTCTTTTACCAATTTGATAGGAAACACTTGTAGATCTCAAGTATTTCCTATCAATCTTCGGAAAACAGCGAGAATTCTCCACAAAAAATTGCACAAAATAACAAAAATTGTAGATAATTTGTATTGTTTGAGGAAAAGGAAACAAAAAATAGCAAGATACAATTGATCCTCTATTCGAGAGGAGGATCGATCTCTCCCAAATTTGCAGACGCCGCTAGAGCCAAAAGAAAAATCTAAATCTATGAGATTTCAAATTTCAGCCAAATTCAAAATGTCCTAACCCTAGGAAAACAAATTATTTAATGCATACAATTCAAAATGAAATCTCTAAACAGTTCCTACATTCAATTTCTCTCCTAAGCTTCCTTCAAAATTCTTCCTAAACAGCTCTGTAGAAGTGGGCAGTCGAAATGTGTGTAGGAGGTGAATATGTCCGTTGTTTCGCCCGTAAGCCGATCCTACCTGGACCGGTTGGACTGGTCTAACAACAAGATCCTATGCTCTTTACCAAAAGTTTTAGATCCTAAGATAACCATTATTTTGTAGTGTACATAATTTAAGTTTTCTTTTATTCTTGATCTTCTACATGATTCCTTAGTAGCACAAGAGCAAAAGGTCAGTTCAAGAAATAATGAAGATGAAGACCTGGAGAAGAAATCGAAGAACATGGCGCTCAATTGTCTTGACATGAGTGAAAGTGTTTTACAAGTGATGATGACTAGTTGGCTTTACCGATATGCTAGTTTGGAAAATATTCAGAAGAAGCTTTTGCAGGGAGAAATATAATATATCAAATAAAAATTTTCAAAACAAATAAAAACTAACATTGCAGGTGAAAAGGACAGTACAATGAGTTTCAAATGTAATAAGCTAGACAGTTCAAATATAAGTGCCCCATTAAAATGAGATAAAAGATAAGTCTACATCCAAAAATGACAAGAATGCATTCATGACTTGGGCAGATTTAACGAGGGACAAAACATCCACTGAGCCTTCTAATAAAAAAGAGGTCAAAATTTACTTCATGGTTGTTGATGACCACGGATGAGGTAAATGATATGTCATATGATGATATTCATGATACTCTTATTGTTATGAATGATTTATTTAATTTAAAGAAGAAATATTATACATTAAAAAGGAGCATGCAAATTTAAATTCTCATTATGTATAATTGTAAATTGAATTGGATCCCTTATGAGATTTTGAAGATCAAGAAGTCTAATATGTCATAGTTTCATATTTTTAGTTTTAGATGCTTCATTTTGAAAAATGAGAGAGAGCTTGAACTAAATTTGATATAAGATTTGATGAAAGAGTTTTTTTTGGGGATATTTAAATCATAGCAAGCTTCTAGGATGTTTAATAAGAACCTAATTGTTGAAGAGTCTATTTATATAATATTTGATGAGAAAAATTTATATTTATAAAGAATGAAGGACATGAATGGTGAAGAGATTGATATCTTAAAGAACCTAAGTTTATAACCACCACTAGCTACCAAGGTAAATCATATATCTGTTTCACTTAAAGAGTGGAAATATTCATCTAGGCATCCTAAGAAGCTCGTCATAGGGGACCCATCTCATGGTGTTAGAGAAGAGATTGATCATTCTGCTTTCTCTTTCATACAAAACCTAAGAGTATTGATGAGGCATTAGATAACGAGTCTTGGGTAGTAGTCATACAAAAAGAGTTAAATTAGTTCATAAGGAATGATGTGTGGGAGTTGATAGCTAAACCCACTGATCAACTTGTAATTGTAACCAAGTATATAAGAATAAGTCAAATGATTTATGAGTTTTAGTTAGAAATAATGCTAGATTAATAGCCCATAGGCATAACTAGATAGAAGGAATATATTTGATGAGTTAGATGAACCAATAGTTAGCTTAGGAGCAATTAGATTGTTGTTAGCATTTTCATATTATAAAGGATTCAAATTATATCAGGTGGATGTAAAGAGTGCCTTCCTAAATGAAATTATAGAAGAGAATGTCTTTGTAGAATAACCACAAGGTTTTATAGATCATTTACATCCTGATCATTTGTTAAATTAAATAAAGTTCTTAATGGATTAAAGAAAATCCATAGGAGTTGATATGAGAGATTTAACTCATTTTTGTTTGCTTAGGTTTTAGCAAAGGAAAGATAGACACTATATTATTTATAAGAAATTGTAGATGATATGATTGTTACTCGGATTTATGCAAATGATATTCTATTTGGAGCCGTAAAATAATCCTTATTTCATGATTTTGCACACAATGAGTAAATAGTTTGAGATAAATTTGATGGGAGAGCTTACTATTTTCTTGGATTATAAATGAAGCAAAGAGATGATGGAATTGTTTTTTGTCCCAATCCAATTACATTAATGATTTAATTGTAAGGTTCAATATGAAGGGTTTCAAATTTATAGGTACACACATGAGCCCATTATCTAAGTTAGTGGGAAGTCAGTAGATTTTAAGCTTTATAGAGGGGTGATAAGTTAATTTTTGTTCTTAATTTCTAGTTGACTTGACATGGTATTTGTTGTAAGACTCTGTGTTAGATTTCAGGTTGGCCCTAAAGAGTCACATTTGATTGTTGTAAAAAAGATTTTTAGATACCTGATTGGTGCACCTGATCTAGATTTGTGGTATTTTAAGAATCAACTTTCATTTGAGCTTGTGGGGTACGCTAATGTTAACTATACAAGGTGCATAGTTGATTGAAAGACCACCTTATACATCTGTTAGTTCTTTTAACTTTCTCTCATTTCTTGGGCTAGTTACGCTAGTAGGAAGCATAATTTTGTTGCTTTATCTATTGTAGAAGTAGAATATGTCGCAGCATGTAGTTGTGTTACACAACTACTATGGACTAGGAAAACTTAAGGACTACAGACTTAAATTAGTTTATATCCTGGTTATGTGTGATAACACAAATGCGATAATCTTATTGAAAAATTCTTTTCAACACCCTATAAGTAAGAATATCAAGATTCATCATCATTTCATCTGAGACCATATAGCATGAGGTGATAGTGTTGTAAAGTTTATTAACACAGATCATCAGTTCGCCGATCTTTTCACAAAACCCTCAGTTGAATATCGATTATGTGCACAAGAAGCCGATTATGTGCACAAGAAGCCGTTCAGGAATGCTAGATCCATCTATATAAGTTCTTGTAATCATGTATGGTTTATTTTTTTAAATAAAATTTAAAAAATAATATAAAATCAAAACCTTAGAGGAACCCTTTATACTTAATGGGTACCCTCTAATTTAATGGATATCTACAAAGGCTTGTGGGCACCCGTTGACTCTATTGTAATGAATTTTGCCTTGTTATATTCAACATGACATTGCATGTTGCGACATATTCTACTTCTACAATGATTAGTGCTCCTAATCTAGATTTGTGGTATTTTATGAATCATCTTTCATTTGAGCTTATGGGGTACTCTAATGTTGACTATGCAAGGTTTACCGTTGATTGAAATACCACCTTATACATTTGTTAGTTCTTTTGACTTTCTCTCATTTCTTGGGCTAGTAGGAAGCATAATTTTGTTTCTTTATCCATTGTAGAAGTAGAATATGTCGCAGCATGTAGTTGTGTTGCACAACTACTGTGGACTAGACAAACTTAAGGACAACATACTTAAATTAGATTATATCCCGGTTATGTGTGATAACACAAATGCTATAATCTTATTGAAAAATCCTTTTCAATACCCTATAAGTAAGAATATCGAGATTCATCATCATTTCATTTGAGATCACATAGCATGAGGTGCTAGTGTTGTCAACTTTATTAACATAGATCATCAGCTCGCCGATCTTTTCACAGAACCGTCAGTTGAATATTGATTATGCGCGCAAGAAGCCGTTCAGGAATGCTAGATCCATCTGTATAAGTACTTGTAATAATGTATGGTTTATTTTTTTAAATAAAATTTAAAAAATGATAGAAAATCAAAACCTTAGAGGAACCCTTTATACTTAATGGGCACCTGCTAATTTAACGAATATCTACAAAGGCTTGCGGGCACCCATTGACTCTATTGTAATGAATTTTGCTTTGTTATATTCGACATGGCATTGCATATATATATATATATATATATAAAAGGAAAAAACAACTATCTCAATTTAATAAACTTGTTGTGATGTTCAAACCTTAGTTAGGTGATCATAATATTCCATCCTTTCCTCTCTCAAACCAGCTCAATTTTAAATAGCTTGATGATTTAGACGACGAGGATTACATAAAATCTTTTAGATAATAAATTGATTTCTGTGTTAGCCCTCTTCTACCCTTTAAAGTTAATGTATTGAAACTCATAACCACTAGGGCTTTTGGAGGGCTCGGCTCATGAGCTTATAACCACCATGCTTTAAAGATCTATGACTGATGACTTTCAACAGTTTGTTGCGTCTATTCATTATTTATAATGCACAATTTCCTGGCTTGCTATAGTTATGGAAGCCCTTTGAAAACTCTTTAAGGTTTTCATATTCTCATATTTATTCTTTAATCTACACATGCAACATTCTTCTTTTTACAGATACAGCCGGCATGACAAGCGTTCAAAATTACCTAGTTGGATTTTATCACATCTGCGTGATGCGCACCTCAACCTGAGCACAGACATGGCTTTACACATCGCACGTGAGGTAGGTCTTTCTGTTTGTTTATACTCTGAAATATATATTCTTTGAATTATTCTTTTGCTAATTTGACTGTTGTTTGTGATTCTGCGTTATGTTTGAATTGATCATACTAAAAAACCTGTTGTGAAATACCACTTAGGCTTCATTTAGGACGGCTTTTTTACTGCTTTTTAAAGCATCTTTTTAATAGAAAAATTAAAAATTTTGTACTAGAAAACTTATTTAAGAAACAGTAAAAAAGCTGTCCCAAACAAAGCCTTAGTAATGCTTTGGAAAATTTTTCTTTTACCAAGAGAGTCATGCAAGTTCACCATCCTTCAAGCTTGCAGGAAATGATGCATCCATATTAACACTATACGACACGAACATAGGATAAGTCTATTATTAAAAATATAGAACATGGATACACATTGGACGTGGCATATCACACAAATTAAATAAATATGAATTGAATTTATACAATAATGAATTTATGTTCATTAGTTATAAAACAAGAAATATATTTTAAGTGTATTAAATATCTTAAATCTAATTTAGGAAGAAATTGACACATGATATAATTGATTATTTGCTTAAAGTCAAGAAAATTAATTCTTTTATAAAAAAATAAAGATAAATATTATAAAAAGTAGGAAAATAGAGCAAAAGAGAGAAGTAGTTTTAAATTACCATTAAATAATGCATGTAATATATTTTAAAATGAAATATTAGAGATGACTTAAATTATTTACATAATTTACTTCAAAATTACATAATATTTTTAGGACACTTGTGTTGTGTCAGTCACGTGTTTATTATTATTATTTTTTTTTTATAAATTGGACATGTAGATAGCATGTCTGATATATGTCGGACGTATGTCAGGCAATTACAGAATGTGGGTGCATCATAACTTACACCCCATTTGAATTGTGTTATATCTTAGTTTTTCTCACTCCAAGATTTCTGTTTCAGTTGGGACGGCTTTCTTACTACTTAAAATAGTTTTCTAATATAGAAATTAAAATTTTTGTAAAAAAAATTGCTTTAAGAAGCAATAAAAAAGTCATCCCAAACGAAAGCTTCATCTAGGAAACATGCTATTTCTATTATGCTTTGTCAAACTCTCTTGATGTTCTGGTGTTTCCATTTTTTACTGAACTGACTATTTTTCCTTCACCTGGATGGTAAGTTCTTGAGGAGAATGGCTCAGCCCTACGATAAGGCAGGCAGTGGCAGCAAAAAGACGCTTTTATCGCAGGAGGATTTGGAGAAAATGGGTCAGAGCGCGATGGACATGTTCTGAGAAAATCATATCTCTGCATGGCTATAATTTGCCTGTGGTTGACGTTACAACATTGCTGGGCAAAACAAAAATTTTGAATTCTTAGTGTAGCATGGTCGTTCTGTGAAATGCCCTTTTTGTATTTATTTTTAGCTTTCTTTATAGAGCAATTACTTGTGCGAATGAGGAGAGAGAGAAGACTTCTATTTAATGCTTGAACTTAAATAAGGGCTACAGATTTCAAAAAATTTCTATTTTTGGGGAATTTTTTTGAGAATTAAAATTCACAAAAACACATTACATATATAAGCTTTGAATTCAAAACGTCTTGATTTGTAGCATTTCAAATTTTTTTTATGAAGATTATAGTGAAGAATTGATAGCCTTTGAGGTTGCCTATTTAGGCTTTGTTTGGTATCATTTTTTTTTAATTGTTTTTTAAAGCGGTTTGTTAATAAATAAAGTTTTTGAAAGCAGCGAAAAATTGTCTCAAGCTTCATTTTGGACAACTTTTTCGATACTTTATAAGTAGTTTTTTATATAAAATTTATTTGAATTATAAAACTTTTACAAGAAATCAGTAAATAAGCTATCTCAAACAAAGCCTTAGGTAATAAAATTGGGATTAGTTGTGACAAGTTTAGCTCAACATACTAGTCTATTTGGCTGCATTCCTTTTTTAGATTGTTGCTAAACCTTCCTTTTGTTATTATTATTATTATTATTATTATTTAGAGAGAAATTCAATTTTTCATGGAGGCATTTATGATATCCGTAATAATTTAAAAAAGAAAGTTAATTTCTTCATAGTGGATTTTAATTATTTTGTAGCTGTTTTGAGCAGACTTTAAGCCAGTTCATTGAAGAATAAGAGCAGCACTAGTTAATTTCTTCAGTGTAGAATTCGCTGTAAATTTTGTAATAATACTTAAGTGTTGTTTTCATTTGCTATGCTAGTCTTTCTAGGCTGCCTTTGGAAGTTAAGAGCAGGTTTATTTCTTTAAGCAGGTTAATTAAGTGAGACAGTTTGGACTTGATAAATAGCTTGTGAGCTGAGCTCGACAAGCTAAGGAGTCCAACTTGAGTTAGTCGTGACTTGATTTGTTAACTTGCGAGTTCGTTCGTTTAAAAAATATTAATATAAATATACTTAAAGTATATTAAGATTCAGGATTATTAAGAAAGAAGTTATTAGATGTTAGCCAATTTGGAAACGATAATGCTAGCCAAAAGGTGAAGGTTTAATTGTGAAATGTATGATAAGTGAAATGTTAAAAAATAATAGCTATTAATTTAATGAAACGATAATGCTAGCCAAAAGGTGAAGGTTTCACTTCTTTAATATCATAAAATGGAAAGTAAGGTTAGATTTGGGATAATTTTCTTATTATTTTTTAAAGTAATTTTTTAGTACAAAAATTTCTTTAGAAAGTAGTAAGAAAGCTATTCCAACTGAAACCTAAAGGGGCTTGAAGCTGCCTCTTATAGGGGAGAGATTTGAAGGTTGAAGCTCATTTATTGTTTATTTGACCAGTTAAGAATTTCACAGAGCATGAGGTAGGCTTCTAAACTCATGCTTTTTATTTCAATTCTAATGATTTATGAAAAGATATAAATAAAAATATTTTTTTCCTTGAGTTATATGATGTTTTCACACTATAACTATTTGTATATTGTTGTATATTTTAATATGGATATTTTAATCATAAGAAGTTAATTTTTTACTAGTTGATTTTTCTATGATAATTTTTGTGAATACTGAACAAATGAGATATTTCTTATAATATTGATAGTTCTCTGAAGGTCTTAAAATATTATTTTAGATATTCCTCTGAAATTATTATTGAAATGAAAAATATTTAGTAGATAGGTTTTTATACTTGTAATGTGGCTTAGTATTGGAAATTATGGTAGCTTGTGCATTATCATAATCATGTATTAAGACCAAAATAATCTTTTGAAGCATTCAACTTGCAGAACTCATTGTATGGCATTGGAGAAGCTTTGATCTCTAAAAAGTGATAAGTGCTCTTTCTAAAATGGCACAAGGGTCCTATATGTTGTATTCTAGCCTCATCTATCTTGTGTAGATGTAAGAGGGATATGGACCCACTTGTTTTATGCAGGTATGAGAGGTTATATTATGTTATGTTTTGTTATGGTCACTTGTTAAAGAGAGCTAGCTATAAGTAGAAGTGGATTTATAAGCAAGTATCAGGACATATGCATTATATTCATGCCTTGCATATTCTAAAAAATTTATGAATTAAATATAAATAATATTGTGAACACATTATGATAACTATGAGTTCTCTGTGTATATTTTGATGAAACAAAAGTGCAGTAGTACAAGGAATATTTTAATGGAAATTATATTTTTGAACCTCTTTAAAGTCTATTTGTGAAAGTATAAATGGTGACTCTAAAATCAAGTGCATTCTGATAACTGATTGGAATTTACTTTCTATTAGCATTTAAATTATACTATATTAATTAACTGAATACTTACATAACTTATTCCTAATATTTGAATGGATATTTATATTTGTGATGAAATTGTGAGACAAGTTTATTTAGCTAGTTGTGCTCACTCTATTATATTTCTTGGATATTTCTAAGAAGGGGAAGGGCCCAACAGAGTAGAAAGAGATAAAAAATAAGATACTCTGATTCATGATAGTAGATATTATTTTGTAATCTACTATTAATTATGTTGATGTATTGCTGCATGAAAATTAGATTATTGTATATGAATTTTGAGAAATAAAATTTGGATGATATTTAGACTATGTTTATTATTTTAGATCATATAGTTAGCTATAATTTATTATGCATTGTGGTTGAGTAAAAATTTAGGTTTAGAAATGTAATCCTTCCATTAGATATCAAGGCATCACAAATTGGTATCAGAGTAATGATTTGGAACGATTGGATCATAGCAGAGGCAGAGTTACAGGGAATGATCAGCAGTTCTAATACAAAGGGGATTGGGAGTTAGTTTAGAATTTCTTTTTGTTATTTGTAATAGATATGCATGTAATTGAACTCTTTCATTCTTAATTTATATAAAAGATTTGTTGCATCATGAAACTTTAAGCGCAAGAAGCTACTGATGGATAGAGTTTCAATCAAGCTACTACATTGTAGAGTATTATGGGGGTGATGATGTCAGATTCAATGATGTAGCTTGCTAACTTAGTAGCTCAGTTGATGAGTGAGGCCTAAGGTTGGATGGCCAGAATTAAGGGAGATAAACTAGATATGCATTTGTAATTGTTTCTAAGATTTAACTATAATAACTCATATTTGAATCCAGTCAAATATATATATATTTTTTATTCATTATAAATCAAATTTGTAAATTGTAATTGTCATAATATAGATATTTTTGTGTTTAATTATAATATTTTTCTCCTAACTTTAGGGGTAGTATAAAAAATTGACATATATCAGTACAAGTATATTTTTTATTTAAGTGTTTATTTTACAAATCAATATAACCAGAGTTTTCTAGACATGCTTATCTAATTTATGAATATTTTTATATAATTTTAGAGCTCCATATTTAAAGATATAAAATGATTCATATAGATTTTATGCTAAAATCTAAATAATTGGCATAATTACCTTTATTCCCTTAAGATATTTTTTGTAAAAAAAATCTTTATCTACTCCCCTTAACAGAAGTCATCCCATGCCATTTTCATATTTGTTTTCCCCAAAAAGAGAAGGAAAAAAGAGGAGAGGGAAAATAAAATATAGTGTTTAGAGGTAGTAGAGCTATTTTTGTCAATCGGTCCTGTTTAAAAAGTTGTTTGTTTCGAGGCAGATTACCATACCCTACTTATGATTTCAATGATTTTGCATATTTTTCATTTTATGAATTTTAATTTGGTCATAATCTATAATATTGACCTCATTTTTGCATGAGCTCGTCATTAATTACCCCTCCTGCATCCTAGACGTCTAAGCTTCCTCTAGCACCTAGAATAGGGTAAACTACCTAAAACACTCATTCACTTGACACTCTCTTTATAAACCTCCTACAGCCACTCTCTGATTTCATTTCACTCTCCCAAAGCCTCCTCTGTATTTCTTTGATCACTTCGATCATTTGGAACTTAATTACCGGCAGAGAGGTTGACGAAGTATCAAAATCTCATCCGTCCCAACCATTCAAACATCTCATCCAGTCCTTCTCGGAGCTCAAAGTCTTTTACAAAGTTGTTGTAGAACTCAAAACAAGAAGAGCAACTCCTTCCCCATCCTCACAGACTATTAGTAAGCAGGTAAAATTGAAACCCTTGGTATTCTCTTAGGATTTTAAATAGTAACCAACCCAACGCATAAATGGCTCTAAGAAATATCCCCAACTCATCTGTCAATCATATTATAGATCCGGTTAAAGTTTGAGATCATTTGAACCACTAGAATTGAAGTTTACAAGTATTTCTGAGTTTAGGGTTCTAGCCTTAAAGATGAGGAAGACTAAATCACAGCCATTCAAATCCTTTGGCTTGATATATAGTCTGATTTGATTCTTTCAAACCACGTGGTGTTTTGATTCTTATCCATCTAAATCCTAGCCACCCATCCTTACGACCTGTGATCAGAAGGTCATGCGAGCCGCCACGCTGGATAAGTGACTGACTCAATTGAATCGTCGTCGTTTGAGTCAGCCAATGGTGTCCTGCCGCGTGGAAAAGCATTATCGCAACTTGAATATTGGGTTAAAATCATTTATTAAATCATTTTAAAAGTTTAGAACTTACAAAATGCACAACTAATTCATTTCTCCACCAAATAAAGCAAATAAATATTCATTCTCTTTAGAACTAAAATTCCTATTTAAAAAAAAATGGGGTCAAAAGGATGAATATACAAGGAGAAATTCCACCTTGAGTGCATATTTAATTTCAATGAATGATCCTTGAATGTTCACCTGATTAAGCTCAAATTTGGTTGAGAGAGTTTGAGGGACATTTCTTACAACTAATAATTTTTCTAGGATTATTTGAGGTCAACATTGCTCATACTTGAATTTACAAAAACCTTGGTCATGGTTTGAACTAGAGTTTTGAAAATTCATAGTTAATTCAATTCTTGCTAATCATTGCATGTTAGGAATCTATGGATTCAATATGATGGGCTCTTTGATTTAAAAATAAATTCAAGATATGATTGTGCATAGCTTGAGAGCAAATGACCTTTAATTATTTGAGGATTGTTGTATATTTCTCTCCAAATAGGCATGATCTTAAGCTCAAATTTGGCTAGGAAGTATTTTATGATGTTTCTTACATCATCCAATACTCTTGGCGTAATTTCATGCATATCTTTTATGTAGTGAAATTTCAAATTCTATAGGTCACTATGTGACCAATGACATTGATAATTCACTACATTCAACCCATAGAGCATTAGGACACCCAAATTATTGTGGTTTTTTTATATGTATGCAAGTATTAGTCACACCATGTTTCAAACCCATTTGAATCTTACTAATTCCTAGGCAAAATAATTAAAGATTGTGACTAGTGGATTTAAGCAAATACTAGAAATTCATACCTAAATCCAATAGGGATGAAACTTTAAACTAGAGAACTTAGACACATTACACATCTTGGGAATTAAATTCCCTTTTATTGGACATTACTAGACCACATAATAATATTAATAAAAAATCAGCCTTTATTTAAGTGTTGAATTTTTAAAAATAACAATAAATAAATGAAAATTCATAAAAAATAAGTCACCTTCAATCAATTCTAAATCAATCCTAAAATCATTACAAAAAACAAATTCATATCCATATTTTATTAAATTTTAATTACTAATTAATTATCTCTTAATTAAATAATAATTAAATAAATTCATTAAAAATATAAATCAAATTAATATCAAACTTTTAGAGATTGATATAATGGTCATCTTTAACCAGTGTTATCAATTTCATAAAGTTTGGAGCTAATTTGATATTAAAACAAAATATCCCATGTTATGTTAATAATTAAACCTTTTAAAAAATTCATTAATGACCAATTTTCAAATATAACTAAATAAATATAATAAATATAAATCAAATGTTCATAATAAATTTAAATAAAATAAAATAAAATTTAGAGGTCAATGATTTAATTTAAATAAAAATTTATAATAATTAATAATTAATAAAAATGAATTAAGAATTCAATAATCAATTGAAAATTCTAAATAATCAAACCTTCATAAACCATTTACCTTATACATCATGCTTGATTTCATTTGGATGGCATATGTATTGATTTGAAAGGTCCCTTCTCTATCTTTAATAAATTACAAATAAATCTTAAAGACTTTATGTGATCATTGATCCTATATAGTGGATGATTACATTATATTTATGAGCCTTAGGATCTGCAGGTTATTGCCCTTGCACTTGGGGTTATTAATTTACATTATGTAAAACTAAATCAACTCCAATCATTCAAAACTTAAATAATAAAATCCAAATTCATACAAGATAAACTTCAACAAATTTTTTTCTTTTAGCCTTAATGAACAAACACTTTTAACTCATGCAACTTAAATATTAAACTCTTATAGGACAAACCAAAGCTACACAACATCCTTCACACACTTGATTGTTTGCTAAGACAATCAATTCTAGCCTAGTCTAGGTAGGTGGTGTGAATTACTTGACATATGCTTTGCATAGACCCTATGTCTATTTATTTATTTCAATAATCAAGACGTCATGCATTTTAATTTCCATTGGTGCACTTAGGCTCTTTAAGGGTTGCATTAGAAGTATTAGGATATTATACAATTGCTTTGCACCGTATTTTAAACACTTAAGATTCATTTATTTTCTTTATATTTCCTGCAATAATCAAAGTAGAATGTACGTGGGAGATATTATATATATGTATGAGTCATTATAAATGTAAATTGTAAATAGATTGAGTTGTAGAGCGTCCTGAGTTATAAAAGAACCAAATATACTTCTTTATATATACAAGTGGGGCTCCAAAAGATAATATCTTCTCTTTTGGAGGATAATCTCTATTGGAATTCTATAAAAGACTTGGAGCTCGAAGACTTTAAGCATATGTATTTAATTATATACCTTACATTCCTACATAATCTAAGTCTGTTGTAAGTATTCAAATCAATAAATGAATAAAATTTATTTTATATATGAAATATCTTTTATTTGCATCATTTTACAAATTGCATTCATATGGGTTATAGCTTATATTAATGGGTAGCAATTTTCTTAGATTTTTCTCGATGTGTATTTTCTAGACTTTGTAGGAATATGTATACTACTTCAAGGATGATATAATATTGGGTATTGTAGATACCACTTGCTTTACCTATCCATGCATACATACATGCATATTTTTATTTCTACTATGTATGTTATAGCCTAGGACTTTTAGGCCCATCATGGGCAAGGTAGCGAAGTCCTCGTTGCTCTTGAAGGATGATACTCTTTTCCTGTTGGTATACTCTTGTTATGCCACAAATTTTTTTAAGAAATTTTAGTGGTTCAAAAAATTAGTTAGGAAAATTAAATAACATAAAATTTGAAGTTTTTAGTGATTCATCTCGTTAGTGTCATTTAAATGAAAAGTTAAAATTATTCATCTTGAGTCATTTATTCAGAGTCTGATTCATCATTTAATCTCTTAGAATAGAGCTGATCATATCGTGTACTACTTCATGGATGATTATTTTTGTAATAGGTTATTAGCTGGTAGCGCATTCCCACCTCATTAATTTTATTTTAAGTAGATAAAATTTTGAGGTTTTAGTGGTCTCCTAAAGCGCATTGAAAATAGTTAGCTAGTAGATAAAAATATAATCAACCGCCCTATCGTATGTTCCCACCTCATTAATTCGAGCCTCCATGCCAGGTCATGATATGAAGCATCTTCGAAGATGATGGACCATTATTTGTAGCGTCTTGAAACAATGATCAAAATATTATCAAAACATTTTCAAACAATGATTAATCATAGCCAAAGATTAATCAATCATTATTCAAAGAAAGCTTAAATAGAAATCTAACATTATTTAAAGATGTTTTTAGCAGGTAATATGATATCTAAAGGTGTTATGGCTTTATAGTATGTCTACAAACATTAGAGTTTAGGATTTATAGTGAAATCATTTCCTTTGTCTCCTACATTTCATCATCTCATAAAAAAATCAGACAAATAATTTTGCTAACTTCACAAATGATCAATAAACACAGCCGCCGCCATGAAAAGTTATCACAATCAGAGCACACACATCAAAAAAGAGAAGGAACTTGGGAGACAAAGGATTATGTTGCTTTTCTACTCTAAAGTTGGCATGCCATTATTCAAAGAGGGTTCCACCTATATGTTTAAAAGTATGGGTATGTTTATCCAAAGGGAAATTATGCATATATATCACCAAGAAAATAAATAGTTGACATATTTCTCTAATTTTTTTCTATTATGGAGCATATGAAATCAAAATTTCCTTTAAATACATATAATTTTAGTTTTTTTAATATTATTGATAGATAATTCAAGAATATATATATATATATATATATATATATATATATATATATATATATATATATATATATATATATATATATATATATATATATATATATATATATATATATATATATATATATATATATATTAGGATCATTGAATTTCACTTGATCTAGCATGATTTTTTAGCCCTAAAGCAATATCATATTATAATGAACTCAATGCACTTTAAATTGGCTCAAAACTTTAAAATTTTAATTAAAGGATTAAAGGTGAGTTTTACAAACTTTAGATCAAAATGAGTTCCACAACTGACCCGATATAACCCACAGACATAATGGGTCATATCATGTTGGATGGTGGAAGACTAAACCCAAGATATAGTTTTGGAAAACTTTTAATATTTCTTTTAAAATATTAATCGACAACGAAGCTTCTAATTAACTTTTAATAAACGGAATATTGGCTCAGCTACAATTTCTTTTCTTTTCATTCACCTTCAAAATGTATATACAACAAATTCTTTACACTACAGTGCACGACTATAAGGCAAAACATAGTAGCCAATAGTCATGACTGTACAAAATCAGAAAAATTAAAAAATATCTAACACATGCTCAAAAGATTAGAACCTATAATCATAGCTACTCAACTGGCCATTATGACTCCCAAATGCTTAGCACGTTGTATATTTAGTAAATCAAACCCTCATAGCTCTTAGTGCATTCAACACAAGAGAACTTCCTCCTACATCAAAACTTCTCATACTCATATATTTTAAGTAGATAATCACATGTATAATTGAATTTTTATAAGAGAAATATAAATAACCAAAATGTAGGAATTCATAAAATGTAAAACTTTTAATAAACTAAATATAAGCTCAACCATAATTTCTTTTCATTTCATTTAGTTTTCAAAATGTATATACAACAAAATATTTACACTATAGTATATGACTATAGAACAATACATAATAGATAATAGCCATAATTGTACAAAATCATAAAACTAAAAAAATACTTACACAAACTCAGAAGATCAAAACATGTAACCTTAGTTAATCAACTGGCTCCTTACCTTGCCACTGACTTGAAATAGAATGCTAAATGGGGGTGAGCCAACATAGCTCAACAGATCACACGCACTGATCTATAATACTCTAACCAATGTACATTATTTATTTGAAAGCATTTAATAGTAGGCTATTATAATGAACAGAATAGGTAGATCATAGAAATTAAATGGACATTGTAATGAAAGTAAATAAATAAATACTTCATATATTAGAGCAGAAAATAACAGAGTTCTCTCAGGGTTTATGTCTCCCATAAAAAATAGATATCATAATGCTTGCCCTTATAATTCCATGTGCTAGAATATTATAAAATGAGATTTTAGGTGGTATATTAGTAAATATAAAAGTTTAGATGTTAAATATGTATTTTTAATAATTTTAGGTGTTATGTATGTAAAAATCCCTATTATAAAACACACTCTTATGACACTCAAATACTTAGCACATTTTATATTTAGAAATTCAGACCTTATAGCTCCAGTGCATTGAGCACATTCCTCCAACATCAAAACTCCTCATAACCATACTTTTCAAGCAAATAAGCACATGCATAATTACATTTTAATAATAAAATTAGAAATAACCAAAATACAGGAATTCACAAAATGCTTATATCAGTATCCCATAAATTCAAAACTGAGCAGAATTACATAATTTTAGAATTTTACCAAATTGTTTGGAATATTTTTTTAAGCTTTAAATATTCTAGAGTGTAAATTTTCTAGGTCAATATCATTTTCTAATTTGCTAGAGATAGCGCACTTTTCAATTTACCATATAAAAATTTTATAGAAAATAGCAAAATATTCAGAATACTCGTATCTATAACATACAGAAAGTTACTCAATAAAAGTTTGGCTGATACGAAATTATCCCAATATTTACACTATGAATTTATAGTTTTAATAAAAAAAATTTCAAACTTTCTCCATTATTAAAAACTGAGATAAGAAGTGTAACCTACCTCGATCTAGAAAAAATTCTAAACTAGGATGACAGTAAAAAGTTGTCCAAATTAGCCCAAGCCCTACTCTCTCTCTCTCTCTCTCTCTCTCTCTCTCTCTCTCTCTCTCTCTCTCTCTCTCTCTCTCTCTCTCTCTCTCTCTCTCTCTAAAACTAGTCTAAGGGGGGGATACCAAAATGGATGCCAAGTGGATTTTGATATTTTTATAAAACATGATCTGGTGTCGCGGTGCTACAGATAATGGTGTCGCATATAGATCATGATCTGGTGTCGCTCAATGGGTGAAAAAAAGATTGCTTATTTTCTTTCTTGCATTTTTCTACCTTAAGAGTATTTCCCTCAATATAGATCATATCTTTCTTCAGCCTCCTCAGCAGGGGTGTCAATTTCGGGTCACGGGTCGGGTTTGGGTCGAACCCGAAACTGACCCTGCACTATTCAGGTCAACCCGAACCCGACCCGTTTTTAGAAACGGGTCAATTTTCCCGACCCGAACCCGACCCGCTTCGAGTTCGGGTCAACCCGACACGACCCGAATGACCCGTTTTCAACAAAAAATGGCTAATTTTCGGGTCAAAAAACGGGTCAATCTCCTCTTTTCGGGTCAAAATTGGTCAAAATCGGGTCAATCTCGAGTTGTCGGGTCAAAATCGAGTTTTCGGGTCAAAATCGGGTCACTTTCGGGTCAATTTCGGGTCAAAGGGTTAACCCGACCCGATTTTTGAAACGGGTCGAAATGTTGAACCCGAACCCGACCCATTTCGGATTGACCCTAACCCGAAATTTTCGGGTCGGATTCGGGTCGGGTTTTCGGATCATATCAAATATTGACACCCCTACTCCTCAGTGTCTTCTCCATTGACATCCTTCCCTATCAGTATCAAAAAAATTATGCATTCTCTTCCATTAATGCTAGCATCATTATAGAAATAGCAGTACTCTTTTCATGATTGAAAAGCCCTTCCACAACAAAGTAGCGACCTAACTTCCAAACATCTTCTATAATCATACACTTCATGAAGGTATTTTCAAGGTCTACAATTTTGAAATTGTTGTTACCGTTGAGGTAAATCTCAATAAGCCACTTGCTCTCCTAAAGCTTCTCATCACCAAAAAAAATATTCAAATTTTAAACCAATGATCAATGCAAACTCAACAATTTCAAAACTACTATTCTTATTTGTAATGTTGAAGATAAAGGCTTTGCTTGGAACAACTTTCTTCCTGCTTTTTAAAGCAACTTCCTAGTACAAATTTTTAATTTTTTACTAAAGAATCACTTTAAGAAGCAGTAAGAAAGCAGTACCAAACGAAGCTAAAGAGTAATCATCATTCCCTTAATCATCCACTTTCTCAGGAGAACCTAATGACACTAACCTTTACCACAAGCGTTGTAAAGATTCATATGAGAGTGGTTTGATTAAAACTTTGAAGCAGAGATGAGAATCTATTATCCTGATAAAAACTTTGAAAAATAACAGAAAGGAAATTTGACAATTATCTTAAAAATTAAATAATAAGAAGAAGAACAATCTGTCTCAAACAGATTTAAGCTCAAGGAACAGCAAAATGCAGAAAAGAGGGCAACAACAAGAAAATTGGATCATTGCCATTCACAGATTGCCAAATGCTCAGAAGTTCGGGAAGAAAAATTAGTAGTCCATAATAGTACAAAAATAGAAATGTGCCGTTGCATATAAGGTCAAGCTCAAACTGAACAAACGATTCTTTGTGGGAGAAGATGAGATGAAGGCATGAGCTAAGCTGGTTAACGCTTTAGTCCTGTCAGTCTTTCTCCAGCCTTGCTATGTACTTGTCATAGAACTTTCCTGCTTTCTCAAGGTCTCCAAGCTCAGTGTAGCAGTCTGCAATTGCTCCGTAGGCCTCGGTTGCGCCGGAGTCTTCCCCAACCTTGCTGGCTATTTCAAGAACTTTGGAGTGGTATTTTATGGCTTCTTTGTACTTGCCTTGCCGCTGCAGAGATGCCCCTGCGTTACAAGAATAGCATATCAGGGAAAGCTCTTTAAATTTGGTGACAGTAAATATTCCTGTAGGCTGTGTATTCTTCTAAATTTTCAAGCTCCACAATGATTGAATAAGTTCCATTTTAACTGAATATTGAGTTATTGCATCTTTGTATGACGGAAAAATAGCAAAAAAATTGAGAATGGCGTCTCCAGTAGCAGCCAGAAACATTTTCTAGGTAAATCATTTGTGCAGATGCAAGAATCAGATAGACAGAACATACAAGATGGATTTGAGGTCCAGAAATATTGTATATTGTTCTTCCAGAGACTTGGGCTTCGTTTGGGATGGCTTTTTTTTGCTTCTTAAAGCAACTTCCTAGTACAAAAATTTGAAATTGCTTTAAGAAACAATAAGAAAGCCAGTCCCAAATGAAGCCTTATATTATATTACTGCATGAAAAATAATAATAATTATTATTCAGACAGATACAGTTTTAGTTGTACGGATTTAAACTTTTCTTCATGAACAAATCTATGTTCTTCATAGTCGTGGAACAATTCAAAACTTAAGTTTCGTTTGGGACGGCTTTTTTACTGCTTCTTAAAACGACTTTTTAGATCAAAAATTAAAATTGTAATACTAGAAAGCTGCTTTAAGAAGCAGTAAGAAAGCCGTCCCAAACAAAGCCGTAGAGGGGAAATTTAAGCTATTGTTGATGATCCATAAAATTATCATAAAGTAGAGTAATGAATAGGAAAGCTAAACCATACCCAGGCCTCTTGCAGCTTTCTTCTTCTCAACTTGATCCCCCAACGCCTCTGCAAGCTCTAGAGCAGTCTTAAACTCCACAAATGCCTTCTCAAGCTCATGATTCCGCAAATAATTTTTCCCTGTTCTCAATTTTGTAATTAATTCTTCTTTTTTAGGGTCAACAACAATTTCTGATTCTGCTATCCTCCCAACTGGTGCATAGCTCAACTTAGGAGCGTAAGACTCTATTTTTGCTTGCCTTCTTAGTGCTGCATTGATCTGACGTAGTTGATCATTCAACCGCCTTAGCTCGCCCCTTCTTTGTCGTGCAAGCAAACCTTCAAATTATTCTCGGATAAGCATATAAGAAGGAACAGGTACTGCTTCTTTAAAGTGTAGAGCAATAATTTATAGTTACATAAATGTATAGTATGGTGAGAGAATATGATAGAAATTTACAAATTATTTTATGAAACTGTAACTTGGGATGGAAGTGAATGATATATAGTTGAGACGAATAATATTTAATAAAATTAAGAAAAATATATTGAGAAATTATCATATTTGAAAATAAGATAATGAAAAACAGGAGTGATTGGAGCATGTACAACAATGGTAGAATAAGGCATCTGGACAAAATTAAACTGGAATAATTGGGGAAAATAAGGAATAGACCAATAGACAAAAGATAAAGACTCTAAACATGATAGTACCAACTAAATCAGTAACATGCAACCAAATAAAATGGGCTAGCTTGATCATCAAGATGATGACTAGCATTCTTGGCTGGTTTTCCTTCTTTTTTATATTTTATTTATTCAATAAAACTTGGTTAGACGCCCTTTGATAGAAAATGGAAAAGAGCAAAATTGGATCCAAGATACATAATAAGAAATCCAAAATGGAAAAAAACAAGATAAATAAAAACAAATCCAAAAAAAAGACATGGAAGAAAACAAAAGAACATTAAAAAAAAAAAAAAGATTAAGATCCTAGCATCTAGCATGTAGGATCCTAATACTTATGAAAGCACATAGCAACAAAGGAAAGCCACCACTGAAGCACTTAGAAAAGCAGGGGCTGCATGAAATTTACTAAGGGATATTTATTTCATCATTCATTAACCATAAAAAATAAAACCCAATTCCTTTTTATAGTAGAGCTCTTATTTAAAGAAGGGGCAAGGTTATATAATGTCCAAAATAACATTACTTCATTTTAAGCAAAAAATATACCTAAAACTAATAATAACGTGAAGATCATGAAAAAAAAGGCATGTAGTGCATGAAGCTCCAACTAATGCAAGGTTTGTAAAGAATTTTTGCATGCCATCTTAACCCTTTATTTCATTGACTTAAACTTAGGATCTCTAGAATAGACTAGAGGCAGCTTAACCGTTACTTGAGACGTGCCCTCTTCAACATAAAAACTATGACGAGTCCTAATTATAAAAATATGCATACATGACTAACACAATAAAAAGTAAAATGCAATAAAAGACTACAACAACAACAAGCCTTTATCCCACTATGTGGGGCTGGCTACATAAATATTTTTTTTTCATTGTGTCCTGTTAAGAGTCAAATTCTCATTTAAATATAATAAAGAAAGGTCATGTCTAATATTCTCAAACCAAGTCTTTTTAGGTCTACCTCTACCTTTCTTAACATAAGTCAAATCTAATACATCTACTTTCCTAACCGGGTCACAAGAAGGCCGCCGTTTTATGTGACAAAACCATCTAAGGCGACTCTCTCTAATTGTATCTTCTACTTGAGCTACACCAACCTTTTCACATATATGCTCATTTCATATCCAGTCTCTAAGAGTTAAGCCACTCATCCACCTGAGCATCCTCATCTCTGCAACACTTAGCTTAATATTATGCTTCTATTTTAATGACCAACACTCTACACCGTAAAGCATTGTAAGTCTCACTACCATCTTATAGAATTTTCCCTTAAGTTTGAGGGGGACTTTTCTATCGCACAATAAGCCCGATGCATTCCTCCACTTCAACCATCCAACTTAAATTCTGCTAATAATATCTCTCATCTATTTCACCATCACTCTGAACAATAGACCCAAGATATCTAAAATGTGTACTCATATTAATGACTTGATCACCAAAAGTCACAATCCCCCCACTAGATATATTATTACTAAAATTATACTCCATATATTAAGTTTTAGATCTACTCAAATGAAAGCCTATAGACTCTAAGGTTGAGCTCCATAATTCAAGTTTACCTTCAACTTCATATCTAGTTTTATCGACAAGAAGAATATCATCAGCAAAAAAGATACACTAGGGTACAACCTCTTGTAAATGTCTAGTGAGACATCCATGACTAAAGCAAAAAGATATGGGCTTAAGGCTGATCCTTGATGTAATCCAACTGAAATACAAAAATACTTGGTCATACCACCTTATGTTTGAACACAAGAAACAGCTCCTACATGCATATCATTGATGTCTTGAATATAAGCATTATTAACCCCTTTCTTATGTAAAACTCTCTATAGCACTTCTTTTGGAACTTATCATATACTTTCTCTAAATAAATAAAAATCATATGTAGATCCTCTTTATTCTCTCTATACTTCTCCATCAAATGTCTCAATAAATGTATAGCTTCCATAAAAGACCTACCAGGCATAAATCCAATTTGAATTTGAGAAACATTAGTGTCACGCCGCAACCTATACTCCAAAACTCTCTCCCATAGTTTTAAAGTATGACACATTAACTTAATTCCTCTATAATTCGCACAATCTTGTGCATCACCTTTATTTTTAAAAATAGGAATTAACACACTCATTCTCCACTCATCTGGCGTCTTCAAAATAATATTAAAAAGTTTAATAAGCCACGAAATTCCTTCATCTCCTAAGTATTTCCATACCTCTAGTGGAATATCATCAGATCCAACAGCTTTTTTACACTTCATTTTCTTTAAAGCCTCTTTAACTTTAATTTTATTAATACGCCGATAAAAATAAAAATCTTTATTTTCATTTAGGGTGCTAAGGTAACTAAAGTCAATCACATTCTCATAATCTTTATTGAAAAGTTTAGCAAAATATATCATCCACCTTTGTTGAATATCCTCTTCCAATAAAATCACTTTTTGATCTTCATCCTTAATACACTTTACTTGAACTAAATCCTTACTACTCATATCTCTTTGTTTAGCTAACTTATACATATATATTTCGCCCTCCTTAGTATATAATCTATTATATAAATCATTAAAAGCAAAAAAAATTTAATTACAAATTGTTTTATTAGACTCCTTACGAACCTCTTTATATCTTTCCCAATTATCAGAATTTTTACAACTAAAATAAATTTTATAACAAATCTTCTAATTTTTTATTTTTTCTTGCACATTTTGATTCTACCACCAACTATTTTTGCTATTAGTAGTTTTTTCTTTTGATATTCCAAGCACATATTTCGGAACATTCTTAATATCACTAGCTATTTTTTCTCACATAACATTAGCTTCTTCATGCACTGACAAAATCTTACGATCTAGAATCTTACTCTTAAAAATATTTTTGTTAATATTCTTTAAATGTCCCCATCTAATCCTAGAACAATGATTTACTTTAATTTTTATCTTCTGCCCCTTTATCTTAAAGTCCAAAACTAATAAGCGATATTAGGTACATAAACTTTGACTCGGAATAACTTTATAATCTTTACAATATAAACGATCTATTTTTCTTATAAGAAAATAATCAATCTGAGTTTTATTATATCCATTCTTATAAGTGATGAGATGCTCGTCTCTTTTCTTAAATAAGATATTAGCAATTATAAAATCATAAGCTAGAGAAAAATTTAATACGATCTTACCACCTTCATTAATTGCTCCAAAGTCATAGCCATCATGAATACTTTTAAAATTATCTACATCTCTACCAATATGTTAATTTAAATCTCCTCCAATTAAAACTCTTACTTTAAGAGGTATCTTTTTGTATTAATTCTTCTAGGTCATTCCAAACTTTCAATTTTAAACACTTATACAAACCTAATTGTGGAGCATAAGCATTTATAATATTAATAATCTTAGCATCAATAACAATCTTTAAAGTTATAATTATATCTCCAATTCTATCAATTTTTACACCATTATATTTCCAACTCTTATCTATAATCACACCCACGTCATTTCTAGTACGACTCGTACCAAAATACTATAGTTTATATCCTAAACTATCAATCTCCTTAACCTTCTCTCCAACCCATTTAGTTTACGGGATGCAAATCTCCTATGGATCATAATATCTATTAATTTCATTAATTTGTCTGCAAGGGAACATATATTCCAAGTTCTTATCCTAATTTTAATTTTATAGACTAGCTTCTTTTTCCACATCCATCCATGATGTGGGAACTCTTGCCTATTTATCATTGCACCCGAGCACCGATGCAGCGGCCCCTGCTCACTCGTCGTTGTATTCAGGCCATACAACGTGTCTCTTCCAGGGAATGTCCTAGCATTAACACAATGTATTAAAGGATTCATGTCATAATTATTCTACAAGTTTTATGCTGGTTTTCGACTACCTAACGCAACCCTCCACTTTTCTCATCCAAGACTTGGAACTTAGCAACGAGTGTTAAAATACAATAAAAGACGAACACAAAAAAATACTAAACATGTAAACAGGTTCTCTAGGCTAGTGATCATCTTACATGAATTCCCTTGATTTATAAAAACACTTTTCTCTAAAGAATTTGAGTGAATGTAGTGGTGGAGGTGGTTGAACTGGCTCAAGAACATCTGATAAAAAAATAGGGCAATCAATTTCAACTCATGCAACTAACACTAGCAACAGATATAGAAGCTGTTCCCATATATCATGTAAATGTTTGAAGAAATGAAAATAACGGAAAACACGATAACGATGGGAGTGAAAAAATAAGTCAACAATCATCTCTAAAGGTGACAGAGAACATTAGGCAATATAGGATATTCAACAATTTCTTCAATGATAATAACTTAATCCAAAAATTCTCAATAACCACTGCATGTGCTTCAAGTATTGGTTCATCAAAGAGGATAGCTTCACTTGTACATATTTTTTAGGTTGAGGCTGTCCAAAGGTAGAGACCAAAGTAAGCGATACATGGAAATATGGAATACATTGAAATTCAAACTGATAACTAAACTATAGCTCATTATCAGAAAGTAATATTTATTCTGAAAATTTTCAATGTCATACGCCAAAGAGTAAGCCAACAGAATAAGGGTGATCAAAGGTGGAAGAGATGCAATTTTAGGGTAGGAAGCAACATAGGTTGATTGGTTAGGGGAGCTATGAAAATGATCATGTTGATGATGATTGTTGCATCGGGTTTGCAAAAAAATCAGCAAATCTGATAATTCAAACTAAAAGGACTAATCCAACTGTTTTGATTTGGCATAGATTTGATATTTTGCTTAAATCAACTTATTTGGTTTGACTTAGGTATGAAGTTTTGTAAAATCTAAATAAATCAAACTGCAAAGATTACGCAGATAATATTCCTAGTTTATATTATCTAGTAACCACCAAATTAATTAAGGTGGAAGCATAACCCTTCTTTGATTTACTTTAATGAAATTTATAAATGCTTTAATGATTTATCAAAAGAAAAGGACCGAAATAGTCCCTCTACTCTTTGTGACGGACCAAATTGGTCCCCAAGTCTTTTGAGGGACTGATTTGGTCCCTCGACTTTTTAAAACGACAGCTATTTGGTCCTATTGTTAAACAGGGATTTTGGATCCACCAAACAAATAACTAGAGTAAAATTGGATTAAAAAAATCAGCTTTTCATTATACAAAGCAGTGCATTGTTCAAACTTCAAACCCTCCAATAGTGTCGAAATGAAATTTTAGTGCTCGTCCTGCAACGAGCGCAACACACCTAGCATCCTGCGCACTTGTCGACTACCACTCCCGCAGCCCTAGCGAGTGTTTGAAGCCTAGCGAGCCATCGATCAAGCACTGAGCGTCGATCACATCACTTACGTAGGTGCGGCACAGTCGATTTCTCCGTTAACTGGCGTGGCACAATTGTCTGCAGCCCACAGGTGCGACACAGTAGTCGATTGCGACACTTCCGCAGGTGTGGCACAGTCGATTTCTCCGTTAACTGGTGCGGCACAGTTGTCTGCAGCCCGCAGGTGCGGCACGGTAGTCGGTTGCGACACTTCCGTAGGTGCGGCATAGTCGATTTCTCCCTTAACTGGTGTGGCACAGTCGTCCACAGCCCGCAAGTGCGACATAGTAGTCGATTGGGACACTTCCGTAGGTGCGGCACAGTCGATTTATCTATTTGCTTGTGTGGCATGGTAGTCGATTGTGACACTTTCATTAGCTCCAGTTAAGTGAGCTTCTATCGATTGGTTAAGATTGTGACACTTCCGAGGTGCGGCATAGTTTGTCTCGTAGTTGTTGTTATCCTGATTCATTGCTTTGAAGGTTGATTTTAATATTTCTTTTCACCCCAAAAATTTTGCCATGGATTCGTCTTTGTTCAACGCACCTACCTCCTCAACTACTCCGTAGCAAAGAGTCTCGCATTAGAATATTATGGAACAGAGAGGGAGAGGTATTTTTTTTTAAACATTGATTAAGCGGATTTTATTATTTGTTTTCTTCGCATTTATTAACTTTTAAAAAAATTATAATATGAATAAATCTTAGAAAAGAAATACCAACTGAGTGGCTTAAAGATTCAAATTTCTCACAATTATTTGATAGTTTAACTGAGGAGAATGATATTAACAATAATGTAGAGGTAGAGAAGGGTGATGGTAACACTAATGACAATAGTGTCGATTGTTTGATATTGATGATTGGTTTGAGTATGAAAAACTCAACTTAAAGGAAAACAAATCATTCGAAACATTGAAGAAAATCTTAATAGAATTTTTAAAGGGGAAAAGTGTGATAGTGATTATGTGGAGTCAGGTGATGATGCTAGTCTTCATGATCATGATGAAGATGAAATTTGGAAATGGCTAACTTTCAATCCAATGATAGATTCCAGTACCAGCCATTTTGAAATAGGGATGCTATTTAGTGGGAAGGAGTTCAAAAAAGCTGTTGAAAATTGGTATAATTTGACAGGGAAAACAATTAAATTTATAAAGAATGATAAAAGAGGATGTAAGGTTATCCGTAGAAGGCCTAATTGCCCTTTTAGCATATATATCTCAATACATCAAGGTAGTAATTCATGGCAGATTAAATTTTTACAAGATCATACATGCACATGGAATTATAATAGCAAACTTTGATATCAACAATTATTGCAAAAAGGTATGTGAATAAAGTCAAACTCAATCCCAAAATAAGATGCAGTGTTTTTAGAAAAGAAGTAATGGATGACTTGAAATTGCATGTATCAAAATATCAAGCCAAGAAGGCGCATCAATTCATCTACGTGAAGTAGAAAGACTAGTTTAATAAAACTAGATACTATTGTCTTGAAGTATCAGGGAGTAATTCATAATCTACAGTTTCTATGCTTACTAATAAAGACCAAGATTTGTGTTGGAGAAAAAGAATTATACGACTTTATGTTTGCTTTGACGCATGCAAGAAAGGCTTCCTATCGGAATGTAGGCCAATTGTTGGTGTTGATGGGTGTTTTTTTAAAGGGCAACAAGGTGATCAATTGTTAACAGTTGTAGGGCTTGATGCTAATAATAGCATATTTCCTATTGCATGGGCAATAATTAAGATAGAAAGTAGAAGCAGTTGGGAATGGTTCTGAGTTTGTTAGGCAAAGATCTACAATTTTTGGAGAATCAACAACATTATACCTTTATTTTAGATTAAAAAAAAATTTAGTACCTACTTTCGAGAATATTTTACCTGATGTTACCAATAGATTCTATGTAAGGCATTTGCATCAAGATTTTAAATTAACAGGTTTCACTAGCATGGCTATCAAGAATGCCTTATAGGCAGCAGCAAGGGCGAGCACTGTTAACCAATTCAACTTCAGGATGACAGAGTTGGAGAACTTAAATGTCGCAGCATATAAATGGTTAAGTGAGAACCCTCCAACTGAGTGGTTTAGGTCTCATTTTAGTTTTATACCTAAATATGACACTTTGCTCAACAATATATGCGAATGTTTTAACTCATACATTTTTAATGCTAAAGAATTGCCCATTGTCTCAATACTTGAAAGTATTAGAGCTAAGGTTATGAAAAGAATGTTGGAGAATAAGGAGAAGGCATTAAATTGGACTGGAAAGCTATGCCCTATAATTAAGAAAATTGTGGGAAAAATATGCATGAAGCAGGTTCTTGCATAGTTTAAAAATCAGATGATAACTATAAGATACTTACCATACATGGAGGTCAGTATAAGGTCAACTTAAACTTAAAATCTTATTCTTATCGGAAGTGGAGTTAAGTGGAATACCATGTGAACACTCTTGTGCTGCAATTCATATGATAATGATTGCTACAAAACAAAGACTTATATGAGAAGTTATGAGTGTAACATAAAGCCTTTGAATGGTGTTAATAAGTGGTCAATGAGTACCACAATATCACCATTGCCACCAAAATATAATAAAACAAAAAGGTGAAGGCCATCGAAGATGCGAAGAAGAACTATCGATGAAGAAGCATCACATTCACTCCCCAAAAAGTTAGGGAGAGCCAATGTTAAGCCTCACTATCAAAAAAATGTAGACAGTTGACACAACAGCATAACATGTGATAAGAGAATGAATACTGAAGAGGTACATGAAGAAGTCCAGGAAGTTATTCAACTATTGATTGAGATGGGTGAGTCATATCATCCTATCAATTTTATTTACATTGATAACTATTTTTATTTTAAAATGTTATTTTTTAACTAGCCCTCGGAGTTGTTGAAGTGTCGGCCTCAAACTGAACCTGCTTTGGAAGTTCTCACTCAAGGATCTTCTAATACAAAACTTTTAGTATATTGATTTTACTTTTTTTCCCTCATAATTGACTTTTTCTTTTGCTATGTCAATCCAATCAAATCTTTTTTAAAGTAAATTTACACCTTCAAAAGGAAAAAAATCTCATTGAAGGAGCTTTTAGAAGCATATTATATATCTAAATTTTCTTGTTGGTTCAGTTGCATGCCTTTTTTGCTTTCAATAGGGGATGGACAAGCCTTTAATGAAAAGTAATTTTTGCTTTTGTTTAGTGATTTTTTGTATGAGGGATAGACATACTTTATGGTATTGTCTTTTGCTCAAGATTTTTTGTTTGCAGGATGGACATACTTATGTATTTTGATTGAAAATAGAAATGCTCGTTAAAGTTGTTTCAGTGATCCCTCTGAATCAATATGTTATTAGCAGTATTAAGCCATAAAAAATAATGGAAAAAATGTTCCGTCAAATGAACAATATTCAAATAGAATGAACCACATTAAATGAAATGTAGTTTTGCTTTTGTTTAATAATTTTATGTATACTTCTTTAATCTACAATGTATGTAATGAAACATGTCAAAGTTTTTTTTTTTTTTAATTACGAGTAATTGTAAAGCTTGTTCTGCATAAAGCTTGTAACGAAATGGTAAATTTGGTTGTTTGCTATATTACATAAATATTTTAAAAATAGAAAAAATATTTATAATTTTTAACTAAAGAAAAGTTTAACAAAAATTTTTACAAAAATTATAATACATTCTCAATCTCATTTTTTAAATATTTTAATTAGAAATGACCAAATTACTCTCATACTTAACACTATCAACTCTACCATTATATAGCAGGATCAAAAAAGTCCCATTTGGGGGAGTTGAGGGACCAAATTGGTTTCTCAAAAGAGTTGGGGGACATTTTGGTCCTTTTCTCGATTCATCAATTTAGAATTAACCATCAAACCAACCCACCAAACTATAAGAACTACTTTAGAACCAAAAGAAATCAAATTAAGCTAAACTTAAATAAATAATAATAATTCATAAAGACTTATGTTATAGAACCAAAAATCAAATTAAATATAATTTGAACTTGACAGTTTAGTTAGGTTTTTAATACAAGTCGTTTGAAACCAAGTTTAAACTAGCACATCACTAATGTTGCATGCTGGAAACAATATTGAGCCTGAAGAAATTCTCAAAATTCAACATCTCTAATGTAATTTGATTCTTGTGCACAGCCAAAAATATAGTGATTATGCCCCAAGGGACTATCCCTTGAGAAGACACTCCAACGCCTAAGTCTAGGGTTGCAAAGTAACTAAAATGCTAGAGAAGCTATTAGTGGCTCGGCTCAATTATAGCTCGGTAATGCTCGAATAATTAATTAATTGAATAAGCTCTAACACTTTTATAAATGCTTTATAGATAATTGAACAATCCTTGAATAATGTTTGTTTGTTTCGTTTACTACCATTAAAAATATCATTTAAAGCTTATTAAAAAATTCAACTAAGGCTAAATAATATGCTCACAAATTTATTTAATATGTGATAATATTCTCACCAAATTCTCAAAATTCAACATCTCTAATGTAATTTACTTCTCATACTACACAGCCATAAATATGGTGATTCTATCCTGAGGAACTATCCCTCAATAAGACACTCCAACGCTTAAGTTTAGGGCTGCAAATGAAGCAAAATACTAGACAAGTAATTAGTGGCCCGGCTCAATTAGAGCTCGTTAATGGTTGATTAATAAATTAATTAATCAAACAAGATTTAATAATACTTGTTTAATTTGTTTATGATCATTAAAAATATCATTTAAAGCTCATTAAGAAGTTCAATTAAGGCTCAATAATATACTCACAAATTTAATTAATATGTGATTATATGAGAGTATTATTCTTTTTAATATTAAATTGCTCTTGTTCATGAGCACAAGCTATTTTGCCTTTTGCACATTAAGCTCTTGCTTATTTGGTAATTTATTTAATTAAAGTCTCATTTTTAAACTCAATAGGCTACTCATTAGTAGGCTCAAAAAGACTTGTTCAGTTAACCAATAAGTTACTCGATAGTATTGCTCACACATTGAGAAGGACTATATACAGCTTATTAATCACAAAATCCTCTATGATAGGAGGTTAACAAAGAAATTCAAATAATGATGAGAAACATACAAGTTAAATGAATAATACTCTCTTCTCGAAATATAACAAGGCTAATGGGAATAGGCCATATGGATTAGTATGTGGATAGAGGTAGTGCGAAAGTATGGTAATTGGTATGGAGGTTGAATGCTGTAGTAGGGACAGGATGGAAGTAAATACCTAGGTTTGAAGGAAGTGGAATATAAGAGCTCTTTGTTCTTAGTGGAGTGAGTTAGGGTGGTGGAATATGGAGAAGGAAAGGAGTAAAGCTTTGGGGAAGTAGAAAGGTTAACTGGAATGGGGATGAAACTTGAATAATTAGGTTGAGGGAAGATGGATCAAAGGGGATAACGTGTTAAAAAGTCGTTTAGTAAAAGGGTGGGGCTAGCCAAGTGTAAGAGGAAAGAGAGATGATTGTGACTTTTGGGATTAAGAGAGTAGATTTATTGGGAATAGCAAAGGTCATTTTAGCTATGGAGATGATTAAATTCTTTTTACTTGAATTTCAAAACTTTGACCAAAATTAAAAGAGTAAAAAGAATTGAAATGGGGTTGTTTGGATAGTTGGAATAGCCAAATGACTAAATTGGATCAACCAGGCTAAGCCAAGACCACTCAAGGGTTTGAGGATTTTGACCTTCAATGAGAACTCGTAGCACTTAACAAAGGTAATGACGAACATGGTAACCAAAGGAAGCACTAAACAAGGGAGGGGGCTTCACAAAATTGGCAATAGAAAAATTCATTTCACCATTCATTAACAATAAACAAAATAGCTCCTATTTATAAAAGAAGCCAATTGCCATGGGAATACAATTTTCAAAATACCCTTACATCATTTTAAGCACAAAAATTAAATCAAAAACTAAATAATTACACAAAACCAATGGCAAAACCTGATTACAACATCAAGACAAATGCATGACTAACACAACTAAAAGGGAAATACAATAAAAGACTGAATATGAAAATAAACTAAATATGCTAAGTTCTTTGAGCCAATTATTTTATTGCAAAACCCTTCTTAGATTGAATAAGCTCGGTAGCGCCTCATCCCTTTTCCTTATCCCCATGAATAGAACCGCCGACCTCTTTTGTCTTGTATTTTCTTATGTTACTTGTCTTCCTAGATGGCCCTTGACAAAAAGGAATCGCAAAAACTTTCTTAGATTATCTACTTTTAAAGATAAAAATTTGGCAGGTAAGGTGGCGGTTGTTTCTTGAAGTAGAAGTTGTTTCTTCAAGTACTTTTAAATATACAAAATTAGGGTGAATGGATTTGATATGAATACTTTGTCTGAATGGCTAAAATTTATTAATTATTTGCCAAAGGACCCCCAAAAGCATCTATGATGGTATCAACCGAGGGACTATTCTATAAGAAAAGGTTTCTCTAGATGATGGTTACGAGAAACATATTCCAACCTATCTCTGCTGAACAAAGTGGCAAGCCAACTCTTCATCAATTCAATAACTCATTCTTCTAAGTGAAAGCCTTGAAATATGATTTAACTGCTTTCTGTACCTTCCAAGTATTTATTGTAAAATTTACATTGCAGGCCTTTATAACAGTCAATCAATCATATGTAATATATATTCAATACAAAGAAATTCAGAGAACAAACAACACAAAACCCAACAACTAATGCTATAAAACCAATAATTCTGGAGAAACAAGATAAAAAAACACTCACCACCAACAGTAGCCCCAATAAGAGCTATTATAAATAGAAAAGGCATGTTGAAATAAGAGTTCTCAGCCTCACATGTCTCCGCAAGTACTTCAAGAGGCAAAATAAACATCAAAGCTTGCACAACAACTAGAGCTTTCGCACTAGTCATTACCTGCACAAACAAATTTCAAAAACATTAACCTTGACAACAACGTCATTAAAAAAGTTCATATGCATAAGTGAAAAGAAGTAGACATATTATGTTTGAAGCCTAACTTGCTTTAGATATGAAAGCTACAAGAGCACGAGTGAAACTTCAGAAACTCACCATCATACCTTGTCATAGGTAATGGCTTCTGTAATCCCATAGTTGAATCCTACTATATTATATTGAATCCTTCCTGACCTAAACGATAGAAGTGTATCTTTTTTGAAGTACGGGGAATCATTTCTTGGCAGAAGTTGGCTTTTCAAAGATGAAAATCGAACTCTTATAGGGAACACCTCTACCTTCTTTTTAAAATGGAGGAGAGCCGTTTCTTCTGCTTTCATGAAGATGATAGATGTCAGAAGAATGTATCTGAATGCAAAATTCTTGCGCTAAGAAAATGGAAGGTAAAGTGTTCATAAACAATAACCAGCACAAAATTATGTAATAAAGGCATAAATGATCCATTTTTCAAGAGAGGCAGATGAATTTATTCTTCTTTTAAGACAAAAGCAACTACCAAATGATAGCAAGGTGTGATGCAAATGTTTACATGATGTAACCTTTATACATTAAAATTTGATGTAGGTTGTAGTGTCCTGGTTCCTAAGGACATGTATAGACCAAGGTTTAAGAAGTAAGATCTGATTTTGACCATTGTTTCAAATGAGCTGTTTCTGCTCTGACAATTTGGATAATATCAGCGGTATTATCTTAATTTCATTTTAAGTTGAGGCCATTATTTTAATGACAAAAACAGTGAAAACAAGCTGTTATTATTATTAGAATAAAAAATATGCATTCATATAGTAATCATGTAAAGTCAACACCTCGTATATGCTTTTACCATATGCTTTTCAGTAGGTTACAAAACAAAATCAACCAATAATCAAGACAAAAAAATAACCCAAAAGATCATATGTACCTCAACTAGTAGAAGAGAAAAAGTGCACATCAGAGACTTTGTGCGAGTAAAATTTATCAGTAAAGTTTCAAATGTTTGAAGCAAAAGATGAAATTCATAGATGAAAATAACACAGTACATATCAAACTTGAGCATGAAAAACATGAGCACAAAACCTAAGGTGACCTTGGTACACGAGAAATTATTCTGTGCGGAGTCCGGCCGTAGCTCTATGTCCAGACTCCAATCCGTGGTTGACACATATTTTTTGGGTCAATTTATTTTGTGCAGCCATGTGAATTTTTTTAATAACATGTGACCCAACGACCCGGCATGTTCTTGAGGTAATACTTTTCAAAAAATGAAGCCGCTACATCACGTTCAATTCTGAAATCACGCGGACAAAAGTTTTAGAATTTTGCGGTCATAATGTTGTTTTTCATCGTCAAACAAGGATTGTTCTCTTCCCAAACTGCTCTTTATCTTGAAGAATGCAATGTCCGTCATCGCTTTATCCTTCCTATTTACTGTTTACAGTTTACTCTATAAGCAATAAATTAACTTTATAGTTTTTTTTTATTTCATGTAATTTTTAATTTATGTGTCATTTCTATTTCTCAATTATTTCAATATCAACACTTTGAAGGCATAAGCGACGAACCTGCGTTTAGTGTTTTGGGTTTCTCTGTAACTGGATAAAGTATTTTGTGTGGAGTCCGGATGCGGAGTTTTCATATATCCTATTTTACGATCTTCTATTTTATAATTAACCCTACATTTACTGTTTTGACTACTTAAACACAGTGTGTGCAGGTTTGTATTAATATGTTTTTTTTTTTTTTAGATTACATTGAATCCAATGTTAATAAATATGGGGAGTAAAAAAAATGTTCCCCTTGTACATTGTGTGTACAGGAGCTTGTATAAGCAATAAATTCAGTGATGATATTAAAAATAACAAATATTGAATTAAATATAAAGTGAGTACAAGCTCTTATATACACTGCGTATAAGCTTTGGTACACACTCTGTACAAGCTCTTGTACATAGTGTGTACAGGAGCTTGTACACGAGCTTGTACAAAGTACAAGCTCTTGTGCTCGCTGTGTACAAGCTCCTATACACACACTACATACAAGCTTATGTTATCAATGCAAATATTGTGTACAATCATGTATACATATATTACAAAAAATATATTATTCAATCTTCTAAAATTTTTATATAAGACAAATTAATAAATGTTTTAACCTTTTCTTGTTGCAGATATATATCCCAAAGGTTAATTTCCGTTACAAACCCTCAATATTTAGATCTATCTGCAACCCTTTAAAAGGAATATTACGCGATGAAGTCGATGACGCTTTGAATATGTTAAACATATTTTAGTTTAAGGGGTTCCCTTCGTTTCAACAAAATACACCCATGATCTACATGTTGTTGTCATGTTAGGATTTGCCCAAGCAGACTTTCATAATCAAAGGGCATGAGCTATGATTTCCTGTATATGAAGTGGCTCTAACACCGATTTGCCAAACAGGTGTGATTTGATATACTAGGAAACTGAGACACTAACAAAATATACTTGAATTGAAATTAAAAATGAAATGAAGAGCATTGACAAATCAAGCCCCCATGTCGTTATTGTAAATATGTGCATCAAGTTTCTATTGTCAAAGTTATTTTTCTAACAATAACTACAAACCCAAAGAGACTCGTTACTATTGCCCAAAATATAGATAAGTTCACAAGGTTCAATTGGGCAATGTCCATTAGGGATTTCTTAGTTATTCATTTTGATATGTATGGCGATGAAGTATGCTAATGATTTCGCCTTAGAATATATGAGTGAATTTGTTCCTTTGTTAATGGTGAATATTAACAGCATCTTTGTCTCTCTAATTCTTAGTTTTTTTCTAATGCTACCTATTGATCATATGCATATTTGATTTCTTGAGCACACATGCACTGTTAACCCTATGGTGGCTGACGTAAGACCCCGTTTCCTTCGTTGGGGAAGCCACATTTTTTTTTGCCATCCAGGTCTCCGTCTTATTTAGCGATCTTAGTAATAACAAGGATGAAATGATTCCTGACAATTTTTATACTTTTTTATATATGATTTTTGTGGTAATAATGTGTACGAGCTTGTGGTAATTATATATATCATGTTTATACATACTGTGTACATGCTTGTACACACTGTATTAAAGCTTGTATATAGTGCGTAGATGAGCTTGTACACACTATGTACATGAGCTTGCACACACTGTGTGCAGATTGTATACAATCTTTGGTTTGAAGTCGAGAGGGAAGGTTTTGGTACCTTTAAATTCTGTGAAGGGACAAAAGGAGGGAAAGGAATGGATTGGGTGAAGGCTTGAATAAAAGGAGAGACATATGGGGCAGCAATGCCAACTTGTGCGCTTAAGGGATTTTTATGCCTTGTACTATAGTTGATTTGAGATAAGGAATGGAACTATGGCGACTAAGAGAGGCAGATAGGCAGAGATAGAGTAGGGACTATTGCTAGGCTCGATCATGCATTTTTATAAATCAAGTGGGGGCTCAAGATACTTGGTTGCATTTGGCAAAAATCTAGTCATCGGTTCAAGACATTCAGCCAAATGCCACTGGATTGGGTGAAGGCTTGAATTAATAGAGCAATAGCGAGGTATGCATTTGAATTAGAAAGTTTATGATTTATTTTGAGTTAGAGAATTTTACAATTTAAAGTAGTAGTTATAATCATAATTCAAAATTTTTAATTTTTAAAATACTTATATAGTTCATAAGTTAAAAGAAAGGTAATAGCGAGATAAATTGTAATTTTAGTATATTTGAATAAGATATGAACTTTAATTGGAAAAGTTAATTATTTGGCGAGAGAGAAGCTAAATTTTAAATTATAAGATATTTAAAATTAAATGATTAGTAATGATTTACATATTAATTATCATAAAATTTATATAGTTATATTAAAGAATGAAAATTTATCTAGTAAAAGTAAATTTAAAATATCAAAAGAAAACTATTTTAAATAAAAATAATAATTTAATTATGAATAGTGGTATATATATATATATATATATATATATAGAAAGCATATGTTTTAAAATTCAATAATATATGAGATTTAATTAGTATTTAATTTATCTGAAATAATAAAAAGAAATTTTAAATATCAAATGAGAGAATTTACAAGTAATTTATCATTTAAAATTTTGACGATAAAAAATTCCTTTATATAGATGTTAAATCTATCAACTTCAAAGTAAGAGTGAAGTATCAAAATATCTAGATTTGGGATGAGTAATCATGTTACTAAAAATGGTGTTGGCTCTGCTAAATGCATTTGATTGCTTCTCATTATTGCAAATTACTTGTGTTATCTATGTTAAATATAATTGATCGTATTGAACTTAATGACATAGACTTATATAATTTAGCACAAATCATACATTGTTTATTATAAAATGATATAGAGCATTCAATAAAGTTATTAAGTAAAAATACTTGCATGTGCATGATTGAATGGAGTACACTCCCTATAGTACTAGCTAGGGATGTAACATACAAATGCGCGTGAAATGAAAATGGTTCTGAAAAATGTTATGTAAAAGAAAATAAAAATAAAAGTACCTTTATTGGTACTATTTATAGAAAATGTTATGACGAAATATGTGTATTACATAAGAATTGATAGATAATCATTTCCAAATTTAAATTTTATTAAATAAATTTATTTTATATTTTACAGCAAGCATGCATGTTGATCAAAATGTCTTGTATGATTATAATTTAGAAGCATTGTGTACTCATCAAGTAGTATATGACTCACTCTATATTTGCAAATGTACACAGATATTATCCAAATAATTTAAATGAGTGGATGAAGAAAAAACGTGTACCATAAGTGCAACGCTACAAGAGAAATGTATTTATATTATTTTACTTTAAAAATACATTTGAGGTTTTAGTGGTACTTTCGGTGTATTGGAAAAAAATTAGTAAGTATACAAATTTAAATAACAATTAATTTCTACTTGTTAATTTGAGCCTCCAAGCTGGGTCGTGACAATATTAATCTAACCTCATGATTGATGGCATTCACTAAACTAATATTACATAATAAATTGTGCGTCTATTATTATTTCTGATACATGCCTTAAAATCTTACCATTTATGCTTTAATAAATAGGAGTTGCTTATTAGAATTGAATTATCAAACTCATTTGTTATAAAACTTTTTTCTTATAACAATTTCTACCTTATTGCTTAATAGACCATCATCGCAAGGGCAAACTTTTTCCATAATAGTAGTTCAATTGCTATTTTTAGTTTATTTTGTAATTTTTACTCGTATTTCTATTAGGTTTGGGTAGTTTTTGATTTTGTAATGGTTCTTTCAATTTTTCTTCTATTAGTTATTGTTATTGCCTCCATGTTAATTATTGTTAAGATTTCATAATATTATTTAATTTCTTTCACTTGTTTTTACTACTTATAATTACTTGTTTGTGAAATTTTCTCTTACGAGTACAAAAGAAATTTATTTGACCTTGACTTTTGAGCTCGAAAGTTGAGATCAATCATGTCATCGCGTCCTTAGTTGCCTAGTAGTATTGCCTTCTAAACTTGAGATATGTTAAGACCTAACAAGTTTTTAGAAATAGAGGGGCTATCCCAGCTAGGCCATAGCTTGAAAAGATTTTTTATTCTATCATTAGCTTCAAGTTTTAAGAGGGCTAGTTCCCCCAACAAAAATTCTCTAGGCCTATGTAAGAGCTTGAATGAAAGGCTTTCCTCTTCAGCTAATGGGCTTGGTGAAATAAGTCAAGTCTGATTTTCCCGAGCAAGTCGAGGACTTCGCTCATGCTCTAACCATTTTGTTTGCTCCATCGGTATAACTCTAATTGATGCGGTCAAAAAATATAGGGGACCCTATACTTCTCAATCACAAAAGACACGACGGACTTCTACGGACGAAAAACGACTACGGACGAGAAAACGGAAGAACAAACTCTTACATTTCAATTTAAACTAAACAAAAGAAAACTTACACCAATACAAACGACTCTTGCAAACAAAATGACGACACCCTAAAGTTGCTGCACTTAGAGAAGAGGGATACAGGTGGAGTGGCACTTGCAGAGAGACGAAAGAGATTAGAAGCCCGAGAAGAAAGGTTGGAAAGAGCCCGCAGGATTTCCGGAGGGGATGAGAAAGAAGGGTGGAAAGAGCCCGCAGGATTTCCAAGCAACCCGCAGGTTAACAGATTTTTTTCCAAAAATCAAATTTCATTCACTATTCAAAATATTACATAACCCCTCATATTTATAGGTATGAAAGGGGAATACAAAAGGACACATACATAAATTCTAACTAAGCATGGGAATCTCCCCCCCCCCCCCTCCCTCCAAGCTCTCGGTTTAACACCCAAACCAGGAACCAAGGAGACAACCATGAGAGACGAAGGAACCGCACGGACCAAAGAGCCACGGCCACGGGAAACGAGGGAACCGCACGGACCAAAGAGCCACGGCCACGGGAGAAGGAGCCCAGCCGTGAGATGCAAACATAAAAATCTTAAAACCTTGGTGGAAGCCAAGGGGTCATACATAGGAATACTAAACACCACACTTGGGATTCCAAAAGTCCCATTGGAAACCCAAAAGACTATAACATAAAAATCCTAAAAATATTTAATTAAAAGATAATAATTGAACTAAAATATTAGCTCATAATGAGCTAACCCTTAGTTCAATAAATGAACTAAAGTCCAGCTCATAAAAGAACTAAAAGTTTAGCTCAAATATGATAAACTACTAGACTCAAGGGAAGCCAAAATATGATTTATTTTGGACAAGTGTTGACCCCCCCTTTGTCTACATCACTAATGAATCAAAATTGTTGTTCGAACATTTGTAGTGAACTAAAAGAATTCAACCAAGTGAGTGGTTCTAGTATGCATGCCAAAGAGAGATGCATTTTGCCAATAGCTGGGAAGGAGCTCCCTACAGGCCTAGAGGGTTGATAGTGAATTTTCAATTCATAATCCTTACCTTCAATATTCCTTTTAACTTGGACAAGAATATCTGCTAAGTTGGCCGGCTATTTCTCTTCTCATGGCATGTATTTAATAGTCATCTTCTTAAAATTCATGGCTTTTAACAGCAAGTTTTCCAAGCCCCATAATAAATCCTCTCCTCTGTCTAAAATTCATTGTTGAATCTGTTCATAAATAACTGAGGACTGCTGAGGATGAGCAATTTATCCATTCCAACGCTGAGAACCAAATGGAATTCAATGGGTATAAATTTACACTTAGTTTGGTTGTTTGTGACTTAGAACCTAAGGGCACAGGACCGCTCCATCAACTCTTGTAAGGAACGTGCCTTGCTACAGTGTCAACCAATAGCTCTACTTTCGTGCATTTTCATGCTTCTGCTAGGAACTACTGAGATGTCTCTTTCAATAACTATTTCAATAGGGACTTTAGGTGGCAGTATTCTATTGTCCTCTATTCATGAATAATATTGTAAGACAGAACTTATTAGGTTCGCTCTTCTCAGAAGGAGAATAAATCTAATCAAGCCACTCAAAACATTCATGCCCTCAGAAATTTCCCTGATGACTAAACGTTGAGGTCCTATTGAATGAAAGGTTTCTCAACTCATCCTATTCACCTAACCCTATGTTCTATATTAACACCACCTCAACGAGGTCATCAAAGATTTAGACATTCAATTTTGGAATAGAAATGTTAGTACTTAGAAGGGTAAGGTAGGCAGATTCTACTAAATTAAGGAATTGAAAATTATGCATATGCAAGAGAGCACAATGTGTGTGTGTGTGTGTGAGAGAGAGAGAGAGAGAAAGGGAAAGAGAGCGGTTTGTTATGTACAACAACAACAACAACATCAAGCCTTTATCCCACTACGCGGGGTCGGCTACATGAATCCTTTTTCTCCATTGTGTCCTATTAAAAGTCAAATTCTCGTTTAAATCTAATAAAGAAAGGTCATTCCTAATATTTTCTAACCAAGTCTTTTTAGGTCTACCCCTACCTTTCTTAACATAAGTCAAATCTAATACATCTACTCTCCTAACCGGGTCATCGCAAGGCCGCCGTTTTATGTGACCAAACCATCTAAGGCGACTTTCTCTAATCTTATCTTCTACTGGAGCTACTCCAACCTTTTCACGTATATGCTCATTTCGTATCCTATCTCTAAGGGTAAAGCCACTCATCCACCTGAGCATCCTCATCTCTGCCACACTTAACTTAGTATTATGCTTCTCTTTTAAAGGCCAACATTCGGCACCATAAAGCATTGCAGGCCTCACTACCATCTTATAGAATTTTCCCTTAAGTTTGAGGGGTACATTTCTATCACATAACAAGCCCGATGCATTCCTCCACTTCAACCATCCAACTTGAATTCTGTTGATAATATCCCCATCTATTTCACCATCACTCTGAACAATAGATCCAAGATATCTAAAACGTGTACTCTTATTAATGACTTGATCGCCCAAAATCACAATCCCCTCACTAGGTCTATTACTACTAAAATTACACTCCATATAATCCGTTTTAGATCTACTCAAGCGAAAACCTTTAGACTCTAAGGTTGACCTCCATAATTCAAGTTTACCTTCAACTCCCTCTCTAGTCTTATCAACAAGAAGAATATCATCAGCAAAAAGCATACACCAAGGTACATCCTCTTGCAAATGTCTAGTGAGAATATCCATGACTAAAGCAAAAAGATATGGGCTTAAAGCTGATCCTTGATGTAACCCAACCGAAATAGGGAAATACTTGGTCAATCCACCTTGTGTTTGAACACAAATAATAGCTTCTGCATACATATCTTTAATGATTTGAATATAAGCATTATTGACTCCTTTTTTTTCAAGAACTCTCCATAGCACTTCTCTTGGAACTTTATCATATGCTTTTTCTAAATCAATAAATATCATATGTAGATCCTCCTTATTTTCTCTATATTTCTCCATCAAACCTCTTAATAAATGTATGGCTTCCATAGTCGACCTACCTGGCATGAATCCAAATTGATTTTGAGAAACATTAGTATCACGCCGCAACCTATGCTCCATAACTCGCTCCCATAGTTTTAAAGTATGACACATTAACTTAATACCTCTATAATTCGCACAATCTTGTGCATCACCTTTATTCTTAAAAATAGGAATTAACACACTCATTCTCCACTCATCTAGTATCTTCTTAGTCTTCAAAATAGTATTAAAAAGTTTAGTAAGCCATGAAATTCCTTCATCTCCTAAGCATTTCCACACCTCTATTGGAATATCATCATGTCCAACAGCTTTTCCACCCTTCATTTTCTTTAAAGCCTCTCTAACTTCAGTTTTACTAATACGCCGATAAAACATAATTCTTTATTTTCATTTAGGGTGATAAGGTCACTATAGTCAATCTTATTTTTACAATCTTCATTAAAAAGTTTAGCAAAATATCTCATCCATCTTTGTTGAATATCATCTTCTAAGAAAAGTATTTTTTTATCTTCATATTTAATACACTTCACTTGAACTAAATCCTTACTACTCCTATCTCTTTGTTTGGCTAACTTATACATATATCTTTCTCCCTCTTTAGTATCTAATCTATTATATAAATCATTAAAAGCTAATGCCTTTGCATCGCATATTGCTTTCTTAGCATCCTTACGAGCTACTTTATATATTTCTCCATTATCATAATTTTTAAAATTAAATCAATTTTTATTACAAAGCTTCTTATTTTTATTTTTTTCTTGCACATTAGGATTCCACCACCAACTATTTTTACTATTAGGAGTTTTTCCCTTTGATACTCCAAGGACATCTTTTGCAATATTCTTAATATCACTAGCCACTTTTTCCCACATAATATTAGCATCCTCATGCACAGACAAAATCTTAAGATCTAAAATCTTATTTCCAAAAATATTTTTGTTAATATTTATTATTCTTTAAATGCCCCCATTTAATCCTAGAAAATTGTTTTACTTTTTTTTTTATGCCCCTTTATCTTAAAGTCCAAAACTAATAATCGATGTTGGGTACATAAATTTTCACTCGGAATAACTTTACAATCTTTGCAATCTAAACGATTTAATTTTTTAATAAGAAAATAGTCAATCTGGGTTGTATTATATCCATTTTTATAAGTGATGAGATGCTCGTTCCTTTTCTTAAATAAGGTATTAGCTATTAAAAAATCATAAGCTAAACAAAAATCCAATATGGTCTTGCCACCTTCATTCGTCGTTCCAAATCCATGGCCACCATGAATGCTTTTAAAATCATCTACCTCTCTACCAACATGTCCATTTAAATCTCCTCCAATAAAAACTCTTTCTTTAAGAGGTATATTTTGTATTAATTCTTCCAAGTCATTTCAAAAATTTAATTTAGAACTCATATCCAAACCTACTTGAGGAGCATAAGCACTTATAATATTAACAATCTTATCATCAACAACAATTTTTAAAGCTATAATTCTATCTCCAATCCTATTAATTTTTATAACATTATTTTTTAAACTCTTATCTATAATAACACCTACACCATTTCTAGTACGACTCCTACCCGAATACTCCAACCCATTTAGTTTCCTGAATGCACAAAATATTTAACTTTTTATGAATCATAATATCTATTAATTCCATTAATTTTTCTATAAGGGAACCTATATTTCAAGTTCATATCCTAATTTTAGTTTCATAGACTAGCTTCTTTGCCCACATCCGTCCTTAATGTGGAAACCCTTGCCTATTTAACACTGCACCCGGGCGCCGGTGCAGCGGCCCTTGCACACTTTTTACTGTATTCAGGCCATACAGCGCGTCGCTTCCAGGGGACGCCCAAGCATTAACACAATTTCTTAAAGGATTCATGTCATTATTGTTCGACAAGTTTTACGCTGGCTGTCGACTACCTAACGCAACCCTCCACTTTTCTCATCCAGGACTTGGGACCTGGCAACGGCAGTGTTAGAGGGGTTTGCTATGTCTGGAAGAATATTCCCACCAAGAGGAACCTATAATTTATTCTCTTTTTCTTTTTGGGAGGAGATTCATTGTGCATTCATTTATCAATTTGTACATGTATTTTTCTCCACTGGTATATGTTCGTCTCTTTGGTTATGATTTAAATAGATTTTATGAACTCTTCACAATAGAATCTTTTTCACAAATAATGATTCGTTTTCTAGGTGAATCTTCAATAACCATTCTTATTTCTTTCATACAAATATCATGTGAATAGCATTTTGCAATGTAGATTTGAGCTTGTTAATCTCATCCTAGCTTTTTTAGATGTCATTTTCTTTATAGGATCTCCTATTCCATCTCAATATACTATGTGAATCACTGTTGGAGATGCTTTCGCCTTCATCGACAATAACCTCTCGTCCATGCAAGATGTATGTGCTTTCGATGTTCAAGGATGTTCTGAAACACCTTAAGGTTGTTGCACTTACACAAGGCCCCTTCCAACATTTATATTCACAAATTCATTTTAGCCAAATTTAACTTCAACTATCCAAACAAGGAAGTTTTTGGAGTTGTGAAACTAATACTGCGATCGAGATTAGGTGCTTCACAGGTGTCAAGTTGGTTATGTCATGCAAGCTAAGTGGTCAAGTTATCTAGGTTCAACGTTAAAAGAATGTACTTTTGGCCCATTTGTCCAAACTAGGTCCCATGTTATACAATTCCCCATTTCATGCCCATGCAAATTAGCCTACTTAGTCACACAAGATATTCAACAATACACACAACTAAGATCATTTTTCGATATAGGGTGAATTATGATGGACACATTGGACGTTCCATTGATGACTCTTATTTAAATGCAGAGGACAAATAAAAAAAGAATTTTTTTTCAAATACCTAGGAGCCTCTCTTTTATATCCTCTCTCAATATAATCTTCTCACAAATCTCTTATCTGACATAAAGATGTCTATCTTTGGCATTCACAGTAGGCATTGCCTTTGACCAGTGATTTGAGTATAATAGATCATTGATCAGAGCATCATAAATGTAATGGCTATGACAGATTGTTGTTTTGCAGTGTATTGATAGAAATTTATGCAGTTCTTTGTAACTTAAGTTGGATTGGGCAAACATTGGCACCAATGCCTATTATTATTATTTTAATGGACATATTATTCACTGAAAGAGGAGCATTAAGATATGAATGGTTCACAAGAGATGAAGCAATAATTTGATGTTTTAACGCTACAAAAAAAAATGTAGATAAATGAGGTCACATAGGCAGCAATGTATAGGTCATTTGCATACTCATGAGCAAATAGTCTAGCATCCCACATACCACTAAAGGTGGTGTTAACCACCACACAAATAATTTATCAAGCAAGCATTGCCCATAAGTGGAGAAGACATTGGACTAGATCGGACCATCTGGTGGGAACAAACCTTTGTACTCAATCTACATTAATTGCACATCTAGGTCAGACCCCGTGTTTTTATTTATAATTTTTCATATACATATATAACACCTCTATCTTCTTAAGAATTCATACATGACCAGAGCACTAAAGCTTGGATGAGTGCAAATCTCTCATACTTACTCGGTCTGTAAGATTTTTGGCTGACACACAACAATTAACATAAAATATGTTGGTTAACTATATACTATACTAATGCATCAACAGAATACAAGTCCCATTATCTTTCAATACTGAATGTTTGTGGACAGGTTGAGCTCTTGACAAACCAGGCATATTGCCTTCAAGTTAATATCCATGTTATTCTGAGATCTTAATAAGTAATGGAACTTAAAAGAGAAAACTGCAGACCAGAGCTTTTTCAAACTCCCCAGTGCTCACAGTAGGAAACCATTAAAAACACACAGATCAAAGAACAGGGAGTAAAAAATGAAATGTTTGCTAATACACCTCACTAAAACTTCGACATTCACCTTTCTTGAAACTCCAAGTAACAAAAGAGCGGTTAAAACAATACTTAAAGCAACCTTCAGAAAAAGCTCTATAGGTCTTATTCCAAAAATTAAACCAGACAAAACATAAAAGCAAGCTTACTGACCAGAGGCGGGTGCACCAACTGAAAATTCGAACGGCGGGGAGCAGGCCCACCGGGAAATCTCCCCGGACCTCGAGCGCGGTGGTGGGTGGAAGCAGCGGATGAGCGCTACCATGGCAGTGGATAAAATTTGTGGATAGATTTCCCGGAGCTAAAAAAATAACCTTGTGCGGCGGGCCTTTAATGGCCCGAAATTTGCGTAAAATTTAACGAGTAAGCGCACATATGCAATTAATTACGATCGGAGAGGATTCGAATCATCAAATTACTGCCACAAATTTTTAGGGTTTCATGGAGCATGAGAGTAGAGAAATTGATTAACCTGAGTGGCAAACAAATTGAATTATTTAATAATAATCATCTGAATTTCTCGAATATCCAAAACAAACCAATCAGATGCACGGACTCAAATTTTGTGTTATCTGAACGCTAAGAGGTCTATTTTACAAGAACCGGATAATGAAGACCTCATACAACATGTGAAATAAGGAAGAGAGAGAATAATTTAATAAAATTAAGGGGCAATTTGGTTGGATTATTTTATACCCTAAATTATTTCAAATGCAAGAGTTTTATAAATTTTGGTGCTTTGTTGGAATACAAAATGATGCAAAATATATTTAAGGTGTAAAGTGAAGTAGTTCATTTTGAGTGTAAATCGAACTCCTCAAATTTTGAGTGAAAATAATTTACATCACAAACTTGTTCGACTACCACTGGCCGTTGGCCGTCGTCGGCAACCTCCCTCTCCTGGCCGTGCCACCGGCCTCCCTCCACCTCCCGCTGACTGCCCTCCTCCATTGCCCAACTCTACCGCCACCAACCATCACCACTACTACTGTCCACCACTGCCCCAGGCATCACCGCCGACCACCGCCCATCACCACAGGCCGTCATCAACTGTCACAATCTAAGATTTTACTCTACATTCATTACTTATAACAAAAAAAAAATCATTCATCAGCATTTACTTTACATTCATCCAAACAACTCCAAAACATTACTTTTATAATTCATTTTGTTTTGAGCCAACCAAACAGTCCTTAAATTGGTTGATAATAAAAATGTATTTTGTATGTAAACTCTTCCATTTACTTAGTCCTAGAATGAGTTATAACTTATAAACTTAACATAGAATATAGTTATTAAGTATGCGAAAGAAATTCGAATATCTATAATATAGAAGTGATAAATACATTAAATTAATGTAGAAAAATATTTAGATAAAAATATAATTATTATGCATCATACATATGGGCCAAAGATAAACTTTTTCTTTGATTGGTCGATAAGCTACATAATAGCTAAAATTGTGCAAAGTTGAATAGTGTATTATGAGAAATTCAAAAAAATAGCATTGTTTGGCAGTACAAAGGCAAAATGATGCTTTAGTAAAGCAACATATTTTCATTGTTAAATATAGGACTAATATGCATTCTAGGTGGTAATTTAATTAAGAGGGATTTACATACATAACACTTAAATATTAGGGTTTATATATTCAACACTTAAAATTCATTATTTATATTATATAGCACTCGGTTAACAACATTAACAAATATTGCAATACATTCATTGTAAAAGAGGTGAATTATTGTGTTACTTTGCCTCATGCCACTGCCCAAAACGGACCTTCATTAACCAAATTCTTCACGCCTTCGCCTTCATCGAATATCTTTAAAAGCTCAGTTGATCAATGCAGGGGTAAGCATAACTAGATGCACACACAAAACAAAAAGGCATCGATGGTTTCATCATATTTGCACAAATATGACAATTGGAAGCTTAAATAGGGGCAAAGACGGTGCCAGATGAAGCCATGATCTATAGAGGCAGTGCTAGGTGAGTGCAACAACTAAAAGATGACGAAGAGAAATAGGATTGGATGCTAGGAGATCAGATTTGAGATTGTAAGAAGAGAATTTTTTTATTTTATTTAAATGTTTTGTGTGTTATATATATGTATATAAAGAACTTTATGAATTAAATATGTAAATCTCAATGCTTTGAATGCTTTGTATGTAAATCACCCTCTAATAAAATGTACATTATTTGGGATTTTGAAATGATCTGCAAAGCATAAGTAGATATTTTTGAGGAAAATTATTGTTAAGCTTTTTTATTTAAAGTTATGTGACATAAATAACTTGAAAATTAAGAAATTTGTAGAATGGCACGAGGAACTACTATGCACAATTTTAGGTGTGAACATAAGGCATATAGTTCCCAAAATATCACCCACCAAACATCTGAATTATTTTCTTGAACTAATGTTCATTACTTATATTTGACCATCCATGTATTGATGAAATGCAAATAAAACTTTGAGTAACCTCGAAAAAAAAATGCCCAAAAAATTCTTTATGAGTATTTGATTATTCAAACTTCTCAATCTATGCTATCTAATTGGGTAAACATGAATATATGACGCATCATTTGATTTTGAATATGGTATAAAACGACATGTTTTAAAAAATATGTCTACAACAATAAAAATAAAAACAATACCTCGAGTATTTTAACCTAGGATATCCATGGTTAATTATGGACAAGTAAATGGATTATAAAGTATAGTGTCATGACCCGACCTTGAAACCCGAATTAATGATGTTGGAACAAATGGCCGAACGGTTAGTATAGTTCTTTTAATAATATCAAATGCTAATAGACGCACAACTCTCCTTGGTTTGTTCGTTAAGAGTTTGGCTCTGAACTAAGAGGCATTGGTTTTGAGTCTCGTATATGTGTTGTGTGCGTGTTTGCGCGCTACCTCTAATTAAAAAAAAACGTAAAATACTAACATCAACATATAATAGAAGAGACTAAAATATATATACTTTTTTAAATTTTGAATCTATAATAAACTAATTTATCTATTACCATTTGATTCTCTTCTTTTGTAGACAAATTCTTCTCTTTCATCCATTTAATTCAGAGGAGATTCACTTGACATTTAAATTTAATATTTTAAGTTTTAATAACAATCTCAATGGATAACTACATCTTATAATATAACAGTTAAACATATATAAAAGCACTCATATTCTTTTGTCAACCTTTTCATTCAACATATAAATAAACATTTAATATAAATGTAAATTCTAATTATATCCATTTCATTTAATTGTATTCCTTTTTTATTTCATTTATTCTTTTCCCCTTTTCAGTTATTACAGGTGCATCGTATAAATTTGTACTAATGAAGGTACAACCATTTTAATTTTGTTTTATTTTTCTTTTCAATTTAACATATATAGGTATGTGCATCCCGAAACAGTATCATAAAGGAGTGAACACCTATATTTTCATGCATGTACATTTTCCTCCTTTTTACACTTTCATTTATATATTTGATTTGTATTATTCATTTCATTTTTCATTACATATATATATATATATATATATATATATATATATATATATATATTTCACATATCTCTCTCTATATACATATGCTAATATCACAATGTCATTTTAATTGCTTAATATTCCTCAATTTGTTGCATAATAAATATATAAATCATAATCAACATACAAACATGATATAATGTTTGCAGTGAAGCAAAAGAAAAAGTAAAATTACAATTAACAAATTGGTATCAGAGCCATGTGTGAGTAGTGATACTCCGGTTGGTAAGATTATAATTTCACCATTTTTAATCGGGTGGTAGGACATGATGAGTTTATGTTTTGAACGTCACTGACACTGCAAATCTCCTTTGAATAATGGTATTGAACTTTGGCAGTAAATCCCTTAGTACGAGTAGTTAGTCCTGGATAGTTCATGTTTTTTATTCAAACTGATGAATAGTGCATGTTTCTTTCTTCACTAAACCATTCTTAATCCGCCTCCTCTATTAATATGTTGAAATATAAGCTTACCAATTGAGTCTTATATAGATGGCATCTTCATCTTCTTCATCTATCCTCAATAAGGGTAAAATACCCTCTTTTCGAGATATTAAAACCGCTGAATTAATAGAATATCCTCTAAATGAGGAAGACCTTAATAAATGGTCTCTACCTAAGGTAGATAAAACCTTAATCTATCAAATCGGAACCTTTGATTTCAAAGGTAAAACTACCATTAAAATGGTAGAACAATCTATTACAATTGATTCAACAGAGAAAACTATTTCTCTGTTATCTTATGACGATCTTAGATCTTACATGCAAGATTACAAATACTTGCATATTGGTTTAATCCAAATCTCTTTCAAACCTCTAACTTTAAGAGGACTTAATGCATCTATCTTAGCTTGTCTAAGAGATGGCAGATGCCTTAATTGGGCACAATCACTTATGGGAATGATGGAAACCAGTCTTTTTCATGGACCGGTTTACTTTAATACTTTTCCAAATCTTAGTTTATCATTAACTGATGTACATTTATTTGAAGCAATCAAATTACATCTTCAACTCCATGGATATAATTTTCTTCCTGGATCTGAAACAATGGCATTAATTTACAGAATTCATTTTAAGGTAATGAATACCTTAAGTCCAATAGTTAAAAAAGATAGTTCAGCCAAATAGCAGAACAACTCTAATAGAAACAAATCTATTAGCCTCAAACATAGCTACTAACAGAGTAATTAAATGGAATGAAGTAACATTCCCAGATCAATGGATATTACCTCAAGTAATTACACCTAAACCAATTATTAATCAAGATATAGATTAAATAATCCAAACGTCTGATGGAGATGTAGAAGTAAGATTTAATCCAAGAAGATCTATAAATCTTCCGCGAATTTCTATTCCTTCAACGTCAGGAGATGAAATTAAAACATCAAACTCAGATGAAACTGATCTAGCTTCTAGTGCAGGATTAACTCTCAATAGAAATAGAATATTTCATCCAGTCGGGGACAATCAAGATTTTAGATCCCCGACTCCCTCCGAAATGCAATTTCAATGATTTACGGACTTAATACAGCCCTTAGATAGACGGTTATCCGTCATTATATGCTAGAAAAATTTAAACCATTTAGAATATGGTATAGAAACATATTCTCAGAAGAAGAACGAATAAAATTCTCTAATCAATATTTTAATGAACTTGAGCATCTAAATCAAAATGGAAAAGCAACTATTCCATTCGTATATTGGTTCATAACAAATATAACTTCTAATATCTGAATGCTTCAAGGACAATCTTCAAAATCAGATATTTTAATGAGTCAATTTGGAAATATTTCATCCGATCAAAATGCTATAAGAGAACTAGCTATCATAATTAAGCAACTTAATTTCACTAATCAAACAATACATACTATAAGTTCATATTTAGAAAGTATTGAAAAAAAATTAGATATATTACAAGATAAAATAGAACAATCTAAAACTTTAAATATTGATAAAAAAATCAAACCTATTCAAAGCAATAGAACCAGCACAAATCGAAACTTCAAGCTCTGGTATGATTATTACAAAACCAGTCATAAAGCTTCCACCACCAATAAAAATCAAATTTGATGAAGATTTAAATATGTCCAAAGTAATAAAACAAATTAAATCTCAAAAAATAACCACATTAGACGATATATCTTCAGAAAATGAAGCTTTAGATAGCTCCTCCAGCGAATATGACATTGATTAATTAGAAGATCAATTTAAATCAACAACTATAAATCCTCATTCCGAATTATCATTAAATAGAATTAAATACCCTAAAAAATCTTTAGGAAAATATTACTATCAAAGACCATCCTCTAATGATCTTTTATATGAAGAAGAATTAAATGAGCAAATTTCATATGACCCTAGACAGTTATATGAATGAAATTTTGATGGCTTATCAGACTATCAAATTCATAAAACAGTTCATCAAATGTTAATATATGCTACTGTAGCACAGAGTAAAAATAATAATTCATGGGAAGTAGTTCAAATTATTGTTAATGGTTTCACCGAAATTCTTAAAGAATGGTGGGATAATTATTTAAATCAAGCTGAAAGAAATGATATACAAAGCGATAAAAGTTTAGTAGACTCTTCAAAACCAAATGATGAGGCAGTATATACACTGATTCATAATATTCTAGAACATTTTCTAGGATATATGTCAGATAATCGAGAACAAATGCGTTCTCTTTTACAAAAATTAAAATGCCCATCTTTGTCGCATTTTAGATGGTATAAAGATGTATTTATAACTAGAGTAATGAATCTTTCCGATGCTAGTTCAAGTTACTAGAAAGAAAAATTCTTAGAAGGACTACCGGCTACATTTGCTACTAAAGTTAAAGAAAAATTAAAAACTGCAAATGGCCAGTTAAGTTTTGAATATTATACGTATGGACGTATAATAAGTGAATGTATCAAAGTAGGAATCACACTATGTAATGATATTAGAATGGCACAACAACTTAAAAGAGAACGTATATCAGATCGTAAACAATTAGGAGCTTTTTGCGAACAATTCGCATGCCTCGGACCATTAACAAAATGAGAAAGAAATTTGGCAAAGCAACGGTAAAAAAAAAAAAAAAAAGCTAAAAGCTCACTCAAAGAAATTTCATAAAAAATCATTTATACCTAAAAAAAAATCAAGTCAGTCTAAATTTAAACCCACAAGAAAAGCTAATAAATTCTTTAAATGTGGAAAAATATGACATTATTCTAACAAATGTCCTATGAAAACAAAAATAAATCAATTAAATTTAGACAATGATACAAAAGAATTATTAATGAAAATTCTTTTAAACTCAGATGAATCGGTCTGAGGTGCTGAAATCCAAGCCGGCCACTTAACTATGTTGGCAAAGCGCCCCGGCCATCTGATCCCAAGCGGTTTGGACGGACGCTCCGGATGGCGCCACGTGGCCAGCGGAACGGTGGGGCTAACGCCCGCAGTCAACCCAGACCGCTGAGGGCTTCGATCGCGGCCGTCGATCACGAGATCAACGGCTGCGATTGACCCTGGTTGAACGACGGCCTGATCTGAAACCCTAAGGGGTTTTTTTTTACTCGTTCTCGCTCGATACTCAATCAAATGCCATAAAATTTTAACCCTAGATTCTACTAGTGAAGAGTATCATTGGGGGTTATTTTATTTGAATTAATACGCACTAATCATGATTTTAATTAACCCTAAGTATTCTAACTAGGGTTTGAGATATACCTCAATCCACAAGGTGGATTCGAGAGATCTTGATCTTGTTGGACTCGTGGGATCCTCAAGATCGAGTTCCTAGTTGACGTCAAGATCCGAAGCTCGCTCAATTGGCCAGGATTCGTCCTGGAACACGAAACGCCTCAGGTTCGCTGGAGGATCGCCGCCGGTGGGGTCTGGACATCGGGTTTTGGTTCGAAAAAGTGGAGGGGAGTTGTGGGAGTGCTCTCACAAAATCTCAGAGCCTGAGGTGGTCTCTAGATCGAGCAAAAGCAAAAAGATCTTTTGAAAATCCTAAAATCTCCTATTTAAAGCCTTAGACTCTAAGGGAACGATCTTGATTGCATCAAGGCTTGATTAGGAGGGAAAATGGGTCGGTTTTGGCCGTGATTTCAATTTCAAAATGAAGAGAATTGATTTAAAGCAATAAATAGGGCTTAAATGACTCTTAATGGATTTATTTGATCTATTTATGACTAGGATTGACCAAGTCCATGTTGGACTTGGTCAAACTAGTCAAAGGGGGTCAAGAGAGAGAGGGGTCTGAGCCAAGCAAGGATTGGAATTGATTTGGATTTGAAAATAACCCCTTAAGGCTAATTTGGTCAACCCGGGTTGACCTGGTTAACCAGGTTGACCCAAGGCTTGAACCTGGGCTCAACCAACTAAGATTGACCCACTGAATCAATCATGAGTGGCCTTGAGCTCTGGCCTGGTCAATTTGATCAAGTCAACCCTTTAACCAAGGGTTTTGACAAAATCAAGGTCAACAAACGGACCCCTAACAGGAGTGACGAACAACTAGTGAACCGATCATGTTGGCGTTGACCGACTATGCCAAAGAAAGTAGAGTGAAAAGCGTGCATGACAAAATATTAGAAAGATGGTGGAAAAAATAGGAGACTCTTTTCCTGACCTTGCCCCATAGTGGGGGCAGAGCTTAGGAAAGAAGAAGAAGAAGTAACAATGCACATGTCAAGTATCACCAAAATGGTAAACTGGTAGTAGGGTCTTCTCATGGCCTTATCCTTCGATAAGGGTAGAGCCAAGGATAGAACCAACAATAAAGATCACCTAAAAAGATGAAAACAAGGCAAAGGAGTTCTCCCATAGCCTTGCCCTATAACGAGGGCAGAGGAGAAGGGAGAATCCAAAGTAAAGGTTACCACGAGGGTGAAAAAGTAAGGGGGATCTCTCCTTGTCTTGTCCTATGATGATGGCAGAGCTAAAGAGAGAACCAAGAGTGAGGATCACCACAAGGGTGAAAAAGTAAAGGGGGATTCTCCCCTAGTCCTGCCCTATAACAGGGGTAGAGCCAAGAGGAGAACCAAAAGTAAAAGCTACAAAAAAAAGGTGACAAAGGTAGAGAGGTTCTCCTCTAGCCTTACCCTATAGCGGGGGTAGAGCCAAGAGAAGAATCAAAAGTGAGGTAGCAAAAGCATACTGACTATCTATCTAACTATATCGAATCAGCATGATAGAAGGTGAAAGGGTCTCATATCCACCTGCCCATCTCATAGCAGTGGATTGGGGTGACTTAGTATCTGCCTGACCAAATCGGGTCAGTAAACAAAGGAATCATGAAGACTGGTGTTTGCCTAATCGGAATAAGATACTCAGAGAAAAGGGTGGCGAGGAGTTCCTGCCAGGTGCTCTGTCAGGCTCTCTCTACCAAGTAAGTCAAACCAGCTTCCTATCTGTTCATTTTAAACAGCAGGATAGAATGTGAAAAAGGTCCCGCCCCTCCTGTTCATCTCAAAACAGTGGATTGGGGTGACTCAGTATTTGCCTAACCAACTCAATGAGAAAAATAAAGGGAGTCATGAAGTCTGGTGCCTGTTTGATCAGAACATGACACTCAGAGAAAAAGGCGAGGAGTTCCTGCCATGTGCTCTGTCAGGCGCTCTCTACCAAGTAAGACCAACTACCTGCCCGACCGCATCTGGACAGCAGGGTAGGAGGTGAAAAAAAAGAGATCTCGCCCCTCATGATCCTTTTGGAACAGTGGATTGGGGTGACTTGATATCTCTGCCTGACCTCAGCAAAAGTAAAGAAGACACGAAGTGGAAGCCTGCGTAGTCTTTTACAGGGCATCCGAGTAAAGGGATGTTAAGGAATTGCGTCTCCCAGGGACTCTGTCGGGCTCACTCAATGGTAAGGTAAAACCAACTACCAGACTGACCGCATCTAGACAGCAGGTAGAAGGTGAAAAGGATCCCGTCCCTTCTGCTCCTTTCGGAATAGTGGATCTGGGTGGTCACTATTTTTGCCTGACCTCAGCGAGAAGCTCATGAACCACAAAGTGGAAGCCTGCGTAGTCTTTTATAAGACATCCGAGTAAAGGGGTGTTGAGGAATTGCGCATCCCAGGGACTCTATCGGGCTCACTCAATAGTAGGTAAAACCAAATACTAGTCTGATTGCATATGGACAACAGGGTAGAAGGTGAAAAGAATTTCGCCCCTCCTGCTCCTTTCAGAACAGTGGATTGGTGTGGTCACTACTTCTGCTTGATCTCAGCGAGAAGCTCATGAACCACGAAGTAGAAGCCTGCGTAGTCTTTTACATGACATCCGAGTAAAGGGGTGTTGAGGAATTGCGTCTCCCAGTGACTCTATTGGGCTCACTCAACGGTAGGTAAAACTAACTACCAGTCTGATCGCATATGGACAGCGGGGTAGAAGGTGAAAAGGATCCCGCCCCTCCTGCTCCTTTCAGAACAGTGAATTGGGGTGGTCACTACTTCTGTCTAACCTTAGTGAGAAGCTCATGAACCACGAAGTGGAAGCATGCGTAGTCTTTTATAGGACATCCGGGGTAAAAAAAGAAATGTTGAGGAATTGCGCCTCCTAGGGACTCTGTCGGGCTCACTCAATGGGTAAGCTTCAACATCTTCTCAACCAGCTCGGCTTTGCAAATGAAGAAGGGCTCAATACCGACTCAGTTATTTCAACTGAGTGAATACAGAGTCAGGCTATGATGCCTGCCTGATCAAAACAGAACAATCAAAAGCGTGGCGAGGAGTACCTGCCAGGTGCTATATCAGGTCTTCTCTACCAAGTAAAACTAACTACCTATTTGTTCATTTCAAACAGTAGGATCGAAGGTAAAAAGTCACCTCAAACCAGGCTGACACATATCTGTGTGGGGGTGTGAGGGAGAAAGGAGTAGGTAAATGAGATAATTTTAAGGGGAGAGCCGCCCAGGGAACTCCTTCTAGCGCTCTGGCAACCACATGGTAGAGGACAAATCGTCGTGGCCATGAGTATCCAAATGCTGTCATGATCTCCTAGGGAACCCTAACCCTACACAAAAGGAAATGAGGGACATCAGTGTGACGTCTCCTAACCAAAGCTGTAAGAGATACACCCTCAGTAGAGTGTACGAAGGGTAATCTCATTCCAAATGAGTAAAAAGAACTGAAGTAGCGAGGGGGCACATCTGCTACAGAAAGTAGGACTAAGACTAGCAAAAACAACCCTCAAGGGGACTATAGTGGTAAATCCATACTAACTGATGGGGACACTGTAAGAAGTATGAGTAGTATCAAAACATCCAAGGGACCTCTCCGGCAGCTAGGAGTGGGATCTCAATGGGGAAACAAGTGGTAAAAGTATCTGAAAGAGCTGACTCTCTACTAGAGAATCAAAATCTCAAGGAAAAGGTGATGGTGGCTTCTAAGGCATGACGCCCCCTATCATCAAGTAAGGGAAAAAAGAGCCAAAGTAATGAGGAAGCACCCTCTCTACTGAGAGCAACAACTCTAAGAAAGTAAAATCTCACAGTGGTAACACCCACACAAACTAGTGGAACCCTGTGGGAAGTGAAAGTGACCTCAACTCATTCATAAGACTAATCCGACGACTGAGCCTAGTGTATGAATGATATGATAGGTCACGAAAAGGAGTAGGAGAACTAATCTTCTGTTAGAAGTTTAAAGTTCTCAAAATAGTGATGTTGATATATGAGGTAAGGTATACTACATAACTACAAGAAAAACAGCTCTAGATAGTGAGGGGACACACTCACTACCTGAGGACAATAATCATAAATAGGATTGATAAAACATCAGAAGGGTCACAGTGGTAACACTTACTCTGATTGGGTAGGACCCTGTGGGGAGCAAGAACAACAACCAAACATTCATAAAGCTACTCAAGCAGCTAAGAGCAAAATACGAATGGTGAAGTGAGTTAAGAAACTAAGGAGCTGATCTTCCGCCTGAGAATCAAAACTCCAAAAGATGCAATAGTAACATCTAAGGTAAGATGTACTATATTGCAACTACGGAAGTAACTCTATGTAGTAAGGGGACACACTCACTACCTGTGAATAGCAATCATGAATAAAATTGATACAACATCAAAGGGGCCTCAGTGGTAACACCTATCCTGATTGGGTAGGACCCCGTGGAGAGTAAAAGCAATACTGCTACACTCATAGGACTACTCTAGCAGCTAAGAGTAGGTATGAATGGTGAGGTTGGTACAGAAAGAAACCAAGGAGCCGATCTTCGACTAGAAAATCAGGACTCCTAAGGATGTGATGTTAACATCTGAAGCAGGATGTACTACATCACAACAAGAGAAACAACTCTAGGATGTAAGGGGACACACTCACCACTTGAGGATAATAATCACGAGTGAAATCATTTATCAATAAAAAGTCATAGTGGTAACACCTACCCTAATCGGGCAGGACCCTGTGCTAAGTGAAAGTAAAACTATCAAATTCATAGGACTACTCTGACAGCTTAGAGCAGTACATGAATGGGAGGTAAACTGCCAAAGAAGGGCATGAGGGGATTGATCTTTTCTCAGAAAGACCAAAGCCCACAAGACAGTGATATTAACATCCAGTATATGATGTATCACATCACTAGCAACAAAAATTATTTGAATCATAAAGATTTTTTAACCAACTAAGTGTCGACTCAATCTTGAAGGAATCATCAAAGTGTTTCAAGGGAGGAGCAAGAGAAACTTTGGGGAATTTGAGCTCTTAGAAAGTTTTACCGGGTTCCTCCTGTGACAAGGGCAACATGTTTTGCTCTACTAAGAGCTTTCCTCTTTTTATTAATATATATATTTTTGAATGAGAATAGTGAATGATTTTGGTAACCTAGACCTTGTTCGTCATCTGAATAAAACTGGGGCATTTGTGCTTCTAGAGAGTTTTATCGGGTTCCTCATGTGACAATGGCAACCGGGTTTTGCTCTGCTAAGAGCTCCCATTCTTTATCACACATAAACTTTTAAATGAATGTAATGAATGATTTTGATAACCCAGATCATGTTCGCCATATGAATCAAACTGAGAAAAAGAACTAACAGGATCTTGTGAAGGTGTGAACATTTGATTTTGATAACCTAGACCATATTCATCTCATATGAATGAACTGGGGAGCACAATCATAGTGAACTTGATGTACAATTGAAATCAGCATCAGGATAGAGGATCAACACTACCATACTTGACTAGCATGGGATGGTATGAACCCTGCATCCTTTCTCAAAAAGAGTCTAAACCTATGACTCTAATATCCTTGATTACATTCAACTCATATGAATGGACTAGAGGCTACATATATCAGATCAGAACTGATAGGAAGAAGAAACTCAACTAGGGATAGTGAATTTCCATCACCATACCTGACTGTTATGGGGTGGTGTGGACCCAGTATCACCTCTCAAAAACTAAACTCGAACTATTGGTTTTGATATCCCATACCACACCTGGGGCGAAAGGTGAAACTGGAGGACTAAGTCCTACAAAGGGGAGAACAAACTAAAAAATTCTATGTGATAGCACCAACGTGATTGGTGCGCACAGATAAAAGTACAAAATATCCCTACGACATATTGGTGTATAACCTCTAAGGATAGCCTTATAATTTTCTAAGCAACGTCACGTGGTAGAGGATAAATCATCGTGGCCACGCAGACTGCTAAAAAGCAAGACGAATCCTTTTAGGAGCTACATATATAGAGGGACATCTACAGGCGGTAGAGAGGCTCCCATGTGAAGTACTAAGCTCAGGTATAGTACTTTTTCAAGTACTGCCCGTTGATGACAGGCATTGGGTGAACGCCATTTGCATCAACAAGTAGGTAGGCACCACCTTCATAAACTTACTCTACAGTGAAGGGCCTTTCCAAACAGGCTCAAACTTACCACCTCGCCGACGATGCGAGATGATAGGCCTACGCAAAATAAGAATTAACTCGCCTACCCGAAAGGCACGGGGTTTAACAAGGAGCTCGTAGTGTCGTGTCATTCGGGCCTAGCATAGATTAAGGCATTAATAAGCTCGTAAGCGGAGCTCATCTAAACCATCAAGCTCTTCCAACCTCAGTCGGATATTATCTTCCTCAGATAGATTGTAACTAACTGCTACACGTAGTAAGGGGAGCTCGACCTCAAGTTGGAGGACAGCTTCGACCCCAAAAGCTAAAGCATATGGGGTGGACTGAGTAGGAGTACGGTAGGTAGTCCTATATGTCCATAATACTTTAGGTAATTTATCATGTCATTCTCTTTTATTTGCAACAAGGATTTTCCTTATCAGTTGCACAAGAGTCTTATTAAATGCCTCTGCCAAGTCATTGACTTTAGGGTAGTAAATTGACGAGTATCGCTAGTTAATGTTATGGCGGCGGGCAAATCTGGCAATTTTGGAGCTTCTAAAGGACGGGCCGCTATCTGAGATTATACGGTGCGGAACACTAAAGCGATAAACAATATTATCATGAAATAAACGCATTACATCTTCTGATTTAACTTCCTTAAGCAGGACAGTCTCTGCCCAGTTAGAGAAGTAATCAGTGGCAGCTAAAATGAACCTATGACCCTTAAAGGAAGGAGGGTCTATAGGACCCACTACATCCGTGTCCTAGCCCTCAAATGGCCAAGAACAAACAGTAAGGTGCAATGTATTAGGGGGTTGGTGAATCACCGTGCCATGAATCTGGCACTGGTGGTATCTCTTAGTGTGCTCCATACAATCGTGGATTATAGTTGGCCAGTAGTAGCCAAGGCGTTTAATTCTGCCTTTCATTTTATGTCCAGATTGATGGGCACCACAAAGCCCTTCATGTATCTCGCTTATGACTCTTCTAGCCTCCTCTTTAGTGAGGCATCTTAACCACATTTAGTCAAAAGAGTGTCGATACAGAGTTTCATTTATATAGGCGAATGATAAGGCTCTCTTTCTAATTTGAGCAGCGAGAGACTTATCATCAAGAAGCCTACCATATTTTAAATACTCTATGAAGGGTTCTCTCCAATTTGACTCCTCATCAACAGCAAACCCTGCAAGGGTCTGATTGGGAGTAGACAAGTCCGTGGGGCATAGAGCTTGACGATACTGGACAATAATAGATATTGGGTTTCCAGTATGGTCAGCTAATTCTTTTACTAACTTGTCCAATGCATCTGCTTTTTCATTTTTCAGATCTAGGGACCTTGGCCAAAGTTACTTCTTATATTAAACTCAGGAGCTCCATTGCTTTATTATGATATGGAATGAGCTCAGGCTTAAGTACTTTATAGACTCCAACTACTTGATTGATTATCAGTTGGGAGTTTCCAAAGATTTTCACCCGCATAAGACTCATCTGAATGGCCAACTTTAGCCCCAAAATCAGAGCTTCGTACTCAGCTTCATTATTAGTACGAGATTCTGATAAACTATAGGAGTACCATAGAGTATGACCCTCAGGAGACATAAAAATCAAGTCTAATCCTACCATAACTGTAGGAGTTTCATTTGGACTTAAAGTTTTGACAAATGACGCACCATCAAAGTAAAATTCTCAAGTAGGGGACTCATATTCATCCACACTCATGATGAATTCATCAGGTAGCTCATCGTTGAGTGGGGAATCAGCAGGGATCGGATGATCGGTTAGAAAGTTAGTTAGAGCCTGTCCTTTGACGGCCCGCTGAGGAACAAATGTGATATCAAATTACAGTAATAACATAGACCATCGTGCTAGACGACCTGAAAGGGTCGGACGGGTCATTAAGTACTGCAATGGATTTACTCGAGAGATCAGATTGATCTTATGTGATAGCATATAATGCCTAAGCTTCTGTACCGCGAACATCAAAACTAAGCATTGCTTTTCTATCGCTGGATACTTAAGCTCTGCAGGTATCAGTTGCCTGCTGAGATAGTACAATGCATTCTCCTTGTCTTCCTCATTCTCTTGAGCCAACAGTACACCTAGAGACTCATCCAAGGCCTTAGTGTAGAGAATCAATTGCCTACCCGGGATAGGTGCAGCTAAAACAAGAGGGTTCATCAGGTAGCGCTTTATACTCTCAATGGCCTCTTAACAACTCTCATCCCAGTGGAATCGAGCATCCTTCTTAACTAGTGCAGAGAAAGGATGACACCTACCAGAAAGGTTAGAGATAAATCTCCACAAGAAAGTGAGTTTACCCTGAAAGGACCTCAACTGGGTAAGACTCTTAGGAGGTTTTAAATCTACTATAGCCTTGATCATAGAGTGATCTATCTCAATGTCACGGTAGCGAACTATAAACTCTAAGAACTTTCCTGCACTGACTCCAAATGCGTATTTTAAAGGATTCATCTTTAAATCAAACTTGCACAGGCATTCAAAAACAATTCTCAGATCCCTAAGGTGATATTCGCGGACCTTACTTTTGACGACCAAATCATCCACATAGCATTTAACTTGCTCATATATCATCTCATCGAAGATGACAGTCATGGCACGTTGATAGGTGGCCCCGACGTTCTTGAGATCGAAGGGCATCACCTTGTAACAAAAGACGCCTATAGGTGTCCGAAAAACAGTAAATTTCTCATCCTCGGGGTCCATCTTTATCTGATTGTAACCAGATGAATCATCCATGAATGAGAAGATGCTATGAGATGATATTATATCCATCATAATCTTAGGAATAGGGAAAGGAAAATCATTCTTTAGGACATGCCTTGTTCAAATCACGGAAGTCGATACAAACTCGTATATGTCCACTCTTCTTCCAGACTAGAATAATGTTGGCAAGCCAAGTTGGGTACTTCTCTTCCCTAATGAAATCAGTTTCTATAAGCTTCTTGGTTTCAGCGATCACCTGTTGTTCAATTTCCAACCTCATCCTATGAGGTGCTTGTTTAACAGGGACTGCATCAGGCTTAATGGCTAACTTATGAACTGCTACCTCTGGATTTAGACCAGGTATTTCAGTGTAGCTCCAGGAAAAATAGTCTCTAAACTCTGATAGTAACTTGATGTATTCTTGAGCCTCTGAATCAGACAGTAGGTTACTATAAAAAAATAGACATAGGATTTAACTCAGTGCCTAAGTTTACCTCACACAGTTCGTCCATGACAGAAGTGATGTCATCTTCAAACTCTTGTGGAGCATCAAGTATTCTATCATCCTCACTATCCGGGTCTTCTTTGTCGGAAAGACAAACAACTGAATATACGTGGGAAATGACACAAATGTTGGCATCACTTGACTGATTTAACCCCATGTAACCTACGCCTCCTAGACTTTGGGGGAAATCAGTCCGCCAAACTTGGGCTTGCCGTAGAGCTTGTTCGTCGGGACAAGTGGAACGAACGAGACCCCGCTCAACAAAGCTCTCTACTATAGGTGAAAAGTAACGAGGGACATTCCTGACCTCTATATCTATAGCGGTCTTCTCTAGATCCTGTCTCACAGGACCCAGTGGTATACCTATACTACGGTGTACAGAGGGACATTCTCTAGGTCGGGCTGGCCTAAATGTATCGTACAAGTAAGGTATGGGGTTGTGACTACCCCATACTGGGCTATCATCATCAACTATAGAAGTGTCAGAAGATCTTTGACTGGAATCCTCGACTCCTATCCTACGTATCTGATGGGGGGAAGGTTGTTTGGTAGTATTCTGACATCGGAAGTCTCTTCCTCGTCTGAGCTAATATCAATAACCAATCCACCTTCAGGTATCAAATGGCTACGAAAATTAGATAGTGAATCATAGCCTGCGGAATGGGGAGATGATGAAGTGACTGGACGCTGAAGGATATCGATCATTTCATCGTCAGAAGAGTGGGACTCTACAGTCAAAGAAGAAGTGTAAAGGTTAGGGGGAGGAGGTGTATGGGTGTCGTGATTTCGCAGCTCGCGGATCGCAACTCTGCATCTCCCTCTACCTCTACCTCCCCTACCTCTACTAGGGGGAACATCGTGCCTCACTGCAAACTGAGAGGGATCTCCATCAAAATGGGCAGTGGGAACACCTAGCTCAATACCAACCTGTGATGGACCATGTGCTGACGATTGTATAGGACCCTGTGCAGGTGGCTGCATAGGACCCTGTACAACAGCATCCGGTATCTTTGGGGACTGAGTAGGTGGAGATCTACGAGCCTTTCGAGGTACGTAATACTCGGCGTCATCGTACATAGAGATATCATGCATGGAAAAGGGCTGGGTATCTCCAGAAATGGTATACTCAACATCATTCATAAGAAACTTCATACATTGGTGCAAGGTAGAGGGCATCATTTCATACTCATGGATCCAATGCCTTCTTAAGAGAGTCTTGTATGAAGTGTCAGCCTCAATCACATGAAACTTTGTCTCAGTTAGAAAATTTCCAAATTTCAGAGGTAGGGTGATAGACCCTAGAGCTCGCTGGCCTTGATCATTGAAGCCTTTCAACATAATCTTGTCGGAAGTGAGCTTCAAATGACCTAGGGAGAGGCTCTTCAAAGTTTCATGAGTTAGTATGTTTACTGAAGCCACTTGATCTATGAGGACTCTGTTCAACTTGTAACCATTGACTTCAGCAGTGACATACTAGGGACGATTGTGCTCAGTAGTCCCTAAAAGAAGGTCACGACTAAAAAAAATGATGCATGGCATGTTGTACAAATGCCATGCCTCATCAATGGGTCGGAAGTAAAGAATGCTTGATAGGTCTCTAGTTCAAGCAAGACTTTCACCAGTGTCTCTCTCAAGTCAGGTGACAACATCAAAGCGTCATAGACACTAAAAAGAGAAGAAATTTTCCTTAGGTGAGCCAATACATTGTAATCAACCTCCAACTGAGGGCATTTCCTTTTCTCCTTAGGCTGCTCCTGGGATGAAAGGATAGAGTCATCTTGCTGGGTAATGATATTTTTATCGTTTGAATTTTTAGCCAACCTAGGTGGAAGGACCTTCCCTGAACGTAGATGAACTTCCTGTATTGAGTCATCCTCAATAGGGGATTCCTCTGGTTCAGTGGTGGTGGCAGGTGTCAGTTCTAAGGAAAGTACTATGAGTGAGTTCTCTGATTCATCATCTAAATCCATGTAACATCCACCCTCTGGTATCACAAAGACTGATTCATCTTCATACTCAGACTCATACTCTTCACTAGAATCATTATAAAAAACATGTAAAGCATGAAAAGAGCGAGTGCTAGTAGAAGTATAAGCAGTAGAAGTAGAAACAGTAGTAAGAACAGTAGGTAAAGAACACCAGAAGTAGCCAGAATCACCTTCTTCTATTATTTCTTCATCAAATGAAGGGAGAACAAAGTCCTTCAGCGTAAGTGCTGGCAGGAACCCTGTCTTCCCCTCAGAGGTTACAACATATTTTTTTCTTTCATACATTTTCTTATTACATAAAGCAGAAGAAATGTGCTCAGTAGGCACTACAACAGAAAGAGAAGAAGAAGAAGAAGGTATAGTGCTGGAGTAGTAACTACATGGGCAACTATCAACTTGGTCTGTGGTGGCCTCCTCTCAACTACCTCTAAACTCTGAACCGCATGGTCTATTATCCTCCTGGTCTTCTTGGAAAGTGCTAACTACCACTCTCCTTCAGAACTCTGGGGAAAATTGCCACTACTGCCCTAATTGTCACTCTAGCTGGGACTGTGGCTGGGACTAGAAACCATCTTAACTATCTGAGGGCCCTTGCCCTTGGGCTACACTAGGTCACTATCCTGGAGGTGTATCTGTCCTGTAGCCATCAACCTCTCAATCTTATCCTTGCACACAAAGTAATCCTCTAACATATGCCCAATATATCTGTGGTAAGGGCAATAGAGTGGGTGCTTAGTCTGACCCTCCTCCTCCACTCTATTGCTGCTGGAAAAGATAAGTATATTTTTCTTAGTAATGAATTTAAAATTTTTCTTCACACTCTTCCTTTTAAAGGGGTATTTCTTATTAAGCTTCTCTTGTAGGAACTGCTGATCCTCTGAAGTCCTACAGGAGATCCTGGGCTGTGCTGCTGACTAACTAGCTGAGTGTGACTGCTGTGAATGTGCTGAACTGCCTAAGGGCCTCTTGCCCTTATCTGCTGGTCTCTGAGTACTATGTGCCTCCCCTCTCTTGGGTGGAGGTGTCCCTGAAAACTCCTGCCGCTGAGGTCTGCGCGAAGGCTGACTCTCAGCCTTAGGAGGAATTGCATCGGGTATGCTGTCCTGTAGGCTGGTGAACTTGGTCAGTAGCTTCTGAAAGGTCCGTATGGTGTAACCCTTCAAGTATGGAGCAATGTGACCATCTATGTTCTTCAAAAGGATCTCAACTACATGCTGCTCTTGAAGTTGTGGCTCACACTACAAACTGAGATTCCTCCATCTGACTATATAATTTGTGAGTGACTCTCTAGGCCTCTGTCTTGTGACTACTGACTCCCCAATTATAACTATGTGCTCAGAGCTAACAAACCTCTCAATGAATAACTGCTATAGCTCTGCAAAAGTCCTGACTGAATCATTGGGGAGGTCGGCGTACCAAGCAAACGTCACCCCTGCCAAGCTGCTAACAAACAACCTCAACATCAGCGGGTCACTCCTCCCTCCTATATTGTAACATATAGCCCGGTACTGAGCCACATGCTGCCTCAGTTTTCCAAACCCGTCGAACACTCTAAACCTAGGAGGGATGAAACCAGGAGGGTAGGGCTCCTGCTCGTACTCTATCGGGTAAGGCCACCCTCTACTAACTGACTCTCCAGTTTTCCTAGAGAAAATGTCCTGCTCTATCTTCTGAGCAATCAGATCCTGAAGCTGACCCGCTGACAACTGAGCTGGCTAGCTCTAAACAATTGAAGGTGCTGCAGACACTGCTCTCTAGACCCTATCCACTCTCAGGTGGTCTAGTGTAACTGGCGGCACAACTGGCTGATATCTAGAAGTACTGGCAGCAGCTACCCCTACCACTTGGGGCATCGCCCCCATGGCTGTCAACTATGTTGTCATGGCCGTCATAGCTCTGGCCATCTCTGTCATCTGCGCCTGAAGGTTCAGGACCGTAGCATCCGTATCAAATGATCTGGGAGATCCACCCACCTCGGGCTCTCCCTACTCATCCTGGTTCTCGGGCTCTCTCTCATCTGAGTGACCTCTACGGGTAACCACATAAATTTGGTGTATCGGTACATCCTCATCGGTATCCACTAGTGTATCATCATCGTCTAAAAAGGCTCGTCTCATTGCCTCTATGTACGAACTCATAGGAGAGGTGATCCTATGAGTGTTAGGGGCTAACTCTGTCTCAATCCGTACTGGCGATCTGCCTGGGGTAGAAACTGAACCATCATCACTGCCATCGGGACTACCTCAGACCCGGAAGGAACTGCCAAATCTATCTGACCAACTGCCTCATCTGGTTGCTATGTCTCTGCTAGTGGCGCTTACTCAACTAACTGAACAGGGTCGACAGGGGTGTCCGCATATCGACGTCTCCAAACCCATCTAGTACGACGGGGTGCTACATTAACGACTGGCTACTTTGGGACTACCACCTCAGAACTGACCTGAGGCGGGGCAGGCTCCTGATGCTGTCTCCATCCTCGACGATGTGGGCGTCGTCCTACCACAAGAGCCACTGTTAGAACTGTTTGTGCTGGCTGCTGCGATGTCTGCCAACTATAAAGTCTCCTCGCAGTCTATCGTCGTAATTGGAAGGTAGCCCGAGAAATCTGACGGAGTAAGCCCTCCCGACTGACGGGCCCTCAGCCACGAGCTAAGCGGACGATGTTCTGAATCCTTTGAGTCTGGGCTTGGACACATGCGTCCCTGGGTACCCTAGCTCGGGGTAGAGTAGTGGCGATAGGAGGAGCCGCCGCTATACGGGCAACATCCTCCTCATCTCCACTATGCATCGGTGGGGAGAAGCGCCCTCCCTGAACTGCCTCCAACTCGGGGGATACCATCACCTCTGGAGCAGGTGCAACAACAACTGGACGTGGCCTCCGCTGCCTGGGAGCCACTCTCCTCTGCCTCTGAACTAACTCATCGTGAATGATGACATCGGCCATCCGTTGCCTCTCTGCTTCTGACGCAGCTAGACGCAACCTCCTATTCCTATTCCTCCGGGCCCTTCTCCCAAGGCCGGAGGTGGAGGTGGAAGGGACATCTGAACCCACCACTTGGGTGGCAGGGGGAACAGGGACGACTGGAAGTGCCGGGGTCTACCCGGCAGTCTTGGGGTGAGAAAGCCGAGCAAAAATAGAAACCTGGCTAGAAGAGGGTGAAGACACCTCGGTCTGAGCACCCCTCTTCCTAGTGGAAGCGGGAGGGAAAACCCGAACATGAGTTACTTTTGCCGGAACAACGGGAGTAACAACAGCAGCAGGCTGCCAGCGCTGAAAGGTCGGGGCAGCTTGTGCACCAAGAGCGGCAGGCGCAGGTCGCCTGACCGTTGCACGAGTAGGTGGAACAACTACAGCAGGCTACCGGCGCTGAGGGGCCGGGGCAACCTGAGCAGCAGGAGCGGCAGGCACTGGACGCCTAACCGTAGGACGAACTGGAACCGGATGTGGCCTAGGCACTGGTCGCCTAGCCACAGCGCGCACTGGCTGTGCAAGTACAGAAACGGGACGAGCAGGTGCCTGGGCTGTTCGCCGAGCAGCTGGTCGTCCGAAAGGGCGCATGGCTGCGCGTCCTCTCCTCTGAGGAGGAGAGAATGCAGCAGCCTCCGTCGGGGTCGGCCCGCCAAGAGTGATGAAGGCCGAGTCAGCGAAGAAACCAAAAGTGATTCCTCCCACTGGAGGACTAGCGAGCAGGGACTTAGGAAGAGTCACCCACGTATCCGAACCAAAAGCAAATGTAATAGACGGAACAAAGGAAGCCATGACACTCCTGCCAAGAAAAGAAATTAAAAAGTTAGAAATCAGAATTGAAATCAAGAAAGAAGGATTCGATTGTTAAGAGTGGATTAGATAGATAAGAATTGATATGGTAAGGAATAGCCTGTAAGGCTGGAAATGAGTAAAGTAGGGGAACCCTAAATATAGGGAAAGAAACCCTAACTAAGAAAAGACCCTAACTAAGAGTGGGACGGACCTAATCTAAGGAGTGCCAATCCTGGAGTACACACAAGAAAGGATAATATATAATCCAAAAATGGAGAGAGAAACCTGTGGACCTCCGAAAGAACACCGCGCAAACGGGTCAATTGGAAGGGACAGATTGGGTCGTGCATATGACTAATCATTGAGGATAGAGGCTATCGCCAATACACCCTGATGGGTAGTAATATACACGATCTAATCATGGGTTTCCCCCATCCAATAAAATTATTCGAATGGGGTTTAGTAGATGTGGGACCGAGTTTTCCACAAGCGCAAGCCCCCCGTGGTTAATTACATCCCAGGCCGGAGCCTGAGAAAACTCTCGATTAAGAATTATACATATCCTTTCCAAAAGTGGGATTGACACAGGGGTATAGACTAAGAAGTCCTACTCAAAAGGGAAGAAAGGTCCAAAGGGCTGAATCAACATGTGTCATACCAGAATTTGGAGGCTCTAGGGTACTAAAGAGAAACTGGAGAAAGAAAACTCAGGCAATCAATCACATGCGTGAGAGAAGGATGGCGGTGGCGTCATCCTATGACGCGGATAAGTAGGATTTATAGTTCCTGAAAGAAAGGGTCCTACATACTATTTAAGACATACTACGAGACCGAATGTAGTAGCCTCGAATCCTAAATCTAGGCTAGGTTTAGTGCTTTACGAAATACTAAGACCCGTGTCCTAGCTAATGCAGTGCAAAATTTGGACTTACCCCGGCCTGGATTGGGGAGCCAGCTAACCACCTAATCGATTCAAAACCATGCTATCAAGTCAGTTATGAGAGATGGGTGGGTGGTACAGTTATTTGGAAATAGGACCGACATCTAGAGAGTTTTCTAAGTGGTCATGGACTTATGTGGGTCAGATGCTTCTAGCTTATGCAATTAAATTTTTAATTAAATTAGTTTCTAATGCAATGCATTCTAGTTAAAATGTCAGCTCATGAATGCTATAGAATTTTAAAAAACAGGCTTATAAAAATAGTTTTTTGAAAAGACTGGGTCTCCCTAGGTCCGGCAATTCATCCTCATAGGCCAGATTATCCGGACTCTACCCGCAGACAGGGAGATGTCTTATAACAAGGAAAGAAGAATACAGTAATATGCATGCGACCCCGTACGATTCCGACAGTTTCCTATGTTCGTTAAGTTTCTATGTTATTTAGAACTTAAAATTTTATGAGTTAGTTATGAGTAAAAAAAATTTTTAATACTTAGAGAGCCTAACGGAAATCCATGCGAAAACAAAAGCGGCATGCAATAAAAGAAACCTAAGAAAAATAGGCAATTTCTACTATGCAATCAGGTAAATACATCAATACAAATCCAAAATAATCAACTAAATGGCCATAAGCAAATTGCTCTTATTACAACCCAGATATGCAAAAAATAAAGTGGCTGGGCACCACTGCCAACAACCCGGATTTCTAAGCCTATGACAGACGCAAATGACTTTGAGTGGGATGTTGGTCTTCAGTCTTCTAGGTGTCTTCTTCTCCTTGGACTCATTAGATCTCTCTTCCTTGGACTCCTTAGATTTCTCCTCCTTGAACTCCTTGGATCCGTCGTGGCTTGAATATCTAAACGAAGAGACAATTCCCCCTTGATAGGGGGCATTTACTTTTCTCTTTAGATATCTAAAGTCATCTCACTCGATCTCCCAAATGAAAGAAGACTCTCCCCTATAAGGATGCCTTTTTCTTTTGAGATTCAAGTGGGATAAGAATATCCACACTCAAAGACCATTTTTACAACTCTTAACAGATTATTACAAATATTGCATCCATTTAATTCTAGACTCCTTGCATGGTTATCCTAGTAAAAAAATTACAAGCAGTTATATATAGAAATAAAAATGCTCAAATCATTGACCCTGTGTAAAGCCATGCTCTTAATTTATGAGAGCTAAGCAGCTCCACCTGTAGCAGTTATAATTATTTTTTTAGCCCTCATTTATTTAGGGGGGGCTGAGCTTGCACCTGCATAAGACAGTATTAGAAATCATAACGGTGCCCCCCTTTTATTAGCTTGAGCATGGCCACCTGCACGGAAGAACAGTGTATATATACATATATATGACGTTCATAACCTAGGGGTAAATCTAGCGCTCATCACATCATCCACAGTGCAGAAAAAGTAAGCAAACACGCCAGCAATTTCAAACAACATGCAATGAAAACTATGAAAAGCTTCGGTACACAACAGAAAAGTAAAACCCAGCGGCCTAACCTAGATCTAGAAGTGGTGCCCTAACAAACAATTCTATGTGTGTGTAAAGCTGGTGTGGTCTGGATAGGTCCTAAGCATAATAGTTAGTTAAAGTTATCTAGAGTTCAAGTTTATTGGGGGTCTGAAAAGGACATTTTAATTGAAATTCAAATATTAGTGGATTAGGGTCCATTTTAATTATTTCAGTTTGTTGATTAATTTTAAGAGCTTAGGATGATGATATTTGAAGTTAAAGTCATGTTAGCCAATTTTGGAAAGTCCCGGTCCTCTTAGGAACTAGACTAAAAAGTCACTATGGGAAATGGGCTAGGTTTGGGTCTCCTAACATCTTAGAAAAATACTAGACCTTAAGATGAGTAGTTAGATAGGTAGTACACTGAAATTGGAGTTTTTTAGGCAAAGTTATAAATTTTCTAAGTTTCGGGCCCTAAATGAACTATGGTTGACCAAAAGGTTGACTTTCTAATCTAGGCCAGTTTCTAGAAACCTAAGATTTTTAATAAATACTAGGCCCTAATCGGAGTCTAATGCAAGTGAGCTTACCTAATTTAGAATTTTCTACAATTAGTTATGAGTTTTCTAAGTTTAGGGTATTTAAGGGAATTTCTAAATTTCCTAATAAAGGGCTATTTTTCTTGTTTTGCTCCAAATCAGCTCCAAACTGATTGGAATCACCCCCCAAAGGTCAGGGATGACCTAAAAAGGTGTTCCTAAGTGTTTGGAAAAAATTTGGGATTTTTAATAATTTTTAATGAATTATTAGGGGCAAAACGGTAATTTCTATCTAAAGTCAAATTAGAGGTCAACCTGAAGTCAAACTGGGGAGCCCTATTTATATAAGGTCAAGGTTTAGATTCTGGTCAATTTGAAGTATTATGGGTAATTTTTTGCCCTAAGATTTATTTATTGAAATTTTCGGAAGGTCTTGGGGCCTTATTTAATATGTTAATTATGGACTGATAATTAAAGGGTCTAAAGATTCCTAAAAATTCCTAGAAAGTTCTGGGATGTTTCAAATGTCACTAAGTTTAAGTGTTGAAGTTTTCGTGTGAATCCGGGGTCTATCCTAGCCCCTATAATTTTTCTAAGTTCGCTAGACGGATCCTTAATTTTTGTCCTTAAGGTGTCACAACATTATATGGATTTAAATAGAGTTTTACACTAACCCTCAAGGTAATAAATGCATGGGAAACATAAACAAAGTAAACACACCATACCCTTAGATCTAGGAGAGCCTAAAATAAGTGCTCGGGGTGCGACCTACACATGCAATCTACGAACAACAAGAAAAATAAAAATACCCAATAAAGAGATTAGCGAGTGGTTGGGACTCAACCATCCACTAATTCACTCCCCTATGATTGCTCTTCACATTTAGAATCTATGTTTAAAATTTCATGCAATAGCGAATCTCCCGAAATTAGGCATTTAATAACATAAGTAATTTCGCAAATCCTAAAAATAATTATAAGTATATATAATCTATGAAAAAAAATTTAATTTAAAAATAGGTCAATTCATATCAACATAAATATAGGGGAGACCCATTGACCACCAAAAAGAGGGTTTCAAAGAGATTTGAAAATAGTTTGTATCTTGAAAATAATTATTATATTAATTAAGAGAATAATAATTAAATAAGCAAATAATACTCCAAGACAGAAATCTGTCAAAACAGTAAAAATTAGTGGCTGAAAATAGTCTCAAAATCAAATACATATTTTTCTGAAAAGATCGAGGGGTTATACGTCAAAATCCAACTTGAAACGAACAAGATATGAATTTTAAAAGTTTAAATACAATAAATGGAATATTTTAAAATAATGTCATCTTACTGTTTTCAAAATAACTGCAGATATACTTAAAATTTTCAAACAGAAATGATCTCAAATTGTACAGAATTCAAATACGAACAAAATAAGGTGCTGTGCATCGAGATCCGACTTAAAACAAAAAAGTTATGCATTTTCGAAGTTTACATATGATAATTAAATATTATTTGAAAAATAGTGCTATTGGCTGTTTTCAAAAAAACTGCAGACAGATCCATAATTTTTGAGCAAAACTAATTTCAAAGTGTGTAGAATTCAAATACGATCAAAACAAGGGGTTGTGCGTCGAAAACGGGCTTAAAACGGGAAAGTTACGATTTTTGGAAGTTTAAATACTATAAATGGGTTTAAAAAAAATAATTAAAAAATAAATAATATTAAAAAAAATAATTATCAAAAATAACATGTAATAATACTTTAATAGTTCTGGAATTTAAACTAATTAATATATATATATATATATATATATATATATATATATATATATATATATATATATATATATATATATATATATATATATAATAGTAATATTTTAATTATTAATAACATTTTTAAGTGATTTAACTAATAACATAATTAGAATAATACTTAATTATTGGAAAATATATACATATATATTTTTAAGCAAATATAATAATATAATAATAATAATTCAAAACAGTAACAAAAATGATTTAACATAATGTAATTATTAATATTATAATTAAAAATAATAATAATATAATACAATAGTAATAAAATAATCAAAACAATGTTTTTAAAATAATACTTTTTACTGTTTTTAAAATAATTTAAAATCTACAAATCATTTTCATAAAAAAAATATTATGTAGAGAATGAAAATACGGTCAAAATGAGGTATTATATGTCAAAAACGGATAATAAATGAATTTTCTGTGATTTTTTAAAGTTAAAATAGCTTTAAAAACAATTTTTATATTAAAATAATCATCCGTGCCACGCGGCGGGCTCTGACTGGCTCCCGTAACCGCGGGCAATCACTACAAATGATTGCGCCGCCGCGCAATCATTGGTAATGATTGCCGCGGCGCTGAAATCCAAGCCGGCCACTTAACCACGTCGGCAAAGCGCCACGGCCGTCTGATCCTGCGCGGTTTGGACGAACGCTCCGGATGGCGCCACGTGGCCAGCGGAACGGCGGGGCTAACGCCCGCGGTCAACCCAGACCGCTGAGGGCTTCGATCGCGAGATCAACGGCTGCGATTGACCCTGGCTGAACGGCGGTCTTATCCGAAACCCTAAGGGGTTTTTTCTTACTCATTCTCGCTCGATACTCAATCAAATGCCATAAAATTTTAACCCTAGATTCTACTAGTGAAGAGCATCATTGGGGGTTATTTTATTTGAATTAATACACACTAATCATGATTCTAATTAACCCTAAGTGTTCTAACTAGGGTTTGAGATATACCTCAATCCACACAGTGGATTCGAGAGATCTTGGTCTTGTTGGACTCGTGGGATCCTCAAGATAAAGTTCCTAGTTGACGTCAAGATCCGAAGCTCGCTCGATTGGTCTGGATTCGTCCTGGAACGCGAAACGCCTCAGGTTCGCCGGAGGATCGCCTCCGGCGGGGTCTGGACGTTGGGTTTTGGTTCGAAAAAGTGGAGGGGAGTCGTGGGAGTGCTCTCACAAAATCTCAGAGCCTGAGGTGGTCTCTAGATCGAGCAGGAGCAAAAAGATCCTTTGAAAACCCTAAAATCTCCTATTTAAAGCCTTAGACTCTAAGGGAACGGTCTTGATTGCATCAAGGCTTGATTAGGAGGGAAAAAGGGTCGGTTTTGGCCCTGATTTCAATTTCAAAACGAAGGGAATTGATTTAGAGCAATAAATAGGGCTTAAATGACTCTTAATGGGTTGATTTGACCTATTTATGACTAGGATTGACCAAGTCCACGTTGGACTTGGTCAAACTAGTCAAAGGGGGTCAAGGGAGAGAGGGGTTTGAGCCAAGCAAGGATTGGAATTAATTTGGATTTGAAAATAACCCCTTAAGGCTAATTAGGTCAACCCGGGTTGACCTGGTCAACTAGGTTGACCCAAGGTCTGAGCCTGGGCTCAACCAAATCAGATTGACCCACTGAATCAATCACGAGTGCCTTGACTCTGAGCTTGAGCTGAGCTGGCCTGGTCAATTTGACCAAGTCAACCCTTTGACCAAGGGTTTTGACAAAATCAAGGTCAACAATATCGACGAAACTTTTATCTTTTTTTCTTTCTTTTGGGCTTAATTGGATGGAGCCAATAGAGTTATCCTTCATGAGGAGTCGCCTATTTTCTCTTATAGTGACATTCATTCACTCGCTCACATAATTCGGTGTTCGTCTACTTGCCCATGCTTGTCCGCATAATCGCCTGTTCTCCCACTCTATAGTCTGCTTAAGTTAGGATTCTGATTTGATTGAACCGAACCAGGCGGTTCTTATATCCAACAAATTACTTGTTATCTTTACTCAATAGACATAATGTTTAATAGAGGGTCAACAAAGATGAGCAAAGGCAACATTTTTTGTTTTATTATGATTAAGATTTTCAACAAAAATAAGGGTATGCAATTGCTAAATTTTAAAATTATGATGAAACATGCGAGGAATACAAAGTAGGGTTCTCTTAAATAAATGTTTATCCTCAATAAAATAATCCAAGTTGAATTAAGCAATAGTTTTTGGAGCATGATAAAAAATGTAATGAAACGTAGGATAAAAGAGGCACTCGTTTACATTCTCATAAAACCAAGAATATTAATAGAGATGATATAGATGGGAGAATGGATTGATTTGAAGCTATTTAATTGTCAACAATGATTATATGTAGAACAATAAAGGCATGTTCTTACAATAAAATGACACATTTATTTACAATAAAGGCATGTTCTAATGGTAAGTATATAGTGATGTTTATCTTGATAGTTTATTACAAGTTCAATTCTGAATACACACTCAACAAAAATAAATTTTCTTAGAAGTTTACACTGTAGTAAATACATTGTAAATAAACAGTAATTCATAATTGATACGCAGTGCATTAAATATGGAGTAAATATGAAGTAAATATGTAATTAATATGCAACAAATATATAATAAATATATAGTAAATACATCGTGAAAATCACTAAATACTCAATTGATATATGATAAATATACAGTAAAGTTATCTTGATAGTTTATTCTGAAAGTTTATCAAAAATAGTTTTCCAACAAGTTCAATTATGAATACACATTCGATATACCATCGATACACAATAAATATACAATAAATACACAGTTGATTTGCAGTAAATAAACAATAACTATGATGTAAATATGCTGTAAATATAAAGTAAATACACAGTTGATACATATTAAATATATAATAAAATTATCTTGACAATTTATTAAAAATAGTTTTTTGAACTTGTTCAATTATGAATGCATATTTGAATACTGTCGATACATAGCAAATACACAAAAATATACAAAAAAATGCTGAGTAAATATACAGGGAAGTTACTTGACACTATAAAAAAAGTATTCCATACATAATGAGAACACATGTTAAATAATATGATAATGAACTAAAACAACTCATTTTATTACAATGAATAAATAATGTACGAACTAAAATAACTCTCGTTAAACTAATTTTGATTTAATCATTACAAATAAATTTAATACAACGGTTCCTTTGAAGCAATTATATCCATCATCATCCTCGTATACTCAAGCCCCAACTGAGTGATATTTGTCCCCTTTATGAATACATCATTGTAGCATTCGGGCCAGACATGTTTAAGAAATTTATCTATCTTGAAGGTAAAGACCTTTATGTTGTATTTGTCTTCACGATAGGTTTCTTTATTGAAAAAATTAAGCCCAGCAAAATATATATTATTTCATAATATATAATGAAAAGCAATTAGTAGTAAGTTAAATCTTACTCTTAGGCTTCTTATTCTTTTTCTAAGCCCTTTAGTCTTACAACAGAGATACCTTTATGCCTACACTTTACTGGATCTTTGAATTTTGCAATGCCCCACCCTGTGTATTGTCTAGAAACTTATGTTATTTCTCTTGCCATCAAGAATCAAGTCGATATTTTTGATCATGTCTTCAATTGCAGCCAACTTGTATTGTTCAACCTCCCGTGGGCATATCATCTGCTCGAACAATGTAACGTCCTCCTCCAAATCAGTCACCATCTCCACTGGCTTTTTCTTTGTATTTTTCTTTCTTAAGGGGTATCAAAAGTTTATTGAGCTAAATTCTTAAATATTGAGGAGCTTTCACAGTTTTTTCATTAAATAGAAACGCCAATTAATTTTTTTTCTAAATTCGAACGGATGATGAAGACTTTTTTTGAAAAAAATAAAAAAAGCCTATGGAACAGATCAATCGGGCTGACATGAGAAAAATAAAATACGAAATGTATATTTAATATTCATGTGTCCGATCCACATGTCACGATTTCATTGGAGTCCGAATACAGAGCTATCTCCGAACTCCACAAACAATAATTTATCATATTAGTCATGTGTCAAAATTTATTTGGATTCCACAAAACTCTATGTAATTTCTATGCTAAGGGAGTTTCGGTCAATTACTATTACTTTGCACAGACCTCAGCACACATCCATGGTTAATGTATTATTATTTTTGTAATTGTATTTGTTCCTTACGCGTAAGATTTTAAACTCGACGAAGGGTGTGGTAAGAGAGGTACAGTTACGCCGGCGATAGCACGACTCAAAAGGGTTGGCGGCGGCGAACGTAGAGAGGTGTACGCAAGGAGGCGGGCACGAGTGAGAGCCCCCAAGATACAGAAGAGAGAGAGCCGCTGAAGGGGAGAGATGTCGGACTTGGACCGGCAGATAGAGCAGCTAAAGCGGTGCGAGCCGCTGAAGGAGTCGGAAGTGAAGGCTCTCTGCCTTAAGGCCATGGAGATCCTTGTGGAGGAGAGCAACGTCCAGCGAGTCGACGCCCCTGTAACTGTAAGATATCCCTATGCAGTACACTTTCATTTTCTACTTTAGCTGATCTATTTTGTTCTTCTCTTAGAGGATGCCGCCTTTGATTGGCGTGGTCGTAATAAGTGTAATAGGTACATTAGGAGCGAGTTTGCGAGTCATTACAGGTCGGAGTAGTTTAATGAGACGTTTAATGCTTACAAAGTAATTATTTGATGTTTAATGAACCATTACGGGCTTATAATTCCATACATATTCCCTCTTAGAGAGCGGTAGGGTATGCAAATGAATAACTTGTGCCATGAATCTTTTAACTTCCCCCCTATTGAATTTATGGAGTTGTGAGCACCCTCAAATTGCTCTTCTCTTTCCTAATCCACTTATAGATTTTTACGCAAGCTTGAAATTGCCTAGTTTTCTGGTTATCATCTTCATTTTGCTTTTATGGGTTAACATAACGGTGCTCTCATTGAGCCTTGCTACTGACCGGGTGTCTGTTCTCGAATCTTTCACTAAATAACGAAATCTCACCCATGCCAATGACCCAACTGCAAACCAAAATTGCCATACATAGTGCAACGTTAGCATCACTTGATTCGCCATCTTCTTAGACTTATTGACTTCATCCATATCTGTTCTCGATCTCATCTAACCTTCCAGCTTCTTCTCACTCATAACAATGTTACCGTAATAATTGCTATGGTTGGATTAAGAGTGAGTGCTAGAAGGATTCCTGGTAAATTATAGATTTTTAGTGCTCATTAGATAATTATTTGGTGTTCAATGAGTCCTTAGGGCCTTGTAATTCTATAAATACTTCTTTTTAGGGAGAAGTAGGGAATGCAAATGGATAAAGTAAGCAATGGCTCTCCTATTTTATTCTAATGAATTTTTTGGTGTTGTTTGCATCCTCAAATTATCCTTCTCTTCCTCCCTGCTCCATTTTTAGAGTTTTAGGCAAGCTCAAAGTTGCCTAATTATTGTATTATTTACATCAATTTATTATTAGGTTTGTTGTAAGCGTGCTACCCTTTTCTCCTAGCATGTAATCTACAACTATGTTTAGTTGAATTTTGATTTATTTTAGTCTCATTTTGCTTTGATTTTGTCATTCTTGTAAGCATTATGGCCCCTTTGATTTGAAATGCTAGATTTCGATTTGAAATGCTAGATTTCTCTTGCCTTTTTAGTAAAGGTTTTTCCTTCTGGTCTAGCTCATTCTGTATTGCATGATGTGTGGGTTTTTACATCATGAGTGTGTGATCAACTAGCGTTTATAGTACACCTTTAAAAATTTAGAAGGTCAATATAGAAAATTTGGCATCAAGTGAAACATTTAAACCTAAGTAGTTTTGTTTGAGACTTAGGGGCTATTTGTATTGCTACAACGTTTTGTAAAGGTGGTTGTGGAGTTGTTGTTGAGAAAGTAACTTTTTTAAAAGTTGCTATGAATATTTTTAAATATGTTCTTTTAAAAAAATTGAACAATTATGTTCTTAAAGCTATTACACATTAACGACTCTGGTTGTAAAAATTTCTAAAAAAACAGTTAAGAAAGCAACAATAAAATAGTAGCCAAGTATAACTATAGTTGCGGTTTGAAAAGCGAAACAACGAGAAAGCTGTACCAAACACAGTTGTAATATCATGTTATTAACTGACATCATGTCACAACCCGACCCCGTATAACCCACAGACAGAACGAGTTGTATTGTGTTAGAGCGTGGCAAGAAACAAATTTCAGGACCTAATTGGAGAGCATTATATAAATTCCAAATAATTTACGAACTTTAAAACATCAATTAAAGTTACAAATACTCATTGTCAAAATCTTTTTTCATTCAACTTAGACATATTTATAATCAAAATAATTATATATAAATAGTACATGGCACAGACTGTACATAACATAAAAAAAAGATACGACTGAAAGAAATTTGTCTAACATATATATAAAGACTCTGATTCAGATCCTGCAATTTTTCTCTACTTAACTTGCCCTTTTCTCTTATCTTGACCCGAAATAGATGCAGAAAGTTGGCATGAGTAATCATTGCTCAACAGATTACATTTAACTTACTCAAGTCTTTAATAATTATTGCTACTAATAATAAAGTAGAGATAATAAGGTAAAATAAATTCATCCAAATAGAGGTCCAACCAAATTACTCATAATATTGTAACAAGTGTTCACAGAACAACAAACAATACCTTTAAAGCACCAATCATAAGTAGTAGAATTGTAGAGAAGTAGAACCATAGTAAAAAAATATTAAAACAGAACAATAAGCACTTCATATTCATTTCTCAGAACAAAATATTTTCCTCAAGTTTTTATACCTCCCAACAAATATCAGAATTCATAATTCTGACCCTCACGACTCCCTGAACTAACATATCATATAACATGCCCTTATGACTCTTAATGAATAGCATTACAAATATTCACAGAATTAGACTCTTCTGACATCCAATAAACATCGTATCAAATTCTCTGATAATCATTGGGGCATCAAAATGGGTTTTCAGGTTGGGTTTGGGTCAAACTCGGAATTGACCCAGATTAAAACGGGTTGGCCTGAACCCAACCCGCTGGGTTACTGAGTTGACCTGACCTGACCCGCGAAGCCGGAATAAAACTAGCAAGCGTGTGTAGCCTGCGCAGGAGAGCGCCGAGTGCGGCTTGCGCATGGTGTGGGAGAGGGTTCGGGTGCAGAGTTCGGATGCGAGTGCGGGAGGGCTTGTTACGGTGCAGAGCGCTGCAGGCGGGCGCAAGCACGGGATCCGTTGCAGGCAAGGTTTCCTTGTCATTCAGGTTGGTTTTGGGTTTCGGGTCAACCCGAACCAACCCGATTTTAGAAACTGGTCAGAAAATGAAATCCAAACTTGATCGCCTGGCAAACGGGTTGACCCGAACCCGAAATTTTTTTGGTTGGGTCCGAGTCGGGTTTCAAATCGGTTCAAGTATTGACACCCCTATCTAATCATCAAAATTTCTTTAGATTCACTCATTTTAAGAATATAAACATAGAAATAAATGCATTTTCATGTATAATACACATTGTCAGAATTTATTTTAGCTATTAATTAATCAGAATTTTGGGGAAAATTTACACAAATTTGATATTTTTTAGAAATTTCAATTACCACACATTATTCATAGCTACATTTCGAAGATTTAATTATATTACAATATTATTTATAGGTGTCAGAATAATTTTCAAAATCATTAAAAATACATTTCTAAAAGTACCCGATGAAAATTTGTAATCAAAATATTAAAATGTGCAGAATATTGACAACTATGACATACCAAAAGTTATGCTGTAGAATTTTACCTAGTGAGCAGATCTACCTAGTTTTGCGTTAAAATTTCAATTAAAACTTGAAAGAAAAACCCAGAAAACTTTGAACTATTAAAAATTAAGATATGAAAAACATAACTTGCTTCAATTTGGACAATTTTCTGAACTGCCGTGACAGATGAAATTGGCTTGAAGCTAATCAAATGTACTTTCTCTCTATAGCCGCCTTAGGAAATAAATTTGATTTGGTAAGTGAAAAATTTAGTGGAAATCGTTTATAAACTATTTAATGCAATCGTCGTGGCGCTTAGAGACTTAGTGTTGCAACACTCCCCTTAAAAATCACAGCCAAATAGAGAAGATAGTGCCGCAATGCTCCAAAGCAAAATTAGCTCTGCAGCGTCGCAACATTCTAATAAATGACTAAAATGATAGAGAGCTCAGCGCTGTAGCACCACGATGTTTCTAAGGGAAAATTTCAGAATTGTGTTTTTACACACAGGCTCTTAGGGTGCGCTCTAGAACAAAATTCATGAATTCATCTACACAGAATATTCTTAAACACGTGCATAATGAAAGTGTAGAAAATTCAGACATAGAAATTAACCAGATCAGATCCAGCCCAATTCAGGGCACTGTAAGTGACACATCAATTGCTTGGTTCATTGAAAATTTTAGATAATAATTTCATAACTTTCTTTTATGTCTAATTTTTCGAAGGTCATAAAATTACTGACATACAAATATCAGACTATTTAATTGCTTAATCAAAATACAATAAAAAGGGTCATATTCACCATTTTCTTTAGATAATATTATATTACTTAAGATAAATTGATTAAGTAACTTTTTTTTCGACTAACAAGGTACTCAAATCTCTCACGTTACTCCACCATTGTCCTCTCCTGTGTCTAGGGGTGTCAATATTTGACAAAACCTGAAACCCGACCCGAAAAATTTTGGGTCCAAGTTAACCAGTTTATTAGACAGGTCGGGTTTAGAAATGTGACCCATTTCTAAAATCGGGTCGGGTTTGGGTTGACCCGGCAACCTGAAAACAACCTGAAATTGACTCGACCCGGTAGTCTCTCCTAGCCTTTTGCCCTCTATCACGCTTGACGCGACATGCTGAGTCTCGACCTGCTCGCCTAGCATAGGCTCTGCCTCCCTAGCTCTCCTCGGCCTGCTCAATTCAGGTCCTTCACCTCCCATGCGACAGTCCGAACGCGACATGCGGCAGACCTTCAGGCCCTTCACGGCTTCACCCGTTCACCGCTCATGCCAGTCACGCGAGAGTCAGCAGATGGCTTGCGATAGTCCGCTCATGCGGCTATCAGCTCGCCAGACGCCAGCGCCGGCCTCGCCTAATGTGACAAGCGACATATCGACAATTGGCACGTGACTCACCAGTTGCCGTTCAAATTTGAAACAAAGCCCGCTTTCACACAGGATGTGGTTGCTCGCCAAATCAGTTCAAATAAAGCGGTTGGAGGTCGTGTCGGGTCAACTCGGTAACTCGAGTAGGTCGGGTCCGGGTTGGAAAATCTGACCCGTTTGTAAAACTGGGTCAGGTTAGGGTCAACCCGTTTAAACACAGGTCAATTCGGGTTTGACCAAAACTTGACATGCGGACCCGTTTTGACACCCCTACCTGTGTTAGAGTAAAGAATTACTCATAGAAGTTCTATCCCTTGCTAGTTCAAAAATGTTCCAACAAGAAGCCATTAAACTCCCGGGTTCTAGGTCCATATGAGCTGCCTCATATAGGACCCTCCAAGGGTACAATGCCAATGCTTTATTTTCCCTGTTCTCCAAGTATATTTGCCCGACCGCTGTCAGGCTCTTCTCCCCGTCAACCCATTTACAACAAAGTATCTTTTCACCCTGTAGATCTACCCATGTGCATCATCTCCCTCAAAAATAGACATATTCAGCTTCCTCACCCTTGGATCTCTTGTGTTCGTCTTGTTTCCTCCATAACTTCCCATTCCCCAAAAGGGTGGGGTCCCCCTAAGTGTCTCGATCATCCCTTCTACGTTTGTACCCAAACCCTTCATCAAAATCCCCTCTTCTCCTTTCAAATTCAGCACCCCTTCGGTCATAATCAGCCCCACGCCTTTCATATTCCAACAACACCTCTTTGCTCATACCCAATCCTCTCACGCTTCTCCCCATACCATCTACTTGTTTCCTCCCAAGGAATAGGCTCTAGGGGTGGCATCCCTCCAAAATCTCCACCTCCTATTCTTCCCCTCTCCTTATTGAATTAGGTTTTCCCCCACTCACTTTGGCCGTCGGTGGCTCACCTCACCTTTGACTATACCGTTTTGGTTTAGACATAGAGCATCTTCCTCATCATCTCCTCAATGATGACAAACTTCCCATCGATCTTCTCATGGACGGCTGAAATTTGAATTTCAAAATTTGAAATTTTTTCTTCGATATCAGATTTCAATTGTTTGATCTCACTTTCCAACACCTCTACCTTTCTTTCTGCCACGGGTACCCTTATCTTGGCTTTGATAAGAATTTGATACATTGTGGAAGCGAAAAAATAGCAAGTAAAAGAGAGGAAAAAACATAGGAACACCAAGATAGGGTTGATTTTTGGATCATCTCTTCAATAATAAAGCAAGATATAATTGATCTACTATTTAAGAGGTAGATCCACTCTCCTACAAACCCTAGACGCTACTAGGAACTCACAACAACACTAGGAAAATAAAACTCAATAATAAAATCCTCTAAACTCTAGACAACTTTCCTTAAATAGCCATAGAACACAATAGCATAAATAGAACATTTCTAATCAGCATAAACATAATTTAGGAAAACTTCTTAAAAAATTAGGCCCTTCCTAATCAATCCAAACATAATTTATGAAACATTCATAATTAATTAGCAGCATAAAAATCTTCCTAATTCTTTTCCTTCCTTACATAGTGAATATTAACTTTCCTGGGCCCCACAAGGGGGGCCGAAACCCCCTCTCTGTTGCTGCTCTAGTTCCCGCTTAGCCATTTTGCTGGGTTCGTCCGGTCTGGGCCGGCTGGCTGGGTCCTGCCCTCCTCTGGCGTAACAAAATGCTATGAAAATATGGACTCTAACAATGTAATTCAAAATCTTCATGAAAACGTGCTCCTATTACTCTGATAAGGGACGTGAAAATGAACCCAACACCCAATAGTCAAATTTATTTCTCCTTCAAACTATTCTTCTTTCCACAAAATCTTTCTCATTAAGATAAATAATATTTAGAGTCTTAGATTTATCTAGGAAATACTCGAAAATAGAGAATGAAAAAAAGCCATCATTGAGCAAATGAGAGCCTTAAAAGAAAACCCAAACTTTGAAGGTGGTAAGCTTACAAAAAAAAGTTTTACGCAAGTGGTTATAGATTGTCAAATACAATGCAAATGGGACACTTGAAAGGCATAATATTATACTCTTTGCAAAAGGCTACACTCAGACTTACTAAATTGATAATGGAGAAATTTTTGTACCAATCTCAGAACTAAATACCTTTGAAATAGTTATATCCCTAAGAGCCAAGCCTAATTGATTCTTAAATAGTTAGATGTAAAAAGTGCATTTCAACATGATAAACTAGAAAAAGGAGCCATCGGGAATCCTATTCCGTAGGATGTTTTCATGGATTGTAAGCTGTAGTTATTCCCTCATTCTCATAGACTTTGTATGTATTTTCATAGTAGTTAGACCAAAAAGTTGATGTGTAATTAGTTGCTTTCAAAGGAGAAACTAATTACTATAACATATAATCCTGTTATATAAATAATGGTGTAAAGTTTTCACTCGAATGGACAAAATTCCGATCTTTCCCTTCTTTGGTAATCTTGTTGATATTCTTCTTATCCTTTCTCCTGTTTTCCTCTTTCTAAACTTCTTCGCCATTCTTTTTTTTCTTCTGGTCTGTCTTCCTATGATTTTTCTCCTCATTTTCTACTCTCCACTAGATATCTCTTTCATTGCAATCGGGTGGACTTAGATGGTCAACCTATTGTTCTCCTACCTGATTCATACTCTCCAGGTAGTCCCCTCTTGAGCATATCCCCCATGTTTCTTTGTTCCCATTGTAGGTGCTGCTGTCCGTAGTTGTCTATTGTCGCAGTTGTTCATTTTTATCATTTTCACTGAAGTAATAGACCTTTGTTTAGGCTTTACTTTTTTTTCATCTCACTTAACTATGTTAAAGTTATCTATCAATCTGTTTTCTTGGTCAAGAAAATTTTATTCTGGCCCATTTATAATCGACAAAAAATGTGAACAAATACAAATAGCATTGCATGCTACCAGCAATTTTTATATTAGTCAATCTTGGTGATCAGCTTACCTAGGTTTTGTGTGGTTGTGATGAGCATGCAAAACTGTTACTAATATTATCTTATTAGTTCCTAGGGTAATTCTCTACATTGTACGCTTTTCATGATGATTTCTAAGATTGATTGACCTGCCTTCGTAGAAATATGTGATCAACTAAGTACACTAATTATCATCTTTCTTCATCTATGAACGTTTCATTTTGTTTTCTCAATCCTTCTAGTTTATATAAATTTATATTGTTTGTTTACTCACACCAGACAACTTCATAATCTTACCCTTTACAGTCCCTTTTTTTTTTTTTTTTCTGGTGCAGCAGGATTGAGAGATGTAACAGTTTGGCAACCAAAATTAATCTGTTTCTATGTCCAATAATTTAAAATTGTAAATTGATAAATTCCTATTTTATTATTTTGAAGTTTGTTTGTTACGGTTTTCATTTCGTGATTGTATTTTGACGCTTAGCCACCTTCCATGACCTGGATGATTATTGGCATGATGCATTCCCCTGAAACTATAGTTCCTTGTACGTTTGTGCTCCGAGATGAAGGCAACGTTGCATGTGGCTTATTTGTGAAATGGACTTTCAGCTACTAGAGCACTTTATTATAGATTCTTTTAATCTTTTGCTAAATATTTATGTAGCATTAAGGTCACTGTCATTGTGGTTGATGATTGACATGGTCAATTT